>CM020441.1:62684797-63147297 GCA_009819605.1 Sterna hirundo
AATGACCTTTTGATTTGAGTCCGCATGGCTTTCAGGGAATTGCTTGGGCATACCTGGAAAAAAAAAATCAGTCACCAACGTCCCACTGACCCTAAATACAAACATGCCACAGCCATTAATGGAAGGACACCAAAATATGAATCACCACTAGAATGTGTTTGCATATGACATATTTTTGTTCCTATCAGCAACTGCAAACATAACTGCAGCCCAGAACAAAGAGTGATAGCTAACTTCCCACAGGAGCCCTACCCCCATCAGTTTGACTTCTGTGGAACACAGAGGAAGCAAGGGTCTTGCAGGCTGCTTTCCTACTCTCTGCCCTCCTCCTAGATGTATTTGAGGCTTACTTCCTGGTCAGTTTCTTGACATCTTTTGACATCATCTTGACATCTCTTGACATTAAAAATAGCAGAATACTCTCAAATTAAGGACAACTCTGCAGAGCACATCTCTTTGACCTGACAAGGGACTGCCACAAATTCGATACCCTCATCGGAGAGGCAAGGGTCCCTTGTTCATCTTGACTGGTGAGAGCTGCTTCTGGAGGCCAGACTTTGCAGTAGTTTTAAGCTACTTAATTTCCTTCAGCTTGGACTGGTGTTGAGTCTTTTGTTCTCTGTCTGGAGGATCCTGCAGATAATTGAAATAAACCCTTTGCCAGAGCAGGTACTGTCAGTAATGAGTTCCAACTTGGGACTGGTTGTCCTGATGCATTATGACTGTCCTTGTCCTGCCTGGTAGCTGTGGTGAGATTTGCAGAAGCAGCCCATTGGAGACATAATGCTAGAGTTAGGGATTTTAAGTGCAGGGCGACCCAGCATGGTTGTTTGTGGAGATGCAGGAGAAACCGCTACAGCCTACGGTCTGCTCTAATCAAATTGAGGACTAATTGACCTTAAGCACTGCCTTAGTCAGTCAGCTTTATTGTAAAACGAACTTATAAAAGATCAAGGTAATTACATCCTTGTCCTTGAAAATAACTAGCTAAGATAAACCCACCCATGACGCAATCACAATTATTTTATTTTTTTTTATCCAACTGGGATTAGCACTACTTCCATGTATGCAGGGAAGTTTTGTTACAGTTTTGAAATTTGGAAAACTATAGTCAATGTTAAGTAACTAGCAATGTTGATAACATTATTATCATTGCTTCTATTGTTTAATACTTGCATTATCACATAAGCAAGAGCCATTTTGTTCAGTATTGTACAGAGAATGTCCGAAAAGATGGTATTTACTTCAATACACAACTGTATGAAGATGAAGGGGGGACTGGGGGGGAAGCATGCACACCATTTATAATCTTACCAACATGTAACACAATTGAACCTATTAAAATGTGATAGAGAAAAGATTAGAGGTCGGATTTTGATAACCCTAATTTAGAAAGAATAAGAGCCTTGCAGATCAGGGGCTTTCACAGAAGTTGAAGGAAGCTTTTATAGAATATAATCTTGCTTGGTAGGGAGGAGGGCAACTGACTATATTAAGCAGCCTCCTGGCTGCCTGAGTCATCAATCTGTGAGCTTTGGTCTGCCACCCAGTTGTGCATTGGTGGAAGAAAAGCACAGCTTGTATGTCAACAACTCCTTCAAGACGGTTGACAGTGCTGGTGGGAAAATGCTCCCATTTCGAACACCAGCACTTCTGACCAACCGATGAGTATGCATTCCCCCCTCCTGTCCCAGGCCAGTAAGCTACTAGACTCTAAGTGGTGTGTCATATCTGTGTGGAGCATGGATGCCGTGCGTGTGCTGATGGCTGTATGACAAGTGCTACAGCAAATAACCACACTTCCATAAAAGGATGGGTCCTTATCTACCTGTGCAAAAGCAGTAGATCTTGGAATTGTGGTCAGGAATGCAATGATCAAGTGATGCCTCTCTTCAGAAAGGGCTGAGTGAAGAGCAACGTAGGATGTAATTTTGTAAAAGGAGCAGAAGTGTGTTTTGATCCTGAATATAGTAAATATGGCATCTTATAAGAAAGTCATTAAATATATATATATGTATATGCTCCTTGGATGTGTTTATACCTTTGTAACAGCAACATTTCATTTGCACTTTCTAGTGTATTTTGATCTGAGTGGCACATAAATAGAAAGACACGAGTATGAATGAAACTCATAAAGCCCTACAAAATTAGTATCCTTGAAGTTTCCTGATACACATTTAATGTGTTATCTTACTGTGATTTTTAAGTATTCCTTGTACTTAGATTCATATATACATCTTTTTGCAGTACTTCACCTTCCAGCAAAAAAAGTTGTAATGATTCCCATTCAGTATGTGTTGGCATAATAAATAATAACAAGCTTGAGACTCAGCAATTTCCAGCAGAGGAAATGCAGGGGAACTTACCCTGTAAGTGTAGGATCGTTCCTTGTAGTTAGCGAAGATAACCTTGGATTCTGGGTTCAACTTTTTTCTGCTTCTGCTTCAGTACTCCCATGTAGGATACCAAAGGAGCTTGGCACCGGATCAGTAAAGATAACATTGACAACATGATTGGAATCATAATAGGGATATAAATAAATACCTAAAAGATCCTGATACCACCAAGCATAGTAGTGCTAACAGAAGTTTTGATGGCTGGGAAAAGGATGCTACTGAGAGTCTACGACCTCTGTGGACATACAGATCCCTTTTGTCCCCCTTGGTGCTATTGTGCCTCTGCTTGGCAGGAGAGAGGAAAGAACATCGAGCTGGGAAGAATAAAGATGGTGCATTCCACATCCATCTCCAGTGCTGCAGCAGAGAAGCTGTGCAGCTGACAGTCATCCTGGGATGGTGGCAGAGGGGGAATGGAATGGGAGAGAACGAGGGAGCTAGGCAGACTTTGACAGAGCACGAGACAAGCATTGTAAGCATTCGGGGCTGTTGATGCTTGGTAATTTTGTTACTGTGCACAGTTAAAAGCAAAATGCATCTGTCGTGTCTGTGTATTGACCACCACTGTTGTAGAGACTTTTACATGCCATTTTCCCCACTGACTTTTCATTTGTAAGGGAGGGACAGAAAGAAGACTGGACCTCATTTCTGTAAAATGAAGACTTCCTTCCCTTCCCCATGCAGCTTAGCTCTGCCAATTGTAAGTCTCATTATCTTCGTACACTGCTTGAGATAAGGTTTCAAATGGGGCCTCGAGTGCACAAATTGTGGCTCAGTCTCAACAGGGAAGTCACCAGGAGCCGTATAAAGACATAAACATGAAATCAAATGGCTGCTGTGCATGTGCCAGAGGCATCTCAGAAGTGATTCTCCAGATGTATGACCAATGTTGATCAACTGGTTTTATGGCTGAGAAAGCACAATTACCATATATTTGTGCACATACCAAAGGTCTCAAATAACTCAAAACACTATAAAAAGCAAGGCTTCTGCCTGCTCACTGCACAGTGTATCATACACCAAATCAGAGCCATGGGAGCTTCCGGACAAAAAGATTTGGACTTCTCTAAAAGCTTATCTAGCTGGAGCCCCATGGCTGATTCAGAGTTTTTAGCATTTTTTAGAGATACTGCAACACACAGATTATTCTCATACAAGCAATTCCATAGCACTCTGCTTCTGTTGTCTTGTACTTAAATGTGTATGATTTTTTTTTCCTATCTTGTTCTTTTCTACTTTGATGCACAATCTTGTCCTCTAAATTCAAAAGTAAGTTCTGCAGCTACTGCTGCACGTAAACAAATGTCAGAACCCCACATAATAATAACAGTACAACCGACATTGTACTGTTAATAAAATAAAGCTAGCTGAAAATTTTCTAAGGTGACCTGTTGCAACTGGAAAATGCTGATGTTACAGAATGAAAATATGTTGCAGATAAATGTAGTTTTTGTCCAAATTCTCAATGGATAATTATTATTAAGTCTTACTATCAGAAAGTTGAAATGTTTCATTTCAAAAAGGTCCATTTTTCCCCTATGTTGTATTTTGACTGTATAACAGAATAAGACTATCAGATTACCAGCTCTGACCTTACTGAAATGCGACATTTCTGCATATTTTGTTTGCAAGACTTTCGGAGATTTTCATCCCGACTTAAGACAATGTAGAGGTTTGAAATCTCAGTATGTCAAATGGCAATTCCTTTTTTCAGCTTGATGTAGACATTGGAGAATAAGAACAAAGAAGCAGAGATGACACAGGAAAAAAAGGAGAATATACAGTGGCTGGTAACTATAAACACAATTTACGGAGAAACAACTAGTAGCTTTCCTGAAGCACTGTGACCCTAATCAGGTGAGAAACTTTGTGGCAATGATTTTATTAAATGTAAATTCTGATTTATTACCTGGGTTGGAAGGCGTTCCTGTGAGATTCTCAATGTGAGTTAATGAATTTCTGTGTTAATTTGCTTTTTATCCTTTAATGCATTTAATATTTCTATTTTAAACCCCACACATTTTCATCAAGGAACTATTTTAACCTCCCACTGACTTGGCTTTCACTGAATTGTCTTTCTTAAGTGCAAGCGTAGTCTCGTTGCTGTATTGACTGGCAACAGGCAAGGAATTTGAGTGTGTTAGCCTCTCAGCACATCTGGGTGCTGTCTTGTTTGCATGGTATCTTTGCATTCAGTTAAATGTAGAGCTGGTACCATCAGAGACTGTTGTAGACACATACAAGAAATCTCACTAAGAAATTTCTATTCACAATGTTTTCCAAACAAGGCAGCTAGGAGTAGTTTACTCCCATATCTGAAAGCAGAGGGGCTGATGAGGACTTTTACTATATATATTCTTGGTGGGGTACAAGAGTAAAACAGTCTCTTTTCCTGGAGTTAAGTCTGTAGTTGTTTATCCGTATAGCCAGCCAGTGAACCACAGAGGTCTGATAATCACTCATTCGGTGCAGAATTCACTGCTGAATGGAGAATTATTGTACACTCTGAAGTACCCTAATTCATACTTCCATTTCTGACACAACTTCTCCTTCTCTGGACTAAATATTCACAGAAAAAATTCCTGTGAATGAAGGGCCTGAAGCTGTCAAAAAATGCACTGATATCAGGTATAGGCTGAGGGCAGAAACTTTCCTCCAGCTTACTTCTCTTCAATGCCCACAAAATTGCAAATAGAATTCTAAGAATATATTCCAAATGTACTTCAAACCAGAATATTTAGTGATTAAACTCTGTGGCTAATTGGGTTATTTAATCATCAGTGTAGAATATCTAATTCCAGTTCCAACTCACAGGGTTGAGTAACTATTTTTAGAGATAATAAATGAAAGGAAAGAAACATCAGTTGTTTTGCTAGAGTTCTGTAAAAGTCTGTTACTGAAAGAAGAGCACATTTGGGATTTATTGCCATATCATTTTTTGTTTCATTACAGCAGGGGAAAAAATTTCCTCACAGTACATAGTGCTTTCAGGAAAAAACATACCTAATTCCTTCATTTTTTCCTCTGAATAAAATTTGTTGTTGCTATTTCTATTACAGACATGCCTAAAAACCCCACCAGAGATGGCATTGCCATTGTAAGAAGTTCTGCCTCAAACAGAGAGTGAGACACATTCTCTGCCCTGGAAAGCTGAATGTAAGTGGATAAAGCAGGCAGGGATAGGGGAAAAAAAAGAACAATTAAGTTCCCATTTTACAGATTGATTTACTGTAACACTGAGTTTCTTGTGTCAGGTAATACACATCAAGCTGGAATTTGTGTCCAGGTTTCCTGAATTCAAACCTGATAACTTTGGGAAACTAATCCCTCATCTGGCCCCTTGAACTTCAACTAATTTCAGACCATCATTCATTTTCTGTGAATTAATTTCCAACTCGAGGCATCAGAATGTCATAGTGATCTAGAGTTAAGAAGAAGTGAATTTTAGACCCTAAGAGTGATGACTCAGTCTCCTCCACATTTTGGGCTGTTCAGCCATACCCAAATTAGCTCTAGATCCAGGACAATATAGTCATAGTAGCATAAGACTGTTCCAGGTCACTGAGTCACACAGATGCAGCTATATAGCCAGGACTCAGGAATGCAATGAATAGGACAAAATTGTTTGGCATGAAAAACGCCTTTGGTAGTAGCTGCCACCAGCTTGGTCTCATTCTGCTGTAATCAGGAGACTCACTGAACCCCAGGCTTTCCACACCTATTGGCTTCTCTTGTCACCTTGCACATCATAAAAATAATGCTTAAAAAGTGTCTGACTGTACCTTGTTTCTCTTTTATTTACTTTCAAAGAAAAAGTGTTGGAAGTTAATGAGACCACTAATATGAAGACACTATCGTCATGATAATGACATTAGGCTCGCGCCTGTCAGAAGGTCTGGACATGGGGCTGTGAGATGCATCTAAGGTCAGTGAATAGCATCTTTCTAGGAACCTGTGACCTGGGCTTCGACCCCCTTGTACAGAGCTAGAACAAAATTATGTGCCCTGCCTCAGGAGTCTAAATATTAGAGATGGGAAGCAAAGGCACGAAGAGGGAGAGGGAGTGCAGAGACTCTGCTGAGGAGCAATAATTGCAGTCATCTCACCAGAGAAGGCCCACCCTTCTCTCCCCATTCCCTGCCAATACAAGTTTTACCAGTGCTGAATAGGAAGCATGCTGCCACGGCACCCTCCTGTAATAAATAAACGCATATATGCAATGTCACAACAAATTAGGAACTACTTATTTCTGTTCATTGAGCCAGATGGAATCAATAATCAGCAGGGAGTTAGCGCTGAATTCATTAAGGAAGCTCTCAAGGTCTCAGTAATAGGAATGAGAAGTGACCCACTAGCCAGGTTTCCCTGTAGACAGGAAACTGGGCTAAAATAATTCTCAGCTTAAGTGAAAATAATGGATAATACTCACTTTACATTGCACCCTTTTACCTTCTAAAACAGCTGAGCTTTTTCCTAAATAATACATGAAAGGCTGATCAATGCCCAACACCCAACGTACTGTGCAGTCCTGTGAAAAGAAACTGAAATAAAAACAAGGAAACCGTCCTTGGGCTTTCATGCTTATTTTTGCCTGTCTGAAGCTCATGAATCCATGTAAATAGATTTGCTTTTGTTTGAAACCTTCATGTTCCATTTGGCAAACTGCAAAGCAGGTGTATTTTCCTTTCTTTTGATTTGCAAATGTATAACACTAGAGTTTAATATTTATTAGAAATGGCCGGTCAATCTTCTGAGTCTCCAGTCCTGTGGATGTATCATATAATAACAGGACTGGTAATAACAGTCAAACACAGTACCAGATGTGAACTATGACAGCGCTGTGAAATTATAAAAATAGATAGAATTTCTCACTTTATTACTATCATTACAAACTTTTTTACTGAGGAAGACACAAACAAGTTGAAGAATCTGTTATGCTGGGCACCATTCAGGTTCTTAACTGGGGAATAAATCTCATCCCAAATATTTTTCAAGCCATGGTCTTGTAAGCATGCACTTGCTGACCTTATTCCTAGAGCAGCTCTGCTGACAGCAGTGCTGTCAAAGTGATAAAGCTGCGCTTGTATATACTGCAGAACTGGAGCTTTAAAAGACGAAACAGGAAAAGAGCTCACAGCCTACAGTGATCTGTGTTCCCAACCATATTTCACGGCTGGGAAACCAGGCAGAGATCACTTTAGGCCCTCACAGTCAGAGGTCATCATTAGTCCTGACAGTAATTGGTAGACAATTTTTAGCACTGTAGCAGAGAGATCGAAGATCCAAATGGGCTCTGTAGATGGAATCCCCCTTTGGTTATCAAGTAAATTTAAAAATTATTATAAAATTAATTATGTTTTATATTACTATGTCATTAAGTTTTAGTAATAAAAGGAGATGAAGAAGGTTGCTCAGCAGAGACATGAATACTTTTCTGTAAAGGTAATAATCCATCTGTCCTTGAAATGTTGTTCTCAATAACTAACCGTCGCTTGATACTGCTATTCCCCCATACACAGACTTTGGGATAATAAAAAAAAGAATCTAAATATATTAATTGTAGCTATAAAGTGTCACCTGCTTTCCAAATTGTCCAAGGCATTTTTCTGCAGTTTAATCATAAAAGTACAATTTAAACTACATTAAAGGAACCCAGCAAATTACAAGTTTTGGTTTAAAAGCGTAAATTAGAGCTTTGCAGATGTTAAAAATTAACCAGGGAAGGCAATGCAGACAAATAGATGGAGCATTTGAAGGGGTTAAGAAACCTGTGCTCTGGTCCCAGCTCTTTGCCACTGATTTATTTAATCTTCCTGTAGCACCTGAGTGAACAGCTCTTGACTTCAGGAGCTATTTCCCTAAGCTTCCACATCACTGTGTTTTGAACCACATAGGAACAAACAGCAGTGTCTAGGAAAACCCAGAAACAGGCTCAAATGTCCCTATCATCTTTTTTTCTTCCATCTGGTAACTAAGGACCTAACTACTAGGTCCAGCATAGCTGGTCCAAAAAGTATGAAGACTTCAGTGGGAAAGTCACGACAGCATCAGTGAAAAGTCACAGTGAAGGTTGTGCTGATGTGAGGGGCATGAAGACTTGTTTGACTGAGGTAACATGAAAAACATTATTTAAACCTTAAAAGATCTCTAGTTCCAACCTGCCATGGGCAGGGACATCTCTCACTAGACAAGGTTGTTCAAAGCCCCATCCAAGCTGGCCTTGAACACTTCCAAGGATGTGACATCCACAACTTCCCTGGACAACCTCTTCCAGTGCCTCACCACCCTCACAGTAAAGAATTTTTTCCTAAAATCTAATCTAAATCTCTCCTCTTTCAGGTTAAAACCATTACTCCTCATCTTATTGCTACACTCCTTGACAAAAGGTCCCTCTCCATCTTTCCTGTAGGCCCTCTTTAAGTACTGGAAAGCTGCTGTAAGGTCTCCCCAGAGCCTTCTCTTCTCCAGACTAAACAGCCCCAAACCTCTCAGCCTGTCTTCATAGGAGAGGTGCTCCAGCCCTCTGATGATCTTTGTGGCCCTCCTCTGGACCCGCTCCAACAGGTTCATGTTCTTCTTACGTTGGGGGACTCAGAGCTGGACGCAGTACTCCAGGTGGGGTCTCACAAGAGCAAAGAGGGGCAGAATCCCCTCCCTCGCCTGCTGGCCATGCTTCATTTGATGCAGCCCAGGATGCGATTGGCTTTCTGGTCTGCGAGTGCACACTGCTGACTCATGTTGATCTTCTCATCCACCAACACGCCCAAGTCCTCCTCTGTAGGCCTGCTCTCAGTCCATTCTCTGCCCATTAGCTGTAAGCAGCTTTAATGTGCCTTCTGCAATGACCTGCTGGGAAAGCAAAGCCTCTGTATTGGGGTACCCAGCACCAGCATCTTTCATGTTTCTGACTTAAGCAAGAGAGGGGTGGTGGAGAGATACAGTGATGTGGTTGGCCCTCATGGTCCTGTTCACTTGGGTTCTTCAGGCACAGTGCACATACTGGGAAGTGACTGCTCCTTGGTATAGCTCGGCCCTTTTACACCTAGGGTCAATCCAAAGAAGAGTCCTTCACACCAACTGCCTTGTTTTCCAGGGATTTGGAAGCAACCATTTCTCAGTGGGAAGCAGGAGGAACAGGGCTGCAGTTTTTCTTTCTCTCACAAAAACTTTCTCATACATTGCACTGTTGACTCATTTTGCTATTGAATTCTGGCATTCCAAGGCTGCATCACTAAACAATGTTTACTTGCATGACCTTTTAAAGGTTATACAACCACTATGTCTCATTTCAGAATGTTCAGAGAACAGGGAGTCTGTTTCTTCCACCAGAAAAAAATTCAATATTTTCGCTTTTAAGAAAAATGTTAAAAGTATAATCTCAGTCTCCCTTCTTCACATTTCACATTAAGTTATGCTATTTTAAAAATTGTTATGCTTAGCATTTCCATTTCTATGAGTTCCTATCAAATACTTAGTGTTTCATTCCAGCCTGCCCTTGTAAACTAACCAAAACTGCTTGCTTGCTTAAATTGATTTACTGTACTTAGGCTCTTTATACTATGCACTGCATGATACTGAAGTCAAAAATGTTTAAAATGGAAAAGAGGGGTGCTAAATTAACTTTTATCTTTATTCTGTGTTATACTACTTATTGTAAGGCGTAACAGTGCACGGTATAGAAACATAGAATGATGTCTTTGTAGCCAATTTTTCAGTAGTTTTGAAACTACTTTTTTATCTAAATAGGTTTGTGATGAGATACACACAATAATTCTCTTTCACAGAAAACTTAGAAATGTTTGGCAGAGACCAAACAGACTATTCGCAGAGTGAAGGGGATGAAGATACATTCAAAATTTTAAAGATCTTTGGGAACTGGGATTTCCATTCTCTGATCAGAGTTTCTCACTCTCCCTTTCTATTATTTTTAATGTATGTCTATTACAAATTTCCAATATAGGACTGAGGTAAGGTTTTTTCTCAAACAAAATGCAAATACATACTTGTAGTCTTAGAAGTAGACCTGGCCGTGTGAATTTTCTTCTTGCTCTGAGTAGGAGACAAACTGGTGCTGTCCTTAGCTGCGAGAGTGCGATGGGACACCTTAAGTTAGAGAAGCCTCTGGAGCACCTCACTGTATCAGTTGAAGAGGTTTTTACTCCCAGATTTCTCTGCAATTCTCTGCTACAAGTTGCTTCCCCCTAACAGAGTCAGTAGAATGCGTGGTATTGCCATTGCAGTCTTGGGACCCATTATGCACCTTCGTCTGTTGCTTTTGGTGCATACTCAGGGCAATGCCTTTGGTTTGCTGCACAACATGTTTGGAGAAGGGGTGGGAGGAGCCTGGATGCCTGTACAGAAAGAAAAACTACAACTCCTCTTCCTCAGAGTTGTTTTCGTTTTTACAGTGGGAAGCAGCCAGCACAAAATATTACCTCACACCCGCTTTGTCCTTTGAATTCTATGTAAGACAGCTTACAACAACGTCCCAAACAATAAGCTGGGTGATTGTGGGGAATTTGTGTCTCTAATCTAGGTGAGAAGGGACCTCTAGACACCTTTTACCCAGCCCTCCCGCTCCAAATGTAAATCATTTCAACATGAGATTCGGTTGCTCAGGGCCTTGTCCACCCAAGTGCTGAAGATCCCCAAGGATGGAGACACCACTGCCTCCCTTGGCCATTTTCCAGGGCTGTACTGCCCTCACTGTGTTTTTTTTTCCCCCTGTATAGGATAACCATACTGAGGTATGAATCAGTTTCTGCCGGTAGCTGTTTGCACTGTGTCATTCGCACCACCTTTCTTTTAAATGAAAGCCAGACAGTTAGCCCCCTTGAAAGTTTTATCCTGGCTGCAGACACTGTGAAACCGAGAAAAAAATCATGACGCCCTAGGATGCAATTTGAGCAACATCCTTGATCTTTCACTGTCCTGGGAACGTATTTGTCTGGACAGCCTCTTTATAGAATTCTCTATTAGGGACAAATCCCATAAAGTACATTTATTGTATCAACAGAATGCTATCTTCCTACCAACACTTTTCAGATGCTTAGGTACACTTGTTATAAAGCAATAAATGTGCTTTAACACCTTCATATCCTTTGATAGTTCTCCCTCTGTGCAAACTGCTTGTGTTATGGTTTGAGGAACCCAAAACAATTTATTGGTGTTTAGACAATTATTCTATCACCTGATGAGCCCTCCCCACCCAGGAAGGTTAATCGGGGAAAAAACAAGGAAACCTGAGGGTTGAAATATAAACATTTAATTTACTAAATAATTTACATTAATAATACAAAAGAACCAGTATTGATCGTGATACTAATATAAAATATCGAAGGATTACACTCATGCAATTCTATCAGCAGGAAGCTGTGCACTCCCAGCCGCGGACAGCAAATGTTGGACACTGTGAGCGTTATGGCTTCAGGAGAAAGGGAAGGACTCAGGAGTTTGGCACAGGAACAAGAAGTTCTTAGGACCGTAGCCATCAAGGGAGAGAGAGAACTTCTCAGCAAAATTTCTAATTTATATTGAATGTGACATTCATGGTATGAAATAATCCCGTTGGCCAGCTTGGGTCAAGTGCCCGGGTCTTGCTCATCCCTGCACATGGCTAGCTTGAAAACACTGAGACTTTGAAACCTGCATGCCGCAGCTGGCTATAAAGTAAATATTTTCATAAATTCAGACACCAGAGTCATCTAAAAATGCAGCTTTCCCAAGCATTAGAAGAGATCGTACTGAAAAGTAAAATTACTGAAAGATAAATTAATCCTGTGTCACTCAAACTGGGACGGCTTGTTACCAAAGGATGGGAAATAGGAATAGCTTGTAAGCCTTCTGTTGAAGTGGGAAGGAGTCTACTAAGTTCGGTACTTATCAGCCCAAATTCCCATGCGTTTCTCACACTCTGTTGGTCACAGACATTTGTGTTTCTTCAGGTTTGCTGTGTATAAAGAACATTTCTAATGAAATACATCCAACAGTTTTTTTAATCGCTCTGCAAGAACTTCATCTGAAGTCGGGAAAATCAATAGGAAAAAATCCAGCTGAGGTGAGTAGAGGAGCTTGTGCTGGTGACAGTGGTCAGGATGGGTAGATGGGGATCAAAGTATTTTAAGTGACAGATTTTAGCCATTTGATGAACAGGCGAGTTTGGAGATTTTAGTAATGTACCCTTTTCTTGTATGGATACATATTTTCCTCAAGAAAGGCATTAAAAATAAAGATTTGCCAGAATTCTTCTATCAATGCGCCATATGCCAAAACATCTAGATGGGCTCCAGAATCAGGAGCGGACTGAGGAAAAGTTCCCCTTTCAATCCAGGATCTCCAGGACATCCATGCTGTGCCACTGATCTAGTTGATTGACACAGAGAAAGGTGTTTTCGTAGCAGAGGTAATCATTCCAATTCAGGTGTATTTGAGTAGTTATGCAGCATGCTTCTTTATGTATTCAAATTTTGGGGTTTTACACCTCGTGTCTGGAAGTGGAGAATGGCTGTACTTCTTACCTACTCTGTGATCATTTTTTTCTGTGAATTTTCATTTAAAGTAATGGTGGACTGACCACTGGAATATTTCTGTAGTTGCTTAAATTAAGCAAATTTTTTTCCAGTCATTGCAGACAAAGGAGCTGATAGATCTCATCCTCTCAAGTACAATATTTAGTCTAAAATTAGAGAGGAAAACAAGCTGCTCTGCAGTTATAAAATCCCAGCCAGTTTTTTATCACAGAATGAACTAATAATCAGTCCTACCTGAATAAGCTTCTCTGTGAAACTACCATGCAAAGCTGGTGTGCCACTTCAGCAAACTTTGGTTCCTGCGTTTAACAGGAAGCCTTTAATGGTTTGGCGGTTTGACCTTAAAACTTTTGTCAGCAAATGCATGTATTATTGCTTTAAAAAACATTGAAGTACAAATTATTAGATTGTTCTTGGATTTTCACAAAATTATTGATCCTGCTTTAATTTGAGATCATTATAAAAATAGTTAATTTCAAATAAAAATATACTTAAATAAAAAAATCTCTTTTAAATAAAAATCAAATTTCTATGTGTACTTTAACCTTCCATGTTCATTCCATTTTGCCATTAAGCTCCTCTGTCTATACTTGTTCCTTTGTTCCTAAACAATGTTGCTGGTTTCAATGAGACAAAACAAGTATTAAAGAACTACCTAAAAAATGTACATGTATCCAGAATATGTACTTTGAAATAAGACCAATAATTTTGTATGAGAAGCTGAAATTAAGCAAATGTGACTAATGCTGGAATGATATCTTCACACAAAGGGTCTAATTCTGAAATGAAGACTGCCTTTAAGTGTTGTCTATACTTTTAAATTCAGATTCCGCATGGCACCATGAGGTCCATTGGGGCTGCTCAGCAACAAGGTCACTAAACAGAGGAAGCAGCAGTGAAATGAAGAGGTAGTTAATATAGCAGAGGAGAATTTGGGACACTTGGGAAGGGAGGGCAGATAAAAGGAAAATCAGGGGAAGTGGAAACTTATCATCCCACTTTCCTCAGAAAAAGTAAGGCTGTGTTTGGAAACAGTGCCAGAAACAGCTAAAACAATACTGAAGTCATTCATGTATTACACGAAGAACATGTATTACAACAAGAAAAAGAATGCAACCTGCCCTTTTCACCTCCCTACAGAGCTTCTCCATGGAGCTTCCCACAATTCTTGGGCTGCCTTTGCTCTTCCTCAGAGCTGCTCTTCCTCTTGCAGCTTCCTCCCCACAAAACCACTCCAAATGCACACGTGGTAGGGAGGGATTAACCCCTCAATACGCAGCTGACTTTCTCTGTATGTAATGAGAGAAGCTGCAAGCAGTAAAACACACCAGCCATCCTTCTCACCCTGCCCAGAGTGTTTATGTAGTCAGGAGATAGCAAGTGTCACATTATTCAGCTTACAAGATTTCCCAGGTATAAATAACGGTCATTCTTTTCTCTGTGCTACATGAGAGTCAGTGTTCATTTCCCAAGGCCCAGGTTCGTCTCTCGCTGCTTTCACATGGGGCGTTCCCACTGCTTGCCTCCTAGAGAAAGTTGTCTAATGAGCAGTATTACGGCTGTAGGACCTCATGCAACGGAGGTCCCCTGCTGAAATAGTTAAGGAAAAAATGAGTTCTTTCCTATGTACTGGAAAATAAATATTATTGAGTGTTATACATTATCACATATTATCACATGTGTTTGATTAACTTTCCTCACAGTGCCCTCATAGTGCTGTGCTTTGTATTTGCAGCTAGAACAGTGTCGATAACACCAGTGTTTTGGCTACTGCTGAGCAGTGCTCACAGCATCAAGGGTATTTCTCCAACTCCTCCGTCACCAAAGCCCAGTAGTTTGGGGGTGGACAAAAGGCTGGGAAGGGGACACAGCCAAGACAGCTGACCTAAACTGACTACAGGGATATTCCATACCATATGACCATTTGACTCAGCACTAAAAGCTAACAGAAAAGAGGAAGGGGACAGGGGGGGAGGGAGGACAAAGGCATTTGTCGTCTGGATCAACCACTACTGAAGCCCTGCTTCCCAGGCAGCGGCGGAAAATTGCCTGCTGATGGGAAGTAGAGACTAAATCTTTTTGTTTTCCTTTGCTTCCACATGTGGGCTTTGCTTTTCTTTGTTAAACTGCCTTTATCTCAACCCATGAGTTTCTCATTTTCTCCGCCGTCCTGCTGAGGATGGGATTCATAGAACAGCTTGAGGGGCACTTGGTGGCCTTCCTATGGGGTGCAGTTCTTCAAGAACTGCTCCAGCACAGGTCCTTTCTATAGGATGCAGTCCTTTAGGAAACAGACTGCTCCAGCATGGGTCCCCTACAGGGTCACAGGTCCTGCCAGAAAACCTGTTCCAGCGTGGACTTCTTTCCACGAGCTGCAGTTCCTGCAAGGAGCCTGCTCCAGTGTGGCTCTCCACAGGCTGCAGCTTCCTTCAGGGCACATCCACCTGCTCCAGCATGGGCCCCTACACGGGTTGCAGGGCAGATATCTGCTCTGCTATGGACCTCCATGGGCTGCAGGGGACAACCCGCCTCCCCATGGTCTTCACCAGGGGCTGTAGGGGAATTGTTGTTCCGGCACTTGCAGCACATCGTCCTTCTTTGCTGACCTTGGTGACTGCAGAGTTGTTTCTCTCACATGTTCCGACTCCTCTTTTCCAGCTGCTGTTGCACAGCAGTTCTTACCTCTTCTTAAATACATTATCACAGAGGTTCTACCAACATTGCTGATGGGCTCAGCTTTGGCCAACGGTGGGTTCATCTTGAAGCTGGCTGGAACTGGCTCTGTTGACATAGGGGCAGCTTCTGATGTCTTCTTACAGAAGCCATACCTGCAGCCCCCCTTCCACTACCAAAACCTTGCCATGTAAATTCAATACACATACATTTCACTATGTAAGTGAAAACACATGTTATGAAAACCTCCAAAAACTATGAACAATTTTTTTTTACTGGGTTTCGTACAAACATCAATTGATACCTACAGAACAAAAAGGACTCTTTTAACATCCAGTCATTCCTTCAGGGTTTCCACTCTGCCACAAAATTAGAAATCCATTTAAATTATATATTTTGAGAACTGTTACTGATTCTTAGTCAGCTTTAATAAAGGCAGTTAATAGTTTATTGGCTCAAACTCCAATTCTCCCACCTTTACTAGAGGTGTCATGGTTGCCGACTCATACATTTTTCCCAATCAGATTTCCTTTCAGATACTAGTCACCAAACTGAAGCATTGTTGTTAAACCTGAAAGCTTACACGGAACACATAAAAAATTTCAAAAGAAAATGTACGAAAGTCATCTTTATTTCAAGAAGCTTTCTTTAACTTTCAGACTTGGAAAAACAATAACTGGAACTGTAATTTCTCTGAAAAATTATTATGCTGTTGATAAGCGAACTCCTGCGTGAATTAAGAAATACATCACCTTCAAACCTCCTAATTTGTCCTCATTTTGGGGATATGGTGTGTCAATTTGTCTTCCTGGTGCAGAGGGGACACTGGTTTTGTTGCTTCTCTTTCCAAACTGTGAGAGTGAAATAAAATCCAGGTAACAAAATTTGAGTCTTTTAATTAATATTCCTTTCTTCTAAGACAAAAATTGAAATCCTCACACAATTATGTGGTATAAAAGGGCTCTAATGGCATCTCTATATAAAATGAGATTTTTAGGAATGCCTGAATAGCAGGCAACATTGGCATTGACGGAAAGATTTCACCTGACAAATGATTCAAAAGGTGGGTGCTCGAGGTTAGGATCTGAGCTCCCATCAGCTTCACTGGGGCCCAAACACCTTCTGACAATCGGATCACTTTTATAGTCACCTCAGTCTACTGCATGTTGGGTACGCACTGAAATCTATGAAAAGACATACAGAGGCATATGGGCATAAGTCTCTGAAAAGAAAGATTGAATTTAAGAAGGGAATTTTGAGAAAGGGAGCATCAAGAAAGTCACAGAAGGAAAATAAGGGAGGGGTTTTTAAAAGAGCAGAGAGAAAGAAGTGGAAGGTAGCCACTGAGGCCAGCAGAGGGAAAGGTCATTAACAAAGAGTCACAGGCTGAGGTGCTGGGCATGAGTTGAACACATCTGTTGTCTGCGTATGTGCTCCTCGTCCAACACAGTAAGATCATACACTTCTTCCCTCACAGCGCTGCCAGGATTTCCTAAAAATTTTTTTGGCTGCTGCTGTTTGAGCATGCTGAGCCCTACTTTTCTGTACCCAAAATACAAATCTCCAGGACAAAACCCATGGAACAGTAGCCTATCAACTGTAGAAGAATTAGGGTTTTAGTTTCTTAGGGCCTTTTGAAACTGCAACTTAAGTCATCTACAGCAATCAAGCTTGGTCTTTGTGATATCAGAAGATTTGCAACAGAACTTTTCATGCAATTCCTCTGTACTCCACACAGAGTATTTATCTGTGGCTTGGAGATGGGTTTTTTAGCATTTTTCCATATTGTCTGAAAACCTGTTGTGTTCTGTGAGAGCAGAAGCCTTTAAAGCTGCAGAACTTCTTTATCAAAATGAACCTTTTCTGCACAAGCTCTATTTTAAGCACTCTTACCTTTTGCCTGGAATAGTATTGGTGCTCTGCCCTGTTTTATCCCAGCTGCATAGGGGATAAATACTTATCACTAGTGCCATTTTAATGAAACACAAGTAGGAGCTAAGCATGCCAGGCCATCCTTCATGCCAGGATTTAGTGTTTTAAAAAGCTCTTTTATCATGGTTAATCGTGTCAGGTGGAAAGTAGGGCTTGTGCTCAGTAAGCCTTGCTGTAGTGTATGTCTGGTGGGGTCTAGGGGTTCAGCGTGGCTAGAATGACTCTGCGTTTGTTTTGTTGCACACACTGGAGTGAAGAGCCATGTGAAAACGCCAGCTTCCCTGAGTTCTGAGCCATCATTTCAATGGGTTTTGGTAGATAGTTAGCCTGAAAGTGAACCTGAGTTATGGTGCTGGGCAGGTAAGCAACCTGTCTTTGAAAGGTACCATTTTCAGTAGATAGTATCAAATGTGTGGGTGGACAAAGCCATGGTCTTGTTGGACCTCGTGGCTGTTTGGAAAACAGAACTTTTTCAAAACGCTTTTATCAATGCTTACTGAAATAATATTCTCAGTTCTCGGTTTACAGGATGTTTCTCTGTCTCTCTTGCTTATATATCCGCTTCAGGGCTATTTGAGCATGACAGCTGGGCTTTTTGTGGGGGTTTTTCCCTTCTTTTGCCCCCCCCATGAAATTACAACAGACCGGTGTCAAAGAAAGGTATCTGTTATCTTCAGTGCAGACCTGTCAAGAAGCAAAGTAACTACTATTCTGTGCCTTTGGAATAGTTTTTCTTTGTCTTATCTGTGACTTTATGAGTCAGGATAAGGGACCTGACACATCCCAGCTGTTCATGAGCTTTCTATTTCTTCTGCTGTGAGATTAGTTAAAATTAAATAAACCTAAAATAAACTCAGCCCGACTGCAGAGGAATATACACAACTGAATTAGGAGCTGCAGTGTCATGTAATGCCTAATAGTTCGCAATATCATTTCTCATTGTGGAAGTAATTAACTGAGAAGATGCTGAAATGTTGGATGGGCTGGACAAAGTGAGGTGATTAAAGCATTTCTGTTTTACCAAAAGAAGTTAACATACCACCATTAGCACACATGCATCAAATTTTTAACTCAGATTGAAGTTAAAATATCAATTTGCTTTCCAGTTTTCAATACAGAAACTGAAACGTATTTTTCACTTTAATTTTTTTTACTTCAATACAGAGAATTGCTAGCTGTGCTCCATGCTTCACCTAACCAGTCTGTGGAGAGTGTCTGGTTCATCTGTTGGGGCTTATGGTTCTAAGTGTAAATTTTTTTGCAGCAGGAAATGTCATTTGTACTGCATCTTGCACAATTGAGACTGTTCTCTATGGCTGGAATTGTTGACTGTGACAGCAAAATAAATGTATAAATGTTCGAGTTATTCATAGGAGACGTGTGCAGTGCAGAACTATTTGAGGAGGATAGTCCACCCTGACTGTGCTATGTTCAGCCTTTCTTTCTCTTAAGGGTGTTAAACCTCTGCAGGGTTTAACACTTCCCTTCAGGCTCCTTCATCCACCTTTCCCTTTATTCCAGGCACTGAATAAACTCCTGCATTCTCCTCAGTCTCCCAGCAAAAGCCTGCAAAAGAAGTCAGCGCTTTCATGGAACAGCTGAGAAAAAGTGTTTTCTTCTTCTGAACCCTGTTGTCCTTCACATTGCAAAGGTAAAGATTGCTGTAGGTGTTGTCCTACTTGTCATAGCTGCTACTATTTTGCCCACTTTATTGGTCAAATTGAAGACTGAATTGTAAACATTGAGACCTAAAAGAGGAAGAGCAATGGCTGCGTGAAAGCTTCTCCGGCTCTGGCAAGAGTTCTGAAGGAGGTCTGGTGGTAGTGTTGCTATTACGGCAGGGAACGTTTCCCTTCCTATCTCATGCCAGACGTCCTGTCTCATTGTTCGGTCACATTACCATGAGAAGGGGTCCTCACTTTTACTGTCATATTTATTTCTCCTGTGACTTCCTTATGCATCAGGTTCATGGAGAACTAGTGGAAGATTTTGTCCAGAGGGTCCTTGACACACTTTAATCTCCAAAATATCAGCCGGCATACAGTGGAATTTTTATCTGTAAAGAGGTATCTTTATCTATTAATCCAGTCTCATGCAGTTCAAGGCTGTATGATCAAAGCAGTGTCTCGATACAGTTTAGCAATACGTGAGCCAACACCAGAACAGAGAGGAGCGATCTATATTTTTGAACTCTGTCTTTTGTAGTAAACAGAGAAGGAAGGGCATCCCATTAGTACCACTCTATCCTAATACGGCTCTCTTCCTCTGTGCCTGCGTTTCCTCCAGTCTTCAATTCACAGACAGGAAAATATCTTAGTTTCTTTAGCTGTTTCTCAGCCCTATTCACTATGCTAATTCTGCCCTTCAGCAAGGAATACCAGAGAAAATTTACTTACTGAGTTTCATTTTAAGTTTTCATAGCTCAGTTCCTTCTCACCTGAAGATCTTAGTGTTTGAGGCTAGAGAGAGCTCAGAAACAGTATGAAATCTCATCTGGGTAGGTGGATAAAAATCTAAATAGATAGGCAGAGCAAGGTTATTAAATTTTAGATAGGACAACAGTTCCTTTCTGCTGTGAAATGAAAAGTAATTCTAGATTTTCAGATAAGAAGCCAGACTTTTTTTTTTTTCCCTGCATCTGTTAGAAAGAGGGAAAAAGAAGTCTAACCTTGCTGGAATTAATTTTTTTCCAGTGATTAGTTTTCCCTCATACTGAAGTGACCTATGACAAGCTTTTGTTATTTTCAGGTGAAATGTTTGGATCCAAAGTTCTGGACTATTTAACAATGAATAATTTCCACCTCAAGTTCTAACCATTTTGCACTGGTATAGGCAGTCTTAAACTTACCATCAAGGTACAAATGAGCAAACATTTCATTAAAAATGAAGAGGCTTGTGACAATGCCTATTCTCCCAAAATGGAACCACCTGAACTTTTCTAATAGCTGGTGACATCCATTAGCAGTTCTCTCAGAAACTGAAAACATTTTCCATCTGTTCAAACACACTAATTACAAAGTAGTTAAGAGCCTGTGGGATCACACAGGCACATTTTTGCAAATTACAAAATATCAAAATGAGTTATTGAAGAAGCAGAGATGACTTTGTAATAAGCAGCTAAACCTTCAACTTTCTCTTTTCTCAGACACTGAAGACACCCCATTGGTTGAAACCTTTTTAGCCTGTAACCTTACAGATCATGACATTTTGAAACTCGATGCTATACATATTCTGGGAAGGCAAGCCAGCTCTACCAGGTCACACTACTCTAGCAAAAAGCAGAAATCAGCCTTATTCTCTGGCAGACAACATCACTAAGACCAAGTGATTAAGAGAACTCAATGGAGCATTTATATAGATCATGAGATCAGCCAGTATTATATTAATAAGAAATAAACTTATAGTTTAATTATGTGCTTGTAGGTTTTCATGCCTGAACTGATCTCTAAGCAGGAAGCTTGGGTTGGCCATTTCTGTAGGAAAGCATATTGGGTATGGACATTTCTAAGAACTTGCTCCGTTCACCTACTGCGAGATGCTGGAAGGTTAGTGAAAGCCTCCTGTGTTTCAATTTGCACCCATTGTTGCTGGTCCTGTCACTGGGCACCACTGAAAAGAGTCCGGCACCATCCTCGTTGCACCATCCCTTCAGGTATTTATATACATTAATATACCCCCCCGAGCCATCTCATCTCTGGGCTGAACAATCCCCACTCTCTCAGCTTTTCCTCATTGGAGAGATCAAAGAATCATAGAATGTCTCAAGTTGGAAGGGATCCATAAGGATCCTCAAGTCCAATTCCCTACAGGGCTACCTGAAACTAAACCATACAACTAAGAGCATCATCCTGACACTCCTTGAACTCTTGGACAAGGTTGGTGCCATGACCATTTCCCTGGGGAACCTATTCCAGGAATGAACCACGCTTTTTAGTTAAGAACCTTTTCCTAATGTCTAGTCTGACCTTCCCCTGGTGCAGCTTCATTCCATTTCTACATGTCTTATCACTGATCACCAGAGAGAGGAGATTGGCACCTTCCTCTCCCCTGCCCTCCTTGAGGAAGTTATAGACTGTGATGAGGTCACCCCTCAGCCTTCTCTTCTCCAAGCTGAGCAAACCAAGTGACCTCAGTGACCAAGTGACAAACCAAGGCCACTTCTCTTAAGTCTTGCCTTCAAGGCTTTTCACAATCCTGGTTGCCCTCGTCTGGGCACACTCTAGTGTCCCTCTGCACACAGTACTCGGGGTGGGGCCACACCCAGTAGAGTGGGACAATCACATGCCTTAACCAGGTAGCTATGCTGTGCTTTGTGCACACCAGGATGCAGTTGGCCCTTTTGGCTGCCAGGGCACACTGTTGACTCATATTCAACTTGCCACCAACCCAAACCCTCAGATCACTTTCTGCAGGGCTCATCCCCAGCTTCTCGTCCCCCAATTTGTATGTATAACCAGGATAATCCTGTTCCAGGTGCAGAATCCAGCACTTGCTTTTGCTAAATTTCATATAGTTGGTGATTGCCCAGCTCTTCAGTCTATCTAGATCTCTCTGTAAGGCCTCTCTACCCTCGAGGGAGTCCATAGCTCCTCCTAGTTTAATATCATCAGTGAACTTACTTAATGTACATGCAATTCCTGCGTCCAGATAATTTATACAAACATTAAAGAACACTGGCCCTAAAAACAAGTCCTGGGGAACCCCACTGGTGACTGGGCACCAGACTGATGCAACTCCATTTACTATAACCCTTTGAGCCCGACCCATCAGCCAGTTGCTCACTATTATGGACTTGTCTAGCCATGTGCTGGACAGTTTATCTAGAAGGATACTGTGAGAGACAGTATCAAAAGCTTTGCTAAAATCCAAAACCGCCACATCTACTGGCTTCCCTTGGTCAACTAGATGAGTGGCCTTGTCATATAAGGAAATTAAGTTGGGTAAGGTGGACTTCCTCCTCATGAACCCATGCTGGCTATGACCAATGACTGCATTGTCTCTCGAGCTTTTTTCAATAACTCCCAGAACAATCTTCTCCATAATTTTACCAGGCACTGAAGTGAGACTGACAGGCCTGTAATAACCACGGTCTTCCTTCTTATCCTTCTCAAAAATTGGGACAACACTTGCTCTAGTCCCTTAATCATCATTATGGCCCTTCATTGAACCCTATCCAATATGTCCATGTTTCTCTTGTATGGAGAATCCTAAAACTGGACAAAGTACTCCAGGTGTGGCCTACTAGAGTTGAGTAGAGGGGAAGGATCACCCTGCTCAACCTGCTGGCAATACTTTCGCTAATGCAGCCAAGGATACCTTTCGCCTTCTTTGCTGTCTCATGTTCAACCTGGTGTCAACCTGGTGTTGGAAAAAGCAATGACATCTACGCTTTATTCACTTCAGTTTTCCACCTGTATCTCCCCCTTTTCTTTTGGGAAAGAGAAAGAAAAATGGAAGAAGGGGAATTGCTCATCCTTCAGCTCCTTCTTCCCAACTGAAACAGAAGACACTGCATCTTTCACACAGTTATTAGGAGCCACATGGCCTTGCTTTGAGAAGATTAATTTCCAAGCCTCTTACTCTTCCTGATGCAGGGTTTCTTTGAAGGCTTTCTCTGATAGAGGTTTCCATAGCACAACTGCCTTCATGTACAAAGTACCAAATGAGAATAGCAGTGACAGCATGGATGGTAGCACAGGGCAGGTGCCATTGTAGCTGCGCTGACTGATCAGATATTCAGTGCAGCTTTCATTCTCCTGCCTTTCAGCATCCTATTTTATCCATTCTTTGAAATATTTTACCTTGTAATGGAACAATGATACGAAAGAACCAGAAGTGAAACTAAGAGATGTGCGGTATTATGCTGTGCTCTAGCTAACAGCAAAAGGGATGCATCTCAGTTCTTGTTCCTTTTGGGCACTAATGCATCTGTATATTAAAGAAGATAACGCTCCATTACCAGTCACATCCATGAGAGGGTTGGAACATGAGGGTGCTCAAAGAACATGGCAAACCAGGCTCATTACTGGTTCCTATACATGTAAAAGAGGTAGGTCCCATAACTGTCTGTCCCACATGGTAGTGACTCACACTAATGCTGTGGTGATCTTGTTGCATATTTATAAATATGAGCACACAAAAGAAGGAAAAGCAAAATTAAGGTTCTCCCAGTAACTTGGCCGTTTTATACACTGTATGGATAACCTTGGAGGGAACAGCAGCCTGTGCTTGTGTTTGGCTGCTGTATCCCAGCCAAAGAGCTTGGCACAAAGCAGAGAAGAGAAGTAATTGTAATTCGATAGCACGTACCTGCTACAAACAAGGCTGGACCACTGTGGAATTATCACCAGTCCAAAACAGCAGGTGGAATGAGACTGAATAGAATCTGAACTTTTATATCTTTTTGGTAGTTTTACTTTTTTTTTTTCTTTTTAAGATTTACCTCTTTAAAATGGCTGCATTAGCATGAGCTTTCAGAGAAAGAAAGGAGGAAAAAAACTCCAGGCTTTATGAAAGCTTATGCAGATTTCTGTTTTTAATTGTTATTAGGACTAAATCTAAAATCACTACCAGAGCTCACATAAAATTCTCAAACTGGAAAAAAAAACCCTCTCCACTTGCAATCAGTCATTATAATTCACTAACTTAGGCCACATACAGAACTACACATCATATAATTTACGAAAGCCACAAGTCTCCTATGAATCATGAAAATAGATGAAGTTATAACCAATACAGAGCTAGAATAAAAAGCTGCATCTTGAGTATTCTGGAGATATATATGAGGGAAAAAAATGCACATAAAAGAGGATATAAATTAATAGAATATAGATGAGGGTCATGAATGACTTAATTGTTTGGTTGCTTGGTTTCGGTTGCTTGCAATGCAAATGCTTTTCCATATGAAAATGACACGACAAGTACTTGCACTCTTCTCAATTGGATTGGTTTAGATAGTTCTAAGTGGTGGGTTTCAGTTTTGTTTCTGGTAATCTCAGGTACAAGTGGGTCCCCAACATGGAGTCCTTTCCCTCAGAATTGTACTGGCAGCGGTACCCTTGGGAATGAAACCAAAGCAGGGAAGAGAGGATTCAGTTCTTTGAGATCACAAGCTCTATGAGACCCTTGCATTTCTTTAACACCTCCACCAATCTTACCACTGTGAGGTTATCACGCCAGCTGTTCTCTCCCATTTTCCTCTGAAAACTCTTTTACTTTCCTATTCTATATAATGCGTGAAAAAAGGGGTTCTGTTTCAAAAGGACATGGCTTCAGTAGTCCTAGATTTGCCAGAGGTAAAGAAAAATGAACGCATAGAAGGGAAGAGTTATTATAGAATAAATAGGACTTAAATTTCATGGTTATATCTCTTTCTGTACTTTCTTATCCATGTGCAAAGTATTTCAGTATAAGTGCATCAAGATACGGAATAAAGATGATTTTTACGAGTCAAAGAATGTCCCTAAGACAGCAGAAGCAAAGAGTTAAAGTGAGTTTTCGGCTGCAATGATGGAGAAGGACTAAGAATCAAGCTTCTCTATGGCTCTGATATTACGATATGTATGTGCACTGCAGGCAGCAACAGATTTTTTAAAACTTTTTTTAGGAACGTGGAAATAGAGATAGTTCTTCCTGATTATTTAACCATTCAGATATATACATACATACACACATACTTGCACACACTCATAAAATCACAGCATCATAGAATGGTTTGGGTTGGAAGGGACCTTAAACATCATCTAGTTCCAGCCCCCTTGCCATGGGCAGGGACATCTTCCATTAGACCTGGTTACTCAAAGCCAACCTGGCCTTGAACACCTCCACATATATATATATATCTCTGTGTGTGTTCAATATAAATTTATATATATATTGAACACACACACACACACACACACTTATATAATGCCTTTGGACTTCAGACACAAAGGTAGTACAAATATTAATAAGCTACATATTGTAAATTTAATAGTTTACAATTGCCTGAATAATTTACTACACAGTGTTTTCCTTCATAGGAACTTGTGTAGTAATGACGGCTGGAATTTTTTCCTTTTGGAGACTCTGTACTTTCATATTATTTTCTTGGTTGAAAAAAATAACCTAAAGTGGGAATACTTTATTAAGACAAATCATGCTTGCACTTTTAGTCTTTTTTTCTTTTTCAAATTATTCCTTAGCTTAAACTGTAACTTGCAGGTGAATTTGGCAAAGCTTCTCTGTGTTGAGTAGATGCAGTTGAAGGGTGGGCCAGGGTATCACTGAGCTGTGCTCAAAGCCATGGTGCAAGCACCAGAGCTGTGTAAATGGTCATAACAGGTATTACCATTTATAACAATAAATTAAGAGCCCACCTGTCTAGGGTCTCGTTTTGGGGAGAATACAGAGGAGAGAAATCAGGAAGATCAGATGATCAGGAAACATGACCTATAAGGAAAAACTGACTGTTTAATCAGAGAATTCCAAGGGAGGTCATTATACCCAGGAGACATTGCTTTGTTTAGTTCAATGGAGCAGATGGTTTGGAAGGCCCTTCTGGTAGAACGGGGAGTGTGGCCCTCTGAGTGGTTGCCTTGGGCGGCTACTGCATTTGGGTGACGAATTTTGCCTTCAGTTGGTGAGGAACACAGCAGTGGACACAGTAGGTTCCATGGCTGGGCGCTAGATCGAGGTGGACAGGGGGTTTCCGGAGCCAGGGAAACCCGAGGAAGAGCAGAACGCCGCACCAGGAGCTGGCAGGTCTCGCGAGCGAGGCTGATGTGGCAGAGCGGGCATTGCCATAAGCAACCGCGGGAGATTTAAATGGCCACAGGGAGCGCTGCGAACAGCGTGGGCAAACGGGGTGTGGCGCCATCAGTTGGGGCGTGGCACGGCAGTTTGCACGGCGTTTCACACGGAATGGCGCACAGGAAGGGCTCTGCACCCTGCTTGTTGGTCCACAGTCCAGGGAAGTGCTCAAGGTCTCTGACAAAATGCTTGGCGCTCACCTCAGAGCTAAAACCAGTGTTCCTACAGAGGAAGCCCCTCAGGTATCTCATGCATCCACCCAGGTGGAACTGTTAAGGAGAGAGACTTCAATACAGGTGGTAGGTTGCAGTGAGTGCCCAGACTCCTCTTCTCCTTCTTCTGGCAGTAAGGTATGTACTTGCACACAGTGTGCACAGGTCGATGACCTGTTGCATCAGGTGGCTGAGTTGCAAGAAATGATTAAAAGGTTGCATAGTATCAGAGGAGCTGAGACAGAGACAGATAGGTGGCTTCAGAATCATGTTCCTGCAGTAGGTACTACAGAGAATGAGGCACCTTGGACCCTGGTGACCCATAGAAGCAGGACTATGCTTCAGCCGCCACCCTCTGGCATCAAAACAAAAAAAAAAACAGATGAAATTTTAACAGCTACAGACAACCAGGAGCAAGGTCTGCCAGGAGGACCTGCACCGGCAGCACACAGTAGACATGGAAATACACAACAATGAGTGCTAGTAGTGGGTGACCCGCTGCTAAAGAGCACTGAGGTGTCCATCTGCCACCCTGACAGGGAGTCACGTGAGGTACGCTGCCTCCCAAGAGCTAAGGTTCGAGATGGTGCCAAGAAGGTGCCACAACTTGTCAAGAACTCAGACTACTACCCATTGTTACTCTTTCATATGGGCATGAAAGACACCGCAAGCAGGAACCTGGGCAGAATTAAGGAAGCCTGTGAAGCCCTGAGGGTGGAAGTGAAAAAAATTGGTGCCCAAGTCATCTTTGGATGGACATGATGGCAAGTGATGGACCTCGTAGAAAAATTGGCCTAAAGCTGGATTTGCATCTACTAGATAACGTTGTGCATAAAGAAATGAAGCAGCAGAGGTGGAGCAGCTGTATATCAGATACATACTTAGGTATTTATGCACACCAAAATAGTGTCCTGTAAAAATTTTACAGCTCTTCACCATTACCCAGTCAGTACTGAAGGCAGTATAGTACCATATTGGTTATTGTGCTTGCTCATCACTTTATTGTCTGGGAATATGTAAAAGTAACTAGGAAGGAAATATAGCAAGGGAGAAGAAACCTCCCAGTGGGGGAGCCTTGGTCAAGCCATTAGTAGTGCACATACTATGCCTGTGCTTCAATCCAAAGTTAGTGCGTGCCAAACTCCAGGCTGCAGGCAAAAGATCTATATGAGCTCATCTAATGAGACAATTGTTTTGAGGTGTTACACAAACACGCATGAGCCTGAACAAAGAAAGCAGCGTAGAACAGAGTGATGCATCATCTGCAAACTGAGATGAAATAGGGTCCAGATGTTTTTGGGATTCATGAAGCAACAGGCCAACTAACATAATTCTGCACTCTCCCAATAGTTTCTAAGCTGTGTCATGATGATATACCTTCCAGCTCCAGGATTTTCTGTATTACCACACCATGCTGTTTGGAAAGTGCCTGGCTTGTTGTAATACATGAACACTGAGGACCAAATGTTAACTTAAGCCAGCATCAGAGCAGTGAATTACCTGCCTCCCATTTTAAGTGTCAGATTTTCTCAGGCTCTGTTACAAATGAGGAGCTGGTATTGCCAGGACACTCCTTTTTCTTAAGATCACTTACAACATTTCCTCTCAGTGCCCACAGAGAACGCAAGGAATCACATTTTACATAAAAAGTCATAGAAGGTGGCTGTGCCAAAACACTAAATCCTTGACAAATGTTGATGCGTTGCCAGTAGCATATGCTAACAATGGAGACAGCTGGAATTAAAGGCACAACTTGACATTGTGTGAAGAGTAACAGCAATTTGAGCTGTTGGGGGATATTGTCTTTCCATTGATTAGCTCCACGTGGAGAGAACCAGAAGACCGAATGATGGGGGGAAATGAAAGCCCTCCTGTCAGGTTTGATGTACGAGTTTAACAATGAAATCCTCTTCAAGCATTACAGCCCCATCAAGTAGGATAAGTCAAAGAGAGGTGATGTCATCCACTATAGAAATGTTAATATAAATGTGAAATGTGAACATTTTTTTTCATGTGAAATTAAATTTTTGCTTTATGGGATTATGGCCAACATTTTCCAAAAACTATTCCCTCTGCTCTGTATTTAGGCATCTGAGTGATCTTAGCCAAGATTTTTAAATACAAGAATCTCAACTGAACCTTTATTGGGGAAGTTTTAAAAAGTGCCCAAGTGACCTGAACATCTCTATTTCATTATCAAAAGGGAATTGCACTTCCATTGCATTTTCAAAAACGTCTTGGGTACAGAATGGGGTGAACACATTTGAAAATTTCTCTCCTAAATTCGTGATTAGGTTTCCAGTTGGTATCAGTGTCAAATTTGCTGGATGTCTGACATCGAAAAGAGTTCAAAATCCACAAAATCGAGGAACCATGATGGCCTACTCTGAAACTGTAGCGACGGTGTCATGGTTTAGCCCCAGACGGCAACAAAGAACCAGGCGGCTCCTCTCGCAAACCCCTCCCCACCACCCTGAGGGTGCATCGGAAGAAAAAGGCAAAACTCGTGCGTTGAGACAAAGGCAGTTTAACAGAACAACAAAGGGAACAAGAAAAAACAACAACAATAACAGGGACAGAGGAAAACGACAAACCCGATGACGGTACCACCACTTACCCACTGGACCCGGGACGCCCCAGCCCGCCCCAAGCGCCGGCTTCCTGCCCCCTGCCCCGGCAGCTCCCGGCTCCAGGCTGGGCATGGCTCACACGGGATGGAATACCCGTGTCCCTGACAGAGCCTGGGGAGAAATAACCCTAATCCTGCCGGAACCAGGACAAACGGGAATAGAAAATCCCTAAAACAAAAAGCCCATAAACATAAATAATCCAATCCTGAAGTTAGCCGTTGTTCCAAGCGGAACCCCAACAGAATAGAAAGTTAAATCGTAACCTAGTGGTAGCTGATAGGATGAAGGTATAACCTCTAGTTCTCTTAGATAATTTTAATACTAAAAATCACACCTCTAACAGGAGATTTGGTGTGTAAATGTAAGGCCACCTCAGGCCAGACAGAAATTGGGACATGTGCAAATGAGGTTTTGCTACATAATTACAAGTGGCCAATCAGCTCTTTTAATGTGATTTTCCTTCATTACCTTTTTGTATAAAAGAACTTACGTGTTTCCTAACAGGTGTGCTGGCTGCATTAGATGCCTGGCACCCTGTTCTGCAGAACAGAAATAAAGACAAATATCTCGACTCAATGCGCTGATTTGCTCTCCCACACCAGGTGAAGACCACTTATTTTTGGGCAAACATATCCTCATGTCCAAATTACTTGTTTGGCAACAGAAAGCTTCTTCGAGCACTCTGGATTCAGAGTGCTTTTGAAAATCGAACCATTCATTTTTGTATATTTTCATGGCCATTGGTGCCCAAGCTTTTAAAATTAAGGTTCAGGTTTCGCAGTCCCATACCACTCAGCCTGTGTATGACCTTTGTTGGAGGGGGGATCTTTGTAAGAAGGAAGTTCGCCAGCATCTGGGCCAGGCTACATTGAGCAAGTTGTACTTTTTGTTTTAGAAAGAACAAAATTATCTTTATCCTACAGGTCTTGTATTTGGTGAGGATTGTGTAAGGAGAGGAAAATTAATTTTAAAATGATGAGACAATAGCAGGTTCACTAATTAGGGGCTAATTATGTCAGACTCAGAGTTATAACACGAATGAAGAGATAAAGAAATGGCCATTTGAATCTGAAAGAGAGAGTGACAGTGACGGACAAGGAGAGAAGGCACAAGGCAGTGCAGGGACCCACAGGGAGCCAGCTGGTGGGAGGGCGGCTGACGAGGCAGGGCTGGGGCCAGCAGCAGTGGTGGCCACAGCCCCAACCCCTTAAAAGGCAGATGGGCAAATAGGGCATGGGGTGGTATGTCAGTCAGGGTGGGGTGGTTTGTGAAGCTGTTGTGGAAAGCTCAAGAGGGGAGTTCAGACATGACCTCTTCCCTCAGGCTTCTTTCCTTTAAAAGAGGCATTGGTAAATTGCAGGTTGGACTGATTGCTTTTATCCAGCTGCAAGAAACTGTTTTTGAAGAGCCTGCTTGTCCCTGCTAAGGATTTCAGAGACTGGCAGGTCAAAGGCAGGGGTGTGGGGGGGAGGTGAGGAGGGCGCTGGGTGTTGTCACACGACACAGGAAGAGCTATTTAACTTCTGTTAGCAAAGAATGCGGTGATTTATGTCTGGGCGCTGATTAGTTATCAGGCGTCCTTAAAATCAGAAATATTGCTTCTAAGTTAGGATGTTGATGTAACTGTTTATCGCCTTCTAAATGGGCCACCTTGCTGCACGGTTTGTTGAGGGGGAACAGATAACTGTTCAGTAAAGTCTGAGGTAACCTTGAGGAAGAGGAAGGTGCAGTTGTGCACTGTGCTGACTTTGCAAGACCTTGCGTTACGGTGATGCTAACAAATGAGTGGCTCAGTCTTGAAGTGCTTACTGAAGCAGATTTCCTGTTGTTCCCATCAGGTGGATAGCAGCAGGGAACAGAAGTAAAAGGCGCCTCACCTTTCACATCCTGCACAGAATTGGTGCTTCTGAGCAGACCACCTGCATGTATTGAACCCCTGGGAGGGAATGGCAGCCCCCGTCTTGACCTGCAGTTCTGAATGCAGTTCTGTACAGAAAGGGGTGGCAGGTGATAGTTCACAAAGCCAGCACACCCCTTCAGAGGGGTCACAGGTTTTTAGACGGTTTACAACAAAGAAAAGTTGCGCAAAAGTTGTTCATTGGTCACTTTTCAATTATATTACTAACACACTTCTGTGCCTGCTCTTATTCATGGCTAGCTCATTATAGTTGTATATTGGTCTGAAATTAGCATGTAATGTCTTCTCCTAGGGGTGGGATTTTTACCATGCTAATTAGTCTTAGGCTGCCTTAGGTTACTCTCAGGCAACCCCACTTACCCCTGAACCCATCCCCCTAGGAGGTGATTCATCCTTGTTGGCATTAGCACATCCCTGTGTTACCTTGTTGTGTTTCTTTACGTTGAGGACCACACCAGTGTGAAGGATAAGGAACAGCAAAAGCACACAGGTGGACCTGTGCCAGTGTCCTTGGCTTGAGCTTCCTGGCACCAATGATGGATCTGGAGTCAGTGGGACGAAAGGGAGATGCGGTAGAGCCCTGAAGGTCATGGTTGAGTGCCTGAAGAAAATGGAGTCCAGGTATGCTGAGAATGTGGCAGTGTAAGAAGGACACCAGGAAGGAGGAGAAGATGGCAAGTATGGGGTTTGATACAGACGTTGGGATGCCTGCTCTAGTAGGTCCCCTATATTTGAAGTATGAGAATAAAGATCATGTTACCAAATCTCCCTGATCTTAAGCAGGGGTGGGAGGAAGCAAAGATTATAACTTTTACTCCTCTGAGCAAACCACTCCTGGCAGCCCACAGCACATGCATGACCAGCTGTGAAATAAGCAACTGTTTACTCATGCCTCTTCTTAGCAACTGATGTTAATGAAACTGAGCCATCAAGTAAGGAACAATCATACCTACAGCTCTGCTAAAGAAACCAGAAGGTCCTCTGTCTGCCGACATCACAAATGAGGTATAAAACTGCTATTGAGAAAGAAGAAAAATCAAATTATCTGACAGATATGCCAGATAATCACTGCCTTCAATAATAATTCAATTCACAGGGGGACAAGCCTATCCCTTCCATAGAATCATTGCTCAGTTCAATAAGGAAACCTTCCATGTCAGACCTTCAGTGATGAAAGCCTTTGTACCTCACAGAGCTTTCACATCAAGGGCATTATTAGAACATGGATTATATCATACAATCATAGAACAATTTAGGTCAGAAGGGAGGTGCAGGAGAGATATCAGCTGTCCTCCTGTTTTTCAAGTCATCATGGGCTGCAAGAAGCTAAAAGTCTGCAGTGAATACCCTGATAGTACTTTGGCCTGAAGATCCAGGTAGATCAACATAGACTTTGGTGAAAAGATTTAGATTTTGTTGTACTTCCTTTCACTTTCCCAGCTCGTCTTGTACAGTCCATCTTGCACAGCATCTCCTTTCTGGGCTACTAGGTTCACAAACTCAGTGGGACATGAGTCACGAAACTGTGATCTGAGCTTTCTTTTGAAGTCTGTGAGATAACCTGGTGAATTAGCAAGGTGCCAGAAGGGAAATTCTGTCCCCAGCAGCAGTCTTAAGCAAAGCAGACTGATAAGTGAAATGCAAATTCCCCTGGTTTAAAGACCCCGTAGAAGACAAGATGAGCAAGGGAAGATCTGACTCTGGCACTAGGTGGCCCGTACATAGTAAAGGAAGGTAACTGCATCTCCCAGGGAGAGAGAGAGAAGTACACACAAGCAGAGAAGTGAGGTGCCCAGTTTTTGGACAGTAAGACAGAACGCATGATGGGGCAGGGAAGAAAGGAAAACAGAGTACGAAGTATGAAACTGTCATGCAGGACCCATCAGGTCCTAGTGTTGTTGACAACATTGCTACGTGTAGTTATGCCAGCAGAACGGAGAGGCCACATGCTGTGGGTCCTGGGAAGAGGCAGAATGAGGAGTTAATTTGGGAATGTCCCACACGGGTATTTCTACCAGAACCTGTCTGTGCTGGGGCTGCAACCTCAGCTTTCACAGCTGTTTGCCACTGTTGACATTTCTTCTTTAAAAGCTTCCGTGTTTCATAACCAATAACTGAGCAGCCCTAGTTTTCAACGCCAGCTAACCCCCTGTTTCCTGGATTGATAAATGGGAGTAGCTTAAAAAACCTGTAAGTCCAGATCTTAATTTTTTATGAGCTGATATATTTACACTGACTTTAATTGATCTGTATTCATTTCTATCACCTGATGATAAATCTTCCTGTTGAGGCAGAACCACATTTCTACCCTGCCTGTGAAATCCAGGGCCTGTAATATCTTCAGTTTATGCAGTGACATGGGACCTTTGGGGAAATTGTGTTTATTTTACATGATTTTGTATTTAAAGTGAAAAAAGAAAAAGTCAATCAGCTACTTTGAGGCAAATAGTGCTGTGAACTTAGTGTGACCACCCTGCCAAATTTATTTCAGGATGATACATTTGCTCATTAATTATCACATGTTAGGTAAATGTCATACTTTTCTTTATCTGCATGTTTAACAGGGCTTCAACCTTTTCAGCAGGTTTTCCATTGAATTGCTTCCTTGCATAAAAGTATTGGAGCCATGACTCACTTTTCCTTAGAAATACCTCTGCAGTTTTTCTGACCCTACTGCCAGCTGGGAGAATAGATAAAAACTCCTGAGCTGTGAGTTACATTAGTGAAAACTACACTTATCTGTGATAAAGCAGAGTGTTGGCATGCTGCATGAGGAACAGACCTCTTTCTGCCTCAAATAACCTTTTCCTATAGGCCCTGACAGATTCATAGCAAGACTTGGGGAGGAAGGGACACCTGGAGGCCTGTAGTTCACCCAGTTACATCAGGCTTCTGAGGATCCTGTCCAGGCAAGTGCTGAAGATGTCAAAGTCTCTGGATGTCGTTGCAAAATGGTATCCATTGTAGGATTGTCATCCTACAGCTGAATCACATTTCAAGGAAATGCACAGCAGGGCTGCCATTAGTTGAAAGTGAAAGCAGGAATAGTGAACCCACTATTTCCCTCCAAATAATGCCAATGATTTGAAATTCTACCCCCACTGCACCAAAGCTTTCATCAACTTCTTTGTGCCCAGTATTCAAGCCATCCCTTCATTGGCTTGAAAATAAAAGCACAGGGGTAACAGGCATGTGAAAAGAGAGGACTCCCAGTCCTTAACCCGAGTGAGAGCCTCACAGCACAGATGTGCTAATCCTGCTGCACCATGGAAGAAGCCTTCATTTGGTAGCCATGAGACTGATTTCAGCACCCGGAAAAGTGCTTTACAGTGAAGGATGTAAGGAATAGACCTTAATTAATGTACAACAAAGCCAGTGTTTTTAAAATGAGTTAAAGGAGTTATGTAGGAGCTAGTAGGCTCCGTATGTTGTATTGCAATTCTAAGCAGGACCTACAGTAAAGTGTCAAAATTGCATGATGCTAGAAGCTGTACACATAAAACACACAGGGAGGCATTTTCAGGCTTGTAGAAAAATTTTAAGGATTCAATTTGCCTTGATTTTAAATCCTTGTTTTCTGTCCTGCCTTTGCAAGCCACACTGTCCAAAAACCTTAGCAGGCAGTAACACCCCGTGCAGAGTAGGAGTCAGCAGTCATGAATCACGCCTGGATAAAACACAGAGAGCTTTGACACAAGTGTGGAGACGAAACATTCTGTCTGAGCAATATAATTCATTTTTATTGTTGTGGTTTTGAAATCCTGAAATTAACTGATTACTTTTGCTTACATGCATATTAAAAAAAAAAAGGTAAAGCAGAAAGTTGGCTGTGCTTATACAGATATGTATTTATCCTTTGCGAGGAACAGACTGTTAAAGACGTGCACCTCCTTCTATCTAGACACATGCAGGACCTTAATCAAAATGTAGACAGCACCTGCTTTCTATGGGCGTTTCTTCCTTTTAAAAATCCAAAGCCAAGTTGAGTAGAAATATTTTATATAATGATTTTCATGAAAAATTATAGAACTTCATTAATATTACAAAAATCCATAACCATTTTGATGTTTTGATGCACTTCTATTTTTATAAGTCAGGCTGAAACATTTCTGTTATGTCTAATGATTCATTATGGTTTTGTATTTTGCTACATTAAGTTAGTTTCAGTCACTTTGAATTAGTTGTTATGCAATAGGGCTTTTGTATGCTTAAACAATGTCAGTTCTTTCTCCACGAGCAAGCACTTCTCAAGCACAGGCATAGAAAGTCAGGAGCCACTGTGGTAAATTCAGCAAGCATGTGTGAGATGTTGATAATTGGAGGTTTTTGACTGCAAAACGAAGGGGCGAACAGCAGCAGTCCGATCTCTGGAAAATTGGCACCAAGAATGGTAAGAGCACAAACAATGGGATTAATGAGACATAACTAAAAGCAATTAAGTATCTGTATAGCATCACAAGGAGCATCATTTTTCTACATCGCTAGGAGCAGAGTGGCATTCTTAAGGCACATTCGGTTAGCATCCGTGATTGGGAAGAAAAACCTCTAGTATGGGGGGGTGGACATTCTAATTTATTTGGAGCATATTGTGTCCAATTTTATCTGAAAATTCTGTACAATTAATCACAAATCGTATCTTTAAGACAGGTGAGCACTACCTTTATAAAATAATAGGTGCACATTACACGCCATACAAGGCCGTGAGTTCAGAAGGCTATGAAGTCACACACGTGCAAACGCAGGGCTGTACTCCAGCAGGAAGAGCGCCTGGTGAGTGAGCAAGGTGCTAAATAGGGGGCAGTTATGTGCTAAGGAATAAACTAGATGTCAAAGAGGAGCTCACAGAGGTGGGTAGAGTACCATTGGCAAGGCAAGGAAATTGCCATACCAGAGAGGCGGTTCCCTGTTCCCCAGTGTGTGAACATCACACAGCTCAGCATCACATTACAATCTCCCAAAGGCAGCAGGACAATATTTTTATTTTTTTTAATATCACTCATGTCATGTGTCACCATTCTTTCTAGGTAGACGGAGGTAGAGAAATGGCTTATTCTTCATCTGTCCTGCATTTGTGCTGGTTTTTGACTCCAGGCCCTGGGCCAGCTGGTGCAGTCTCACCTTGACTGAACAAGACTACCAGCATTTGGTGCAGAGAAGTACCTCAAGACCCTTTCCTCAGCTTTCATAATTGCCTATGTCACTGTTTTTAAAATGTATTTATGCTGAATTATTTTAAATGCTTTTCATGAGAATTAAAAATAATATTACTTCTTTCTGTAAATCAGGGGAAACATCCCTTGAAGTTGCTCGGTCTGACCTTCCACCTCCTTGAGTCACTGATGCTTATGCAAAGTGGCATTAAAACATTACTGGATAAGGATGGCTCAGCTTTTATCATTTGTTGCTCAGCACCTGACAATGGGAGTTATGCCAGAGCGAAAACACAGTGGATGGTGAATTTTTAATAAGAAAAGTGTGATGCCCTAGAGAAGCCTAGTCAAGTGGAAGGTGTCCCTGCCCATGGCAGGGGGTTGGAACTAGGTGATCATCAGGGTCCCTTCCAACTCTAACCATTCTATGATTCTATGATAAATCAGTTCCTAGGCTCTGGGTGAGGTGGCAAAACTGGTCTGTGTATCTATACAAGGAAAGAAAAGTAGAGCGGTTTTCCCCCATGTCTATAGTATTCCATGTAGACCTCTCTGAGCCGGCAAGCTTTGGTATGATTTCATTCCCTCTGCTTTTCATAGCAGGGCCATCAGGACTAGAGAGATTTACACCAGCTTTGCAGAGGCACTAGCTATGGAGCAAGGCAGGAGTATCGCAAGGTGTGGCGGAGGATTAGGAAGAGCTAAAAGCGCTTAAAAGAAGTGCTAAATAGACAGAGGCATGGTTTTGTTGTCCCTGCTGGTTTTCAGGAGACATCTGCTGCCTGACGGGTCACTCCTGGCATGCTGACATGCCTGTCAGCTGCCCGTTACAGGGTGACCGCCAGCTTGCTCACTGAGAGGTCTGCAGCCGTCTGCAGTCACCAACCTCCCGGTGCCCTGCAGTAATTAGGGAACCACAGGTGAAATAAAAGTAAAGTGTTCCCACTTCTTCATAAACAAACAATATTACATTGATACTGGCAAGGGTTTTCTTAATGCATTTTAAAGCCAATTGTAATTAAATGTTTCAATAGCAAAATTATGTTACATTCAGGGAAAATATCTTCAGTAATGGGCTGTACTCACAGCAGTCCATTAGGTAGTAGTGCTGAGAAGTGGAAAAAGTAAAAAAAGCTGTTTATATTTTTAACAAATTTCTGTTCCTTCGTGATTCAAGGATTTCCCTGAGTTAACACCAACAATGAAAATTCAACCATTTGTATCATTCGTCTCTGGGTATCTACAGCAAACAGATGTTTTCTAACAGCATTAAGGACTTTCTTCTTAAATGACAACTTACAAACAAACCAGTAAGTATAAACTTGATTTATGAGAATATATAAATGAATAAGCATGGTTCAGAGCAAGGAAGCTAAAAGAAGAGTCAGCCATGGACATACTGATCAGATGTGAGCCCACTTCAGGCATGAACCTGTGTTCGTATCTGAAACATTGTTGTGCTGTTGAAAAAAGTTAATTGCAGTATTTCACATTACGTCATGCCAGGTACAGCGTGGTACTGAATGTGTGTCGTGTCCCACTCAGAAAAGAGGGGGAGTAAGTGACTCAGATTCGCAAACCCCCCAGCGGTACAGACTAAGGTAAAATCTCAAGGTCTGCATACAAGCATTTATTAGATTCCCAAAATGGCTAGTACAGGTTTTAACTAAGTCCACGGTAATTGGTTAGGTATATAGCAAATTATGGCAAGTGGTAAGGTATGCATTGTGTTACTTAGCAACAGGTATACAACCAATTATGGCAAGCAGTACTTCAACTTTAAAAGATAAGAGACAAGAGGAACGAAAAGAAACGAAGGGATAGAGAAGGAAAGAGAGACAAAGAGATCGCTGGTCCTGGTTCCAGCATTGGTCCAGCCAATGGGGGTTGTTCTTAAGAGCGCTCTTCTGTGCATCCCAAGGGACAAATCTCTTCGGGCAAAAATCTTTGTTTCAGGGAAAAATCTTCCCAGGCAAAATCTTCTTCTCTAGGGGCCCTTCTTTCCCCCTTTTATGTTTTCTGTATTAGCATGGCCTGCCCCACTTGCCACGGGGCAGCCTTGTCTCAGATTTCTCCCCCCCCAGCTGATGCGTAGCATGATTTGGGTAGGGAGACAAGAGCTATAGTCATGTAAGTTTAGCATGATCTTGACAATCTTCAATAGCATATACAGGGGTGTCAACGTTAATATGCATTTTGCAGATAATGAGGCAAAGGTCAGTCATTGGGCATGGTAGCCTTCTGAAAAGACAAAGAACCACACAGATTCTCCAGTTTTCTCTCCCGTGAATCACACAGGAGATAAGTAGATGCCTTATCGGTTCCTTGAGCAGAAGGCCTGGTACATTCTTCAGGAAGGCTTGAGGGCCTCCTCCCCCTCCTTTGTCTCTCACCATTTATTTCGTGTTTCCCTCAGCAGTCTTTAGGGGAAATTACAAGTCATCGCTTAGAACATCTTCCTCTGTATTCTCATGTAAAAGTGCAGCATGTTGTTTCAAGCAAACTAATAATCTTTGATCTAGGCTAACTTCTAGTGGGAAGTAACTGGCTTAGCAATTATGAAATGAGGTATGTTTCAAGTGAGTATCTTGCTGAAACCAATAGAAGAGAGTAAAAGATGTGCAATGAACAGAGGAAGGGTGAACTTGCAGATAGTTGGAAAAAAATATTCATCCTCCTTTTACAAAGGAGAAACTATGAATTAAATATGACATTTGGATGTTGAAGCAAAATTTTGATTTCTGAAAAAGGCATTGATTTCAGTAGTGAGATCCTACCTGTGGTTTCTCTCCTATTGTCACCATCCTGTGTAAAACCTGCCAAATCCCTGTTTGTTTTTCCAGTCTTGGCTAACTTCAATTAAATCAAATTATGTCATAGTTTTTCTCACACTCAAATCAGTGTTGATTTTCCAGACAAAATACAAAGCAAAATCCTGCATTCATAGTCTCTTTCTTCGCCATACAGGGAAATTTCAGGAACCTGGCATTATGCTGAAATTAACCGCTTCTTCACAGTGACTTTGAATCCTTTAGGATTAGAAATGTTACTGTCAGAAGCACCCTGAACAAAAGAACTTAGTGCTTTGATATGTTTTGGATGCCAAATTTTCAAATTAATTTAAGAAAGTAATTGAACAAATTCATGGAAGAACATCCAGCAGGGTTATTTAACATTGCTGGTAGTTGGGAAGGTGTAACTACAGAAGTACTACTACATAGCCTACCATAATATTTTTCCCTCAGGGATCCACTACGGTACATTGTTGGATGCATAATGCATATCTAGATTAGCCAGTGTGACTGTGTTAATGGAATCCACTCAGCTATGGTCGAGATACAAAGATTATAAAAAACCAAAATGGGTATATGGATTATTTACTTTATTCTATTGCCCCCATGCCAAAGTTAGGTAGACTTTCTCTAAAGGAAATGGAATTCAAATTCACTCAGGATAGACCTCAAATTCAACAAGTCTGAAAAAGGTGGGATTAAAATCAAGGCAGTAGTTCAACCTTGACTGTATTCTTTACTCTGTCTACCACTGTAATCATTCACTTCCAAGTCTTGGATGTTGGCCCTAGACTGACCAATGTAAGAACTCCCACTGGGCCCATGAGGGTCATTAGGATGAACGGTGATAAATTAACATGTTTTGCTTCCACCAGCTGTGACGGAATAAGAACCAAAGTTATGTACTGAACACTGTAGTTATTACAGTCTCATTTGTCATGGGAAAAAAAAGAATGGAAAAAGAGATTGAGGACTGAATGAGTAGCAGGAGACCAAGAGACCTATATTTAAGTCATCTTTCCCTATAAGGTGGTTTATTTTCTTTTTAAAAAAAAGAACTCTCCATTGCATTGGACTGGGAGAGGATGAAAAAAGATGTTTTGGAAGAACCAAAGCTTTACCAGTTTGTGGTATTACTTTCTCTCTTCTAGTCCTGGTAGCTAATTGTCTTACGTATACTGGGGCATGCTGCAAGGGCAGTTGAAAATAGCTCACAGCAGGTAATGTGCACTGCATTGTTTAGATATTCAGGCTCCCTTCACATTGCATGGCTTGTTTATCTTTTTGAAAATAGTTTCCTTGGGGATCAGGTTATGTGAGTGTTGAATCAGGTTTCTGTGTGGCATTCAATTCTTTGACAGGCTGCTTATGACATAGTGTCCTGCTTTGAGTGACACAGGACTAATTTATCTTCTAATGCTTGGGAAAACTGCGCTTTTAGAGAACTCTAGTGTCTGTATTCATGAAAATATTTACTTCATAGCAAGCTATGCTATTGGGATTCAAGGTCTCAGTGTTTTCAAGCCTTGCCAGGTGCAAGGAAAAGGAGTAGTGAGACCTGGGCACTTGACCCAAACTGGCCAACAGGATTATTTCATACCATGAATGCCACGTTCAGTATAAACTAGAAAGTTTGCTGTGTAGTCTCTCCCTTCATGGCGGCGGTCCAGAGAACTTCGTGCCCTAGTGCAAGAACCCCTGAGGCCTTCCCTTTCTCCCAAAGGCGTAACACTCACAGTGCCTGGCATTTGCTGTCCACAGCTTCCTACTGATATAATTGTCCGAGTATAATTCTTGGTATATCTTATAGTAGTACCGGGATCAATACTGGTTCTTTAGTATTGTTGTTAATTATTTAGTCTTATCCTATATAATCTATTCATATTTCAACCCTCGTGTTTCCTTGTTTTCCCAGATTCCCCTTCTCAGGTGGGGAGGGGTCGTCGGGTGATAGAATAATTGTCTAAACAACAATAAATTGTTATGGGTTTCTCAAACCATAACACATAGAAATGAGGAAGAAAAGGGAAACCAATGCTTTGCAAAATCTTCCACCCAGGTGGCTTGCTTGTGAGCAAAGGCCAGCCTGTGTCCACAGGATATCTTCTCATTCTCTCTGATGCTGAGGAAACCTGAGCTGAATAAAGTGTGCACACTGGTTTGCATATGCCCGTACCAGTAATATGCTCAAGCAGGACTAATGTGCAGGAAAGGTAGGAAACATTGCCTGGATTTGTGATGTAAAGCACCCTTCAAACTGCTCTGAATTAGGCCAAGCATTGAAGAGGATGGAGAGCCAAAGTAATCTTAGATTACCGCAGCTCTTTTAGGTCCTGCTGTGACACCCCTTTCCGTCCTTTCTTCAGCCGGAAATCTGTTTCATAGAGCTCCAACTTGAGGCAATGATGGGATAGTGGACAGGAATCAGAGAGCTTCCTCCTTCCACCAGTGTGGGTAGGAATTACTGAGTATTCTTCCGAGTCAGGTTAATCTGTTAAAAACTTTAACATAGATTAATGATCCTGGTTTTAAGTGAGTTTAAAATGTAACAGTACCAATTTTCTTGCAAATTAAATGTAGAAATGCTGATGAGGCTTTTTTTTGAGAATAGTTGCCTTTTTAGAAGTTATATATTAAAGAATGTCACAAGCACATTGTGCAAAGGGCAGATTCTTTTGACAGTGCATGAGTGCTCGAAATTCAGTGTCTGCATCTGAAGTAATTCCTTTCAACTCCTTCAGACAGTGGAGTGCTAGCCAATACAGACAGTGGAGCTGAGGAGGTGATTCCTCCCTTCTTACAGGAGAAGCTGGTCAAAGAAATCACACTTTCGACCTTGCACTGCTGGTAACTAGCTCACATGTAAGAGACTCCTGGACTCCTTGAGTTGGAGAGAGAGTTTCCACCAGAGATGGAATTTGCATGTGTTTCAGTGCTTTTCGCTCAGGCTGTCTTTTTATCCACTTGAGTCAGCAGAGCATCCTGACCCAAGAAAAGAACAAAAGAGAAGGTGCACAGCATTCCCTGGCAACCTCATGAGCTGGGGGTTTGAGCCTTACAGAAGTATTACTGGTGGATATTACTGTGCTTCAAAGACAGCTACACAGCATGTATATCTGTAGCTGCCCCTGGGTAGCAAAGTTTTAAGTCGCACTTCTTATTCAGACCATGCACTACTAGTGAGGACAGACACAGATCTCCTTGCCATGGGTTCAGTGCCACGGGGAAGAAGTGGTTGTAATCACACCACATGTGTCTCGCAGCACTATGATGAGAGCATTGTTCTCTTTCACTTAGAACCTGTGACACTGTCGTTATTCATATTCAGAAAGCAGTGCCACCGGAGGTCAATGCAAATACAACCCTCCCCAATAAATTTCTACTCTCTCATGCGGCTCACCAAGGGAAGACTGAAGAACAGATGGATTTAATCTGTTTTGTTCGCAATCAAGGCAATAAGTTCCGGGGGAAAATGTGACCTATTGGCTTAGTTTAGGTTGACAGAAGTGGCCATTGCTTCCACCAGATGAGATACATTCTTCAGCCTGTGCTTCTTTTGTGAAGTGTGTAAAAACATACCGGGCTTCTTTTGTGCCTCTCCTGCTGTCCTGTTAAGTTGACAATATTTGCATAAACAGAATAATGGTTCTTCTTTGCTCACCATACCCAGCCAGGCTCAAAGTTTCAATCAGTACAGAGGAGTAACCCATACTATAGAGCCCTTTGCCTTTTTTCTCAGGTCTGATTCTCAGCTGACACCACAAAATTCAGAAAGACAAATCTCTTGGAGCGGATGGTGTGCAGAGCAAGGGGTGATGTGCTGCGTATCTGGTGGTGTTTCAGAAGATGAAACTATCTAAATAGCCTGTAAAGAGACAGGTTTTCAGTAGGGGATGGGCACCTAGCTGCTCCTCTTCCTTCCACACGCTAAGGGCCTTGGTGCATTGGTCATACGTGGTATTCTGGGTGCAGACTTGGTTTGAAGAAACTGGTTCGCATTCACATAGCTTTGATGTCGCTAGCCGTGTAAGCAGGGTCTGCCGTCATGTTGACAGCACATGGCTTTCCCCAGGATAGTAAACCTTGTGTCAACTACTCAAATATCTAAAACACCGTTTAGGATTATGCAATGGCGAAGCAAGGATAGAATTTTGAGAACTTTGCTAAATCCCGTGGCTGTCTGGACACCTAATTCTCTCTGAAATCAGGGGAAGCTGAGGACCTAATAAACTTTGAAAATAGGCCACCGAGTGTTCCTGTCATGAGGCCCCTAAAGTCTGTACCTGTGATCACTAAATCATCCTGTCCTGAAGACTGGGGTTATATTTAGGCTGCGTAGTAGCTGGAAAGTTTAAAAAGAAAAAGTCTGCAGGCCAGAGTGGCAAAGCCTTGCAGAGGTGGAGGAGTGGCTGAGAGACATTCAACCAGAGAGTGACTGCGGTTAAGGAAGGGGAGGATGCTGAGCCATTTTGTGAAATACAAAGCAACAAGCTGTAGAACGTCACATGGGCACCCCTGCCCAGCCCTGGAGAAACACAGTCCTGGTAAAGCTGCATCAGCCCAGCAGAGTCAAAGGACTCAAAATGCAAAGGCTGGTGATCCTTGGATTTGGTTTCTGGCTCCTGTACCCCAAATGCTTTGTGAGCTTTATGGGGAAGAGACTTTTAGGGCAACCCCAAGGGGAAAAATATTGTTAGGGAGCTGTCTAGAGTAATGGAGTCATAACCTTAATCTGGGTAATAGTGAATGGTGGTGTAAGTTCATCACAGCAATAGTGTGTGTTTGGGAAAAAAGCTGGTGATAGCCAGCTCTAAGTTAAAAAAAAAAAAAAAAGTGTGGAAAAACATCACACATATGTGTGTGTACGCACATACACACTTTAATCCCCTTTCTCTTGCAGTTCTTCACTGAGTTATCCTCCTTCTACTTCTTTTATGCCCCTTTTCCCCTCTACCCTTTATTTTTCTGCTGAATTTTTCTCCTTTAAGAGGCAAAACCTGCATCCAGCAATTGTACTGAAGTCAATAGGCAGCTTTTCCTATTTGTAGACTGAGTAGAGATTTCAGCATTTATGATTTTATGTGTCTTTTCTTCCTTTCAAAAGGTCTAGGGAAAATAGAATGCCCTTTACTTGAAAGCCAGTGGAGTGGCTTTCATCAACAAGTGAATGGGAGTTGTCTGAAAGCTTTCAGAGTGGTTTTATGAAAACAGTATTTAGCGGTCAATTTTCATTGCCTTTATAGGGAGGGCCTTAAAAAAACACTCAGTTCATTCATGGAAATGGCTTGAATGACTTTCAACCTCAGTTGCTGTGTTTGTTAAAGACCAGCTAGATTTAAGAAGCAAAAAGGAAGAACAACATTGGGTCTGAGCAGTACAAGCAGTATAAATGTAAGGAGACCCTTCTGAAGTTAGAAGGATCTTGAGCACCCTTAGAACGGTGCTAAGTCTTGCTGCCCAACAAGAGAGTTCAAACAGCCACATCTCCACTGTTGTAATTCTCTACATCTCTGGACGGCAATGACAGTTGTGTTTTAATGGCCCTCATGGCATGGGCCTTGTTTCTTTTTAGAAAAAGTAGCAGGATTTATGTTAGCATGGGTCTTTTCCAGGTCAAGTGACCCCTTGCGAATTCTTGTGGATGATCTGGGCTGGTTAAGGGGTCACAAAGCTTCACCTATTTCAAAGATTTTGAGGTTGGAAAGACCTTCAGGAAGATTTAAATAAGCTCAGCATGGAAGATCTGTCTATTTTGTGTTTTCAGCCAGGCAATACCTAGCTTTGCTAATGAGCCCTTTCTGCATCATAGAGTAAGTAACCGTGTTACTGGGGTGCTGAGCACAAATGAAAGATCTGTAGAAGTGTAGCTCAATGCTTTGGTAAAGGATGGAACAAAGACCTACTTCATGACGAGATAGTGATTTGGTAGGTAAGGTAAAGAGCTGCAACAAAAAACCTGCAGCTGTAGTGCCATTGGGTTTTGGCGTGTGGGCTGCCACAGCCGTTACATCTGTTTCGGAGAAAGTAACCAGTATACTAGTAACGCATTTTGTGAGTCTGGCATGTTCCACCTCCTCCCTTAGCTTAGGCACAGTTACAAACTGGCCCGCTGGACTCATTCGTCCCTATAATATCAGTGGCTTGACCTTGATACATCTCCTAATGCCATTTCCATCTACTCCTTACTTCCTACCACTTAGATGTCTCTAGTCTCTGGTGTATTTCTTCTTGCTTTAGTCATAAATCCTTTCCTTTAAGTTAGAAGTCAAAGGTATCTCGGTGTCCCATCTTTTAAAGCATAGCTATGACGCTGCTACTAAAGGATGCACTGTAGTAAATTTTTCGGCCTGAGATTTTTTGGGGTAAAACATATTTATTTTTCCTATATCCATCCAGATATCCATTGTTAAAAAGGGATGGCATATAAATTTTTGATTTATAGCCAATCCATCCAAGCACCGAAGTTGAAGTTATGTACCTAAAGTACTATATGTCATTGAGGGTGGTCAGCTTTTATCTAGCACACTTCTGCGCTGCAGTGCATAAAAGCATGGTGGGGTGAAAAAAAGGTAAGTAGGACTTTATGTGCAAATTTACCTTATTGTGTATTCGGACACCTTCTTCCTATTAATGCTAATAGTGGTGTTGCGTGCGTACATTAGACAGTAAGGTTGCATCTTTATGGCTTTGGAGCTGTAACTAGCACAGGTTTGAGGAAAGCCTGTAAGGTACAAGGCTGAAAATATTTTAAAAGGGATGTAAGACTCTTCGTGTATTCAGCCTATCCACTGTTTGACTATTGTAGATGACTATTCTACCCCCTTATCACCTCTTTGCTTATCTCATTCTTTCTTAAGAACATGTGGGACATTGAAATTAAAGCTACTTTATTCCTACCTCAAGAATTGAAATATGCACTCTTCTTTGTAACTAGTGTTAAATGTACTAACCTGGGCAGCATATCTCTTCGTATAAACGAAGTGAAGTGTTACCAAGAGATCTACAATTTGCATGATATGTACTTAATATCAGCCAAATACTTAGCAGGGTTCCTGCCTGATTTTATCATTTCTGTGTGGCAATTTGTGTAATTTGTTATTATGGAATAAGTCCTTATTCTGTAATAAATCCACTGTTCTTGTGGTTGCGTTTTTTTAATGACCAACATAGTTGAGGTGTAGCTGTGCATTGTGAATAAGAAAAGTCCTTTTTCCCATAATATCTATGGTGAATGGAAATAGCAATAAGAATATCTGAATGCCAGTGCCATAGCAGAAAAATAAACAGGTGTCCTGGGAAAAAGTCAAAATTTCTGTGTTATCTTACTGTTACATCTTCCTGAAGAGCTTATCCAAAGCAGAATGAAGTTAAGGAGTAAATCCACTTGGACTTAAAGAGTTTTCAAATCAAGCTGTTAATACCTCTGTTAGATAATGTCATAGGTTAGAGCTGAAGCTGATTATAACAAGACAACGTCTGCACTACCAGCTTCTATAATATCCTTCCTCTGGATTGCAGTGCATGTTACAATATTAATTCTCACTGTCCTAGTAGGAAAATTATTATTATGCCCATCTCCTCAGTGAAGAATATGCTGAAGCATGTTGAAAGTTAACTCAGGATATCCAAGGTCACACCATGGAATAAGAAGAGATGGTTGAATAGTTTATTCTGTCAAAATCTTTTATAGTTTTTCAATTGAAAGCGGTTTTTTTTTTTCCCTTTAGCTCGAGTTTTCCCCTGCCTTGAAGGCACTTTTAATTTAAAATAAAACTATTATTAGCCAATACCTTCCCCCCTCCCTTCTTTTTATAGTTGTCAGCTATTTGTCAGCATTTTATATGGTTATGGATAAAAGTTTTGCCTCAGTGAAATTGTCATTCCTAGGAAAAGGGTGAGGTCAGGCACAGGTTCATTACTGGTGGGTTCAGGAACTTATGGGCAGCTATTTTTCTGGTAGGTTTTTGGGGGAGGGTATGTCTGGAGGGTACAGAAGATGTTTGGTGCAAGCCCAAACATTTTCTCTGGATGATTTGCTACCTGTATCGGAGAGTCAGATTCTTCGTACTACCATTAGCTGATTTTGCCCAGAGTGAATTCCATAAAGTGCCAGTATGATTGCTTTTCAACAGCAAGAATAAACTGAAAGAGAAGATAAATGCTTTCTTCCCACTGAGTGTCACATCATATATCCTGCACTTCTGCAATAATAAATTCTTCTTCCAGGATCATAGTTACTCTACTCTGCATGGTTCCTGATTTCTACGAGGCTCAAAAGTTAAGTTGATATTCCCTAGGAACCGGAAAGGAAGAAGTATCTGAAATGGTTATATAAGCAGGAAGATTTTTAGGTGTATTTTTTCTCCTATGGATCCAGAAAGATTATCAAGGGCAGCTGGCCAGTCCCATCATCAATTATGAAAAAACTCCTGAAGGAACTTTTGTCTTGATCATCTTCAGAGATGCCTTTCTGGAAGGCAGGATTGACACCAGCACGAAAGATATTGCTTGATGCAAGAATGATGTACATGTGACTCTCTGCCTTGGAGTAAGACTGGATCATCATAAGGAGCCTTTTTGTTTTTAAATGGCATGACTGACATCCCAGGCATGCACAGCTCTTAAGTGGAGTATCTTTGGGACTGGTCTACCCAAATTTTCAGGCTGGAGCTGTGCAAGATGAGTGAAGCAGAGATATTTTACCTATGCTGTAGAACCAGCTGTGGAAGAGAGGATGGAAAGTATTTTATCACCCAAGATAAGCCACTCTCCTGTGGTGCCCATGATCATCCAAATCTCACCCTTCATATCGTGACTTGGGAAGACTCAGTGCTCAGGAAGATGTAGGACTCTCTCCTTTTCTTCAGCAATGTAGAGTAAACATGATCTGACATCCCCTTATACTGCTCCACTGAAAAATTCTCATTTAGTGTCAACAGAAAAGGGAGCAAACTTGACTGCAACATACAAAAGGACACCAAGAAAAAGAGGATTAAAAAAATAATAATTTCAGAAAGGGACTGTTTTTGAGGACCCTATGCCTTGGCACCTTCACAGGCATGAGAAAGTATGTGTGCAGCCAGCTCTCAGAGATATTTGCAAGGAGGAAAATCCGTGTGTGCACAGAAGCAGCAGGGCAGCTTATGCACTGTGGCCACAGAAAGATGATGCCCATCATTTGTGTGAGCTGTTAATACAAAAGAGAAGCTGTGGTATTATGGGGTCTTCCATTACACTTCAGGAAGAAATTGTGTGCAAGTTCACCGCGATAATTTAAGAGTCTTCAGGGTTCAGAGGACAGCGGTGCATGCTCAAAGTGACAAAGTGAGAATCTAAGTATATGTCTTTCCCCATCTGTTCTAATTGATCACAGATGGAAAGGTAAAGAGGGAATTGCACAACGGGAGGTACAGGAGAATTTTAGAATTGGTCTGCAGGAAAAGTTGGAGTGTCATCACCAAGAAGTATGAGTATTTGGTCATTTAAATCTATCTTGGAAGGCAACTCGTCTGTCACTCAGTTGTGTCTGAGTAATGGTCCCTGGTACGTCCTACAGTAAATCACTTTTCCCTTCCCCATATGCCTCTTACAGCATCTAAACCTGCTCTGACCCAAGGCACCTGGTGGCCATTTGAAACTGCATCAGCAGGGTGAAAGAAACATCAGTAGGCAGAAACAAGCCATAAAAATACTCAAATCTGTCACCATTAGTTTACTGTGCATTGAATTTATATGCCAGAGAGATGAACAACTGCCAAAAGGACATCCTTGTCCTTTATTTTAGCAAAGAACAACACAGAAGAGCAGTTCAGCTTTAAGAGGATGCGTCCTCAAAGATTTGTATAAGCAACCCATTTATCAAATCCATGATTAATTGGAAGAAAACAGCTATTAAATGACTAAAAGTTTTATATGGCTTTTCTAATCAGTTCTCTCCTGTTATTTGGACAAAGATTTGATGGATGGGCATATATAATCTTGCAGTAAAGTCCTATTTTACAGTGATGAGAAAGTATAATTTGTACTCACATTGCAATGTTCAGATAACCATCTTTATTTATATCTACAAGTTGCATCTATAAAGAACAGCCTAGAATCAGGCTTCTAAATCCATACTTGACCACATCAGTAACTGACCTAATTATCGAACTGCTTCACATAATGTTAGAGATTTCCCCTGCTCCTCATGTGTTATTTTCATGGGAATCCTGGGAAAGCTGATTCTATGGAGGAAGGGAGAAGCATAGGAACAGGGTAGAATAAACAATTACAATTCCGAATTATGATAATGGGTTAGTTTTTCATGGTGATGCAAGACCCTTTTTTAATTTACAGCTGCTTTTTTAGCTTCTATTGTATGTCCAACATCATTTTCTGATTTTATTACGTAAAGTGTTGATAACACTGAGAATTAGATTTTAATCAGGAAAAGCTTACTCCTGAGCACTAGATCTCTGACTAATGCACCAATCCAGGAAAGCACTGAAGCATGTAATTTTATCCCTGCTTGGCATTGTGCATAAAGTCATGCTTAATTTTAAGCACGTGAAAAGTCCTATTGACTGTTAAATTAAGCATGTTTATAGGTGTTGTGGTTGTATAGAGAATACAGAAGAATCCAGTACATAAATTCAGTAGTAAATAAAATGAAACCAAATATAGAAAACAGTAAAAGTTACCAGTTCATTCTCTCCCGTTCTTCTCGCAAGCTGCCCAAGAGGCAGGTATTCTGCAATCATGACATTAACTTCATTCACGATTTGTGTAGAAGCCGCACCGGGTTTATACTAAAACCTCTCTTGTGTACAAGATCCTGTACAAATGCCAAACAATAATAATCCTGTCCCAGGCAGTCTGAAGTCCCTTTCCATCTGATACTGCAATATCTGTCACCGCCCTTATCTAAAAGCAACTGAATATATGGATGATATACTGGGGTGCTGGGAGCCCACTTAGGGTGTCCTACCTCACCAGTGAAGGTGGGAGGAAGTTCATACATTTCACTCAAAGAAGTCCAAGTTCTTTCTAATGTAGGGAGAGGCCTCTCGTACAGATACTGCTGAAAACTTCATGCAAGAGCTTCACATGGACTGCGGTGTCTCCTTGCAGGTAGTTGTTTGCAAAATTGGGATCTGTGTTGTTAATATATTAGAAGCTTATCTTTAATCCCAGTAAATCGGTGAGGGTCTGCCTGTTGAATCCTTAGGTGCCTTAAGGCTTTTGCAGGCCAGAAGTTGCACTGGGGCCAGAATTATAGTCCTTATCCTAGATGTCTTTCAAAGTGCTGCTCCATAAAAATAAATGCCTTTTTATTATAACGAAGCAGAATTAGGAATTTAAAAATTAAATTAGGAATTTAAAAAAACTAGTATCTGTTAATTAGCACATGAGCGAAAGTATCTTTGAAGTCTGTCTTTCTTGAACTTCTTTAATTTTTGTTAAAAATACATGGTTTTGCAATAAAAGCTGAATTTATATGCCAGACCGTGTTCTTGGCATTGCTAAAAGCCCAAACATGAAGCTGAATACAATACATATATTGATTAAAAAAAATTAACATGAAATTGCTAAGTACTGTCCAAATTAACACAAATCAGAGTTTATTGCATGGCATTAGGAGACAATTTATTGCAATCATTAATCCTGCTGTTAGAGAAAACCGTATGCCAACTCCAGAAATAACAAGCATTCTGAATCAGGGTCATTGTTGTCATATTTGCATATGAAATACATTAATTGATCTGTGCACATTAATATTAAACCCACACCTCTTTGCTGCCGCATGTTGTCTCAGAAATTTTTTGTGTGAAGGGACAGACTGGGTGGAGAAAGATGTGTTTCTTGAGAGGAATACTTATTCCAAACTGTGGCATATTGTTAAATAATCAAACTTGTTCTGCTTAACTAACTGAAGTCCCAGCCATCTTTTGGTTTCCACAGGAGGAAGATATGCAATCATACATGTCAGAGATGTGAAATAGCATGTTCTCACCCATATCTTCTTGTCCTGGTAGTCTTACAGGGATGTCCTAAGGAGGCTACAGCTGTAAAAGGTAATGGGTGAACAGCACAGTGTTTAGAAAAGTTGGCCCTTCTATAAAGGTTGCTGTGCCATGGAAAAAGGATAATAAATTTTATTGTTCAGTCACACAGAGTAAGAATGCCCTTCAACTGTAAATCCCAGGAGTTACTGCTCCAGTGCAAATTAAAATAGTTCGGTAATCAAGATAAGTATTTCGATATTTCAGTTTTTGTACAGAAGTTTTCTATTATCTATGGATAATTTAAAAGGTAAAAGAAAATCCTGATTTCATTTGAGGGAAAAAATTATGTGGGAGAAAAATTACAGTGTCCTCCCTTCCCCCAGGCACTTTTGACCAGTCCTGAGCAAAGGCATGTGAGAAATTTCATGTGAGAAAAAAGAAGCAGGTCTTTCTGAGCCAAGGGGAGGTTATGGGAGAGAAGAAGTAATGATGTGGTGGAAGTCTTTACATAAGATAGGCCATGGAGCTGACGTTAGAGAGTTGACTTTCTGACTCGGAGCCTGTGAATATATGGGAGGAGGAGATGAAATATTTTGATAAGAGCAGAGAGTTGATTAAATCAGACAAGGTAGACATTGGAGTTGGAGGGGGAACCCTGACAGGAGCAGCGAGGGTGAAAAAGATACCTGAGAGAACCAGGGACTGGGAAAGGGATGTGTTAAGAAACAATTAAGGCAAGATGAGAGAATTAAGTAGGACGTAGGAGTAAAGAGGGCAGTTGTCCCATATTGTTTCTTCTGCAGATGTGCTATCCTGTCAATCAATTGAGCATGAAGAAAATCTTTTCCCTCTCCCCCTTGAAAAGGAAGAGGTACTGTTCAAGCTGTCCACTGAGGTAGTCCTTAAGGAATTCTGGGCTGGTTAAGGTTTTCCCTGTGGAGTCCCATGGGTTATTCTAATCTGTACCTTCCTTGATTCCTACAGGCCAGAAAGAATGATTTGAAAATGTAGATTGCTTTGCTGCACTCTGCTTCTGTGAGAGCAGATTTTCTGGAGCATGTTCTCCAGGGTTTGTAGCACCAGTACGAACCAGTCCTGCCCTGGGAAAACAAGTCACATGCCTTTCTATTTATCCTTTACCAAGTGAAGACAGCATTTCTGTTGCAGTGTGTGAAATGTGAGTGGCTGTCACCCTTAACAACAAAACCAGAAGTAGTTTAGAAATCAGTAGCTCGAACAAACAAAATCGTTATACCAGCACCATGAAAATAGTCTAGAAAACCTTACAACTTTTCTCAGTTACTGTGCAAATGATGGCAGTCCAATGTTAGCAGGGCAAACAGCTATTATGCTTACCTAGACAGAGGGTAACCTCTCTGTAATGATGGGGGTTATTAAAATCTTTGGAGATAACATTATCAGGAGCTGCACACAATGCCACAGCATTTATCTTTCAACTGCTCTATTCCTGTCAGTGCAGAGAACATAAATACCTTGCTTTCTGTGCAGGAAGTCAGATAGGCTGAAGCAAGAATTTGAGAGCTGGGTGCTATTAACCTTCAGAAAATGCAAGGATATCAGATCCGCTTTAGCGATTGCATGAGGAAAGTAAGCCTGTGCTTGCAACCATGTTGTTTTGCTCTTCTTACCAGTATATTTAGCTACTGATCTCCATGACCAGCCACTGAACTCAGCACCGAACAGAAGACACCTGCCATCCCAATCAGCAAGTGATGTGTTAGGGATGGCAGAGACAGATGCATTATTATTCCTGGTGGGAGGTGGGGGATCTGAGTCCAAGAGATTAAGAATAATAGCCAGTAAAGCATTTTGATGCCATCATGACATCCGGAGTGCCGAGCAAGCATCCAGGCTCCCTGTACAATGCATGGGAGAGCTGGGTGGCTCTGACTGGGATACACATCAGTTTGCGTGCTGAGCAGAAAGTCATCCACAGGCAGCCCAAGGGAAGAGCTGCAGGGAAGGAAACGGCTGAAGCCCTAGATCTAGGTTGCTGAACTAACCAGTGCTAGCTACCGCCACAAGTTCTGCAGCATAAGAGGCTTCTTATGGGGCGTTAGACAAGGAGAAACATTGCTTTTGGATCTGCTTTGTGTTGAGTTGGGAAGTATGGAGCTACTTGCCCACAGAGCTGCTCTTCCAGTGGCTTTACAGCTCAAGGGAGATGCTGAGTGCCTTTTGCAACCAGACATGCAAGAGTTCCCAGAGAGTAGTGCTGCAAATGACACCTTGATTCAGTCTAAATCTATCTCTCAGTTGCCTCTTTCTTTTTCCATCCTTTCCAACGTCCTTGTAGGTAGGGTTACAGGTAAAGCAGTGACGGTGTTCCCTGTAATTTCCAGCTGTGTCCCAGGATGATGGCACGCAGGTTTCCCTTGAGATGTTTTCTCTCACAGACCTTCAAAACTCTGAACACATCCTGTTCTCAGTTTGATGTCTTCTCAAAACTTAATTAATGTCCTCTCTGTCCTATTTACAATGAAAATAATTAATTTATAAAGCCCAGGGTAGGGCCTTCTGATGTCTGTCCAGCCTAAGCGAAGACTGGTACCCAATCTCAAAATGATTTTTCAATGACTTCCACACCTGCCTGACAGTATTTACATGTAGAGCATATCTCCTTACCTTGCTTATGCGAGTATCATGTGGGACAGTATCAAAAGCCATATAGAAGTTTAAGTAGTTCATCTCTACTACTTTATTCCTTATTCATGAGGCCAGTTACCTTGCCAAAGAAGAAATTTACTTACAAAGGCAAGGAAGCAGCAATACCCAGTAAAATCTCTCATCATTGTCTTAGTAAACTCAGAATACATATACAGCTAGACAGATATGTATCCTACCCACCATACCCAGTTCTCTGATGTTATTAAACATACATAAAGGAACAGGTGTCCTTTATAAAATATTAATTTCTCAAGTTTTGTTTGACATTTTGATTTCTAAAATTATTTGTAGTTATTTCATCAAGTCCAGTAGGCCATTTGTTTTATGATTTCAGATATTTTTTCTGCTTCCATGGTATTCATCAAATATTTTCTGTGGCAGCACAAAGTATGTCTTATAAAATTGCATTCTTTTATCAAATGACAATAACTTAGGGTTGAAATACCTAAGGTGAGGTGAGGAATACCTTACCCTGAGGTAAGGAATAAATTGAAACTAGCAGTGTTTAACATAGCACACAGTGCAAAGCTCTGCACCAAATTAATACTTTGGTGCACTGAACAGCTGTTTTTTGCTTTTTACTGAGAAACAGTCCCTGCAGTTCAATATTTAATGTCACCCGTGATTCTAGAAAGCACAAAAAGAATTATTTCTTTGTTCTCTAACAAGTAAAAAAAATCTGGAAATCACTTTGGGGCACAAATGAATTGCATAACAACAAGAGAAGGAAAAGTGATTTCTTGATTTTTGTAGCTTCTTAGTCTTTGTATTTTAATATAGTAAAATATGGACAGGATTTGATCAATTCTTTAAATGCTTTGACAAATGGCTTACTGAGCAAAACAGCTATTATATTTCATAGATTCTTCCACAGGCAGCAAACTCAAGAGGGGGTGAAACGTGACAGAACTAAGTTTACTAGCTCTACACAAGTCCTGGGGAGACAATGCAGAACTTGGGGCAGTGCTGCTCACTATTAGGTGTTTGTCTATTGTATGGAAAATCTACCAAAGGAAGTAGAAAGAGCAGCCTTGCAACTCTCTAAACTGTAGCATGAGCTTTCAAAGGAGTTCTGTCAAAGTCTCCTTTGCTAAACCCTCAAGCATGGATAGGGGCTGAAGTTGAGTAGGATCAGAGTTTAGAGTCATAAAGGGTTCCAGCAGGTGTTTAGGCACCTCTTTCCTCTTGAATGGTGAAGGTCTTTGTGTCTAGATAACTCTTGACTCTTGACACAACACGAAGACAGTGGGGAGAACACTGTACTAAATGGCAAAAATGAATCAATGGTTTCTTGCAAACTCAGCCCTTTCTAGAAATCCAGGGAAAAGCCATTTTTGACATGGATTTTAACACCTTTATTATGTGAGATGAGGAAGCAGATGACTTTTCACTTGCAGATGAGGAAATCTACTCCCTAGGTCTGTGATACTACCAGTGGCGGAGACCTTGGAACTGATTAACGACTGAAAGGACATTAAGCATTTGAAAGAAGAGAGATGGTCCCATTCTCCTCAGGCTTCAAAGTGTCGAGTTTACACACTGTGTTTGAAAAAAGATAAGAACGCACTCTGCCTGCATGAGTTAAGCTTTAAAGCTACTATATAAAGCTACACCTAACACCTCTACTTTCCTCTTTAAACTTATGTTACAGCAAAAAGCGGGGGGTTGTATGAGGAACGCCAAGAGGCTTACTGTTCAGTGAGTTTTCCTTAAAGTTATACAAGATATGTTACCTGTTGGCATCTCTGTGGTGACTGGGAAAAAGTAATGCCTATTTATCAATATTGTACAGAGTTCTGGAAAACCCAATAGATTTGAAAACCCACATGCATTAGCAAAGAGTTATGCTAGGGTGTGTGGAAAGCATAATATGCATGCATAATATTATCTTAAGATTTCTTTGTGCTGCTGCACATACAGGACAGTTATAAAGTGTCCTGTTTATGTATGGGATGAGGATGAGCTGGGCTTTGAAATCTTGCAACTTAGTAGTATGATTACCTTGAATCATCCAACAAAATACTTTTGGTAGATACAATCAATGTTCTTTAGCCTGTACGCTGCCAATTTTGCCCCACAGAAGCGGCAGATCATCCACTGCTCACTTTATTGTTGAGATGTTCATGAAGATGAACTTTGAACAGTTAATTATACATTATTCTAGTAATTTTGTTAATAATAGTGATCCACCAATGCCATATTTACATGGTGCCTGTATTTTCAGACAGTTTACAGTGAAAAATTAGCTACTGCGGTCAGTTTTTCCTCTGCTGTGGAGACAGATAGAGATGGCAGCATTGCTAAACCACCCTAGGGAGCTCTGGGTTAAGATTTGGTGCAGATTATATCTTCTCATACTTAAGATCACATCATGGCTCATAGGGTTTACATACGCTGTTAAACAGCCTGTATTTCTGTCTGAGTTTGAGTTCATTGACTGTGTTATAAAACACTCCTAGTACTCCAGCTGCAACCTGACTGTGGTTGTAAGGCCTTTGGAGCTGAAGCAGGGATGGAATGTGTCCCCTTAGGAGAAAATCAGGTCCCATTCGTTACGCAGCTTAGAGAACAACACACCTCAACTGTCCAGCTTGGGAGACAGTAAAAGACAGCTTTCAGCCATGAGCGACCCTGTGGTCACCCAAAATACCTTTCAGTGTAAAATCGAACTGTTCTGCTAAACCCAGTGCCAAAGCTGTTTCACTTCTAGTGAATCTTCCATTTCTGCAAGGAATGATTTAGGGACTATGCTTAGGACAATGAAGTCACCATTGTTTGTGTTTCTGAGCAGGGCGTGGGCTAAATATGCAAGGAAGGTCCAGCTGAAAGCCAGAGGTCATTCTGTTCTGTGGTTGCCCACCTCCCAAAGTGCCCACGTATCCCCAAGATGGTGAAGACGACTAAATTGCCAAACTCTTGCTGCTCACGTCATAGTTTTTTAAGAGTTAGCCCTGGAATAATAGCTTAATAATGGAAACAAAAGAAGAAAAGAACTTTATCTAAGGCTTATATGTTTGGTATTTTGTAGCTGAGAGGGGAAAAATGAGAGAAAGCTGCAGGGGAAAAATGACATTTGAAGTCTGATCTCCCGATTGTGAAGTAGAAAGGAATGGATGAAATTATTGGAAGGTACAAAGTTCAATCTCATATCACCCGATCTTAATGTAGCAACAGCTACTTGCATGAACTTCGGTCTTCTTTTCCCTTGTTTCCCTCCTGCAAGATTGCAATCTCACGCTGCAGCTCCTGCTCTAAGGCTCGCAGGGATTACTGGTGAGATATGACCTTTTCTAAAATATGGAACAGACTAAGAAAAGCAGCAAGAGAGACTAATCTCAAGCATCTATACTTGGGAAGTAAAAAATATTTCCAAGAAGAAGGTGCTATGTATCTGTGGTAATCACAATTACAGTCATTTGCTATCTGTCGCGCAGTAGCACAGCATGGGACTTTGTACTTCATCTGTGGGTAGGAGGGGCTAGATCCAGACAGGTCAGTGAATGCTGCGACAGTGCGTTGCAGCGGCTGTGCTTTTTGCTGTCCAGACCTTTGGCTGGATTTCCAAAGCCTGCAGTTGCCTTGCTGTACTGACCAATGCAGGTGGGGGTTTCAAAACCACGCAGCCTGCCTGGTCCGGCAGGCCAGCCCATTCTGACAATGAGAGGGTAGGAATTAGGGCTGGAGGTGGCAGTGTGAGGGGCCTGGCACATCTGCGTAGGAATAGTTCAGTTTCCTCTTTTGCCTGAAGGAATTCAAACACATATTGGTCATCACCCGGGACAGCCATCAGGCTGGGTAGCAATGGGGGCTGTCCGGGGAGCGGGGTTTAGCCTTTCCTACTGTAGCTGTAGAACAACTTCTGTAGATTCACTCACCTTCTATGCATGTCTGAAGCCGGTCTGGTGACACATGAGGTGAGAGACCAAGGTTTCAGCTTGCAAGATGATGCATGCATTTCATGTTAGCTAGTCACTAGGAAACATTGTCTATCACCACTTTGAAAAAGCGTTTGCCGGTTCTGCATTTTGAGGGCAACCTTATACTGCACAGTAAGTTCCGTTCAAGAAAGCAAGGCGTCCATTGGGCCACTGGCTGTTTGGAGTTCATGCTGCTCTATGCTCAGAACATATCCAAAGTTTTTTGTGTTTTTAACCTGAATCACTTTCCAGAGCTTCTAGGACATTTCCACGAGCAGCCACACTGGCAGAGCTGGCAGAGATATGAGGAGCAGCTGCAGGAGAGGTGCAAGCAGTTGACAGAGACAGTGAGACCCCTTCCAGTCCACTTTGCTTTTGGATAGATCTCTCCATTTTGCCTCCTGAATGGGAAACATTTGCTTAGCTGCAAGAAAAAGGGAATGCTCAGCATCCTCCCACACTCCAGTTTTTCAGACAGCTATTGATATCCAGAGAAAAAGTTTCTCAGGGATAAATGGAAGCATTTAAATCCCAGTATGGCTATTATTATTTTAACATGTATTTGTCTAAGCAGAGGAGTTAGCAGAGAAATTAATAGCAGTTTTGTGTAACAGAAATGCAGCAAAATGCTCCAAAGAGAAAATGTATTTTGTTTGGACTCTTACTTAGAGGAACGGTAAAAGACAGTCTTTTTAACACATGTAAAACCTTTGCTTTCCTTCTCTGACTTTGATGCTAGATTGGAGCCTGCAGCATCTTTTTAAAAAGGCTTATAATGGAAATGGTGGGACATCCTTAACTGCAGCAGATCAAGTGATTGCCCTTACAACGCCTCGCAGCATGGGAAAGTAACAGCAGTTTAGGAGACTAAAGGGAAGTGCGAACTGTTCTCAGAAGCCATTACATTAGTGAAGTTTATCTCAGCCGGGTCATTCACCTAAGTCAGGAACTGAATGGAATTCCCTATTGAAGCAGCAGCGGTATACACAGTGCTATTTGTCTGCTCCGTATCTAAGGTGCTATATTGTAGTCAGAGATAAAAAGTCATCTTTCTTTTCTCTAAGAGACAAATTAGATATTAGCAATCAGAAGCAATTGTTTCCCACCGCATAGATAACTTCTTGTCTGCCTCTTGGCATTTATTTTCATGAGCCTCAGCCTCCCAGCTTCGTTGGAAAGGCTCCAAGCAGGGCTCGGTTTCCCCAGCTTGGGTAGGACAGAAATACAGGGGCAATATCCGTGAAGACAATCCCTCATCAGGGATCATGTCACCTCACTGGAAAGAAAATTGCTGGCTGAAGAGAGGCAAGAAGCAAAGGCTGAAGGTGGCATTCTAGGCAGATAGGTTTTCAAAAATCTGTCCCTTTTGGGAAAACTCTAATTTCTGGAACAATTTAGTATTTCTCTGCTGTGGACAGCAATGGGCCAGTCTTGTAGTCTGCCAGGAATGGAAAGCACTCCTTAAAGAGAAGCTAATTAACGTGACTCACAGTGCAGCACTTCCTAAAACATTCTGTTTAACCATGGCAAGTTGACAGCAACCTTCTTCATGTCATTTCAGTGGTTTCAGTCCTCAAAGCCAGACCGTGATTCACTGTGTCCTGGACACTACAGATTTTGGAGTTTACCAAAAACACCGCAATAACAAGCAATCCATTTTCAGCACAGACGCACCATTGAGACAATAAACCCCGCACTCTGAGATGGCTAGATGGCTATTCATTTCTAGTTCTGAGCCACATAAAGGCACACGTTGTCTGTGAGATTGCTGGCCCAAAGGCCCATTAAGCTGATGAAATATATCCTGCTGAGGTGGGGGTTCTTATATCTTTTTCTCAGAGGGTTTTCAGATGTACCCAGAGCTTCTGAAATTACCAGAGATGCTTTAGAGTGGTAAGAAAGCACACAAGCATTTAGGTCAGATACTCACTTGAATTCTGTGAACCAGCACTCCCTCACATGTCCTCCAAAAACTGAAAGGAAAGAAAGGTGCATTTACAATCTTCTCTCAAAGTGAAGATACTTCCAGTGCAGCTTGTCGATAGAATCATTCAGAACGGTGCTTCCAGGAAGGCAGTGTATTTTCCTTTAGCAATGTGACTGATCTGGGATAGACTCAATTCTGTTGTCCACGAGAAATCAATATAATCATGGTGAATCTCTTTAAAGCACTACACCTCCATTGCCTGCTGGAAAATGTGGCCTGAGAAATTTTCTTCTCCTTCTAGCCTATCTAAGTTTAAATATTTGAGGGACAGACCTGCATCTTTCAGCGAGTGCCAATCACCAAATAGTTTCAGGTTCAACTGCAGCTGTCTGAGAGTCCTCATCTTACTACGCATAAGCGACTCTAAATCTTTGTAAGGCTACTGTTTTTAATTGCTAATGGTGATTTGAGCTCCATTAATCAGGACTTGTTTAGTTTTTATTGGTGTATCCAAAAAACTATCATTCACCTAAATGAATGAGAGGAGAATAGGAGAGGAAGGGTCTGCATGATTGATGGGAAGAATGAATTTCTTCTAGCCACCCAGCAGTACAGTAATTGATATCTGGGACACAGCTGCAAGTGCCACATAATAGCTGTCAGTGACATGTGTAGGCAGATGGTTTCAGTGCTTCAGAGTGGAGATAACAATGTGACCAAAGGATTGGCATGGTGTGAAAAGAACAACCTGGCACCCAAGAGTTGTTGTGCTGTCCTACAACATGTCTATGACTGTTTCCTGCATCTAGGAAGATGCTGATGCCTCAAGCAAGGCAAGGCAAGGCACAGCATGGCACGGCACAGCATGGCAAAGCAAGGCACGGCAAGGCGTGGCAAGGTAAAAGGTAAGGGAAAGGCATGGCAAGGTAAAAGGCAAGGCAAGGCAAGGCATGACGCAGCATGGCAAGGCAAGGGAAGGCACTTGGGGGTGTTGGTGGACGAGAAGCTCAACATGTGCCAGCAACGAGCACTCGCAGCCCAGAAAGCCATCTCCATCCTGGGCTGCATCAAAAGAAGCGTGGCCAGCAGGTCGAGGGAGGTGATTCTGCCCCTCTACTCCGCTCTCATGAGACCCCACCTGGAGTACTGCATCCAGTTCTGGAGTCCTCAGCACAAGAAGGACATGGACCTATTGGAACGGGTCCAGAGGATAGCCACAAAAGTGATCCGAGGGCTGGAGCACCTCTCCCATGAAGACAGGCTGAGAGAGTTGGTGTTGTTCAGCCTGGAGAAGAGAGGGCTCCGGGGAGACCATATTGTGTCCTTTCAGTACTGAAAAGGGTCCTACAGGAAAGATGGGGAAAGCTTTTTAGCAGGGTATTTTAGCAGTTGTGATAGGATGAGGGGTAATAGTTTTAAACTAAAAGAGGATAGATTCAGACTGGTATAAGGAAGACATCTTTTATGATGAGGGTGGTGAAACACTGGAAGAGGTTGCTCAGAGAGGTGGGAGATGCCCCATCCCTAGAAGCATTCAAGGTCAGGTTGGACGGGGTTCTGAGCAACCTGATCTAGTTGAAGAGTCAGCAGTTCCAGTGGAGGGCCACAAAGGTGATCAGAAGGCTGGAGCACCTCTGCTATGAGGACAGGCTGAGAGAGTTGGGGTTCTTCAGCCTCGAGAAGAGAAGGCTCCAAGGAGACCTTATAGCAGTCTTGCAGTACCTAAAGGAGGCCTAGAGGAGAAGTGTGGAGGGACTCTTTATCAGGGACCGGAGCGATACGACGAGAGGTAATGGTTTTAAACTGAGAGAGGGGAGATTTACATTGGATATTAGGATATTCCTGTGAGGGTGGTGAGACACTGGAACAGGTTGCCTGAAGAAGTTGTCAATGTCCCATCCCTGGAATTGTTCAAGGCCAGGCTGGATGGGGCTTTGAGCAACCTGGTCTGGTGGGAGGTGTCCCTGCCCATGGCAGGGGGGTTGGAATTAGGTGATCTTTAAGGTCCCTTCCAACACAAACCATTCTATGATTCTATGTTCTATGATATGGCAAGGCAAGACAGGGCACGGCAAGGCATGGTACATCATAGCAAGGCAAGGCAAAAGGCAAGGCGGGGGAGCAACCTCACACCTTCATCCAAGCAAGTGATTCAGAGAAAACATCAGAGATTTTTGAGGAAAAATCATAGAATCATAGAATCATAGAATGTGTTGAGTTGGAAGGGAACCTTTAAAAGTCATCTAGTCCAATCGCCCTGCAGGTAAATTGGTAACTATTTTTTTTTAAATACTTTTACGCTTCAGTAGACTGAAGATCTGAGACCAGACTGTCCAGAGCAGGACTTGAGTATTTTAATGATCCTGCTTTTCCCTGGGGAGATCAAAGCTCTGACTGTGTCCTTAAGTGATTGATATAGGAAAGGAATCTGACTCAAATTACCGGTAATAAGGCTGTATGTTTAGATGTGCCTCTCAATCACAAATGATCACTCCTTAGGTCTCTCTTGCCCTGGTCCCAAGATTGTTTATTTGCATATTTATCTTTTTATCGGCTATTTATCTTGTCCAGACTCCAGGTTGTGAGTTCTCCAGGTGGAACAGTCTCTCCTTGTTTCTGACACCTATGGATGTATATCTTAAATGCTTAGATCCTAGTTTTCCCTTGCTGAGGTTATGAACCCTGACTTGGACTCCTGCACATTTTAGAGATGTATTTTGTTGTAGTTTTTGACAGCATACCTAACAGCTTGGTAATTCTTCATTTGGGATGCCACTTCTTGAGGGGAGGTTGGATTAAAACAGAACTTCATGTTTATTCTGGCTTAATTCCTTCTTGATCTCTAGTTTAAACTAGATAAGACCTGGCAAAACGTCATTTACAAAACAAAATAGCAGTCTGGATGCCTTTAGCCTTGGATGAATTTAATTTGCTCATAATAACAAACATTTATTTCACACTTATTTAAGGTTCATGAAAGATCTGTTTTAAGATAATAATTTACAGCATAAACAAAATACAAGTAAAGAAGCCTTAAGTGATTAAGTAGATTTGTGAAACTGATCTGTTAGCACTTCTACAACATGAATAAACAAAACTGGTATTATTGCTTTGGAGTCAGAGTGGGTCTGCACTCTTAGAATACTAATTATGAGCCCAACAACAAGAGAAAAATTCCCTTCCTCTTTTTAAATACATAACTCTCTCAGAAAACACGTCTTTTAAGATGCTTATATCCGTTAGTTGCCAAAAGAATTTTGAAAAATCGTATTCTGATTACTCCCTGTTTTGCCAGGCCTGAAGTAGGCAGTCATGAAGTAAAAGCTATCGCTTGTCCTCAGTCACAAGACCGACTTGTCCAGCAGAGCTAGACTTTCTGTTTCTCATGCTCCAGCACATAATTCGGAGGTGCAGTAAGTCTCACTTCAGTTCTGGGCTAAAATGAAGAACATGGTGCGCAAATTTCTAACTGCTTTTCTTCAGAGACCTGTAGCTGGTTTTGTGACTCATTCAGGACTAGCTGCATTTCTAGTGCTTGCTCATGACATTAAACGTTAAGATAACTACAGCGTAGCAAAAAAAGCTCTAGACAGTCAGTGTGGTAGTGTTGGCACAAGATCTAAGAATGTAAGCAAGACAACGTTCAACAGAGAGTTGAACGGTTCTTCACGGTTCTAATTAACATAGTTGGGAAAAGCAGACAAGCTTGTGGGCACCCAAACTTATTTTCAAGAGAAGGAAATAGAAGCATCAAACTTATATGTCAAATAAAAGTTGAGAATTATGACACTCATGTCACTATCTGAGACAAAAGGAGCAGATAATTTAAGACCAAAGGAATTGTGGTGGTGATGCCACAAATAATCAATTTTCTCCAACATATCCCTTAGACCTTACCAAAGGGTTCACCCAACCCTGATGCTCCCCTTTAAGGAACTGATTTGGCCACGGATTCCACTCAGTTGTCATTGCCAGGTCCTACCTTTCCAGAACACATCCCCAAATGACAGAATTGCCCCAGTATAGAGAAGTTATCTTTAACTGGGAAAGCAGATACGATACAGCCAATAGAGATAATTCCTCACCTAGCAGAAACTCCCATCATCATGTTGAAATTCACAGGATTAAGATGTTTGGCACAAACTGAAACCTTGGTCCTAAGGTTTGTCATTTCTGAGAAGAATTGGAAGGGTAGTCTACAGATGAATATTACTAAGTAGAAAATTTATCTCCTTCAGAAAACCGGAGCACAAGGGAAGCTTTATATCGGATTATGTTTGGGAGGTGAATTATTCACAATTTACAAAGATATAGTAGCTGAAAACCTCTCTATCTGTCTGAAATAACTAAAAGTTCAGGGCATAATGTTTATCTGGCACAGGCAAGAGGTAAAGTCAGAGACAGTGTGACTAATAAGAGCTGGCTTAATAACCAGCATCACTTTTCAGTCTTGTTCACTGCAGGACACTCCCTGCCTTCCGCTCCCATTCCTGAGTAGGTTCGTGTGAGAAATGTGTGCCCAGCACCAGCAGGTATTTCTGAACCTGCCACACGGAAAATACTATCCATCACTTTTAAAGTCCTTATCAATCACCTGCTTCTTCCTTGGTGAAAGTGCCATGGACCTCATCAGGAGCAAAGGGTTGTCTAAGGTAGGAATGTACTGAATATGCCAGTGATATAGGCAGGGTGAGTCAAGCTGGTGTCTTTCAAGAACAAAAGATAAAGATAACAGAGAAAGCAATCATGATAGGCAACTATTACAAGATTTCTTCTGTTACCTTAGTGTCATGGTTTAACCCAGGTGGCAGCTAAGACCACGCAGCCGCTCACACAGTTCTCCCCCTTCCCAGAGAAGAGCAGGGAGAAGAGGGAGGAAAGGAGGGGAAAAGGAAAGGGAAAAAAAATCTCATGGGTTGAGATAAAGACAGTTTAATAGAAACAATAATAGAAAAGGAAAATAACAATAATAATAATGACACAAGTCGCTCTCACCATCTGGTGAATCAGCACCCTCAGAAACAGTGATTGTGGATTCACACACCCCAGCCAACCCCCATTTATACACTGAGCATGCTGTCTATGCTATGGAATACTCCATTGGCCATTCCAGAATATTCCATTGGCCATTCAGTTGTTCTATCTGTACTACTTCTCAGCTTCTATGTGAAGCTGAAAAGAGTCCTTGAAAAGAATAAACATCACTTGTCAACAACTAAAACAATATGCATTTTGACATTCCTTTCACAGCAACCACTAGAAAGAAGATTAACTTTTTCCTGGCACTTGGTAGTTGCACAATGACTTTGGGCTAATGCCAAAGTATTTGGGGCTGATGTCTGGGTAGACAACCTATGTTGCTACTACAAAAAAGTAGAATGTGACTAATGATGTCAGAAGGCATTGAAAAGGAAGCTAAAAGGTTGGTTTTCAAAACTCCCAGACAAGAAAAGTCTTCCTCACAAAATCTTGGTTAGCTGTCTTCAATCTGAAACAAATTTTGTTGGGAGACAAAAGCCAAGCAAAGTAAATTTCAGTAGATAATTTAGCATCTGAGTCACATGTTTTTCTCACTCATTAAAGTGTTAGAGACTTTGCATATCTATGATCTCACATTTCAAAATAGGGAAACCATTCAGGGGTTTGATTAGTAGGTGATATTAGAGGAATGTTGTAAAATTCATCAATTAAACTAAATTACATTTCATAAAATCTGTTTCAGTACCTCCGCTTTGATTCTCAGTTTAAAGAAGAACTCTTCCTCCATTATAAATAGCTGAAAAAAAATGGCACGCAGTTTACTCACAAGATACTTTATGAAGAAAATTTAATTAAAGATGACAGCAACCAAATAATAATAGCTCATGATTCAGTATATTCACGAACCAGATTAATCAATTTGCGTTCTGCTTTCATTGTTTGTCTTCCATAACAAAGCTGCTTTCCTCCTCCTCCATGCAAGACTGCTGTGGCTCTGAGCTGATAAACCATGCTGTCCCACATTCTTTTGAAAAAGACAGAAAGGAGCTCACAGCAAAGCAAGGGAGGCCAGCGGTTTTGAAACTCATTCCCTTCTCTGCATCCGAGTGTTGGCATATGAGGTGTAAAGGACAGAATGAGAGTGACTACACTGAGTCAGAGCAAACAACCTTCTAGCTCAATATCCAGACTCTGACAGTGGCCAAGAGAGTCACTCTTTACCCCTGCCTTTCTCCAAGGGAGCATACAGGCACTACCAGGCTGAATAGATATATACAGAGACATATATGGAAAGGTATACAAGAAGCATAATCAGATGTCTGTGAAAATGCTGGCTGGTGATGCTGTCCTGCAAGGCAGCAGATTTGTGGGCTGGTCTTTCTAGAACAGCTGATACAAATGGAGGTGAATAGGTTTTGAGACTCTGAATTCCTTCTCCAAGGCCTGACAAGAAGGAGCGTAAGCCAGGCTAAAAAGCAGATCGGATCTTGGTATTATATAACTATATGGATAAATTAGACTGCTGGAGACAACAGTGTAGTTGTGCCTTCTGAGCTAGACAAAATCTTAAAAAGGCAAGAGGTGGTAGGTACCACGTATAAGAGAGTAGCAAGAAAAACATAATGAGGCACAAAACCCATGGCTCTGTTCACTGTTTGATTTTCAGCATGAAATATTTATGGCTTTTAGTTTCCAGATGGAGAATGAAATAATTTTGTATGTCTCCCTTGAGGCTGAGGACTGGGAGCTCAGAGAAAAAGCAGCTTTATAGATTGTTTGGGGGAACTCATTGCTAGGTAGTGGTTCGCTCACATAGTTTCCAGAATGTCACTTAGTCACTGAAAGAATGCTTTAGGATAAGCATGTCTGGTTCCAGGGATTTTGATGGCTCCACTACGATAAGGTATTGATTTTAGTGGCAGTGGAGCTGCTCTGCTGTTATTTGCTTTTGTTGCTTTGACGTGTTCTGGTTTAGCCATTCTTGTTCTGTGAGAGTATTTCCTCTGGTAATGAATTTGGTGAGGTTAGGGATATTTGAAAGTCAGCAGGAAGAGTTCTGGAGACATTTCTTTCAAGTCATGATCTTCTTTTAACGCATATTTTGATTGTTTAATGACTTTGAAGGGTCCAACATAGGCAAGTTAAGGCCTGTGCCATGCAATGTGAGCTGATTTCTTTTTGCCTTGTAATACCTGGTATTCATGGCAATCCTTCAAATATTCAGCGTTTCTCAGAAGCAGTATTCCTTACAGGTTTGTGGTCAACTTTAGCTTTATGAGATTGATGTCAGGAGAGATTTCCTCAGCACAGTTACAGTAATATTGAAGGGTCTGGCTATACGTTATGGCTTTCGAGGATGCAAAATTGTTTGCTGGTGTTGTGGAAGCAATTGTGTTAATTTACAGGTTTTCCATGTTCAATAATTTATAGATTTGCAGTTGTATTAAGTCAGCCACAGAGACTTGAAAGTAGATATCAGTTTTATAGTATTCCAGAGACAGTTTGATAAAGTGCTCATTTGTATAAAATTTGTAGTAGAAATTAGTGAAGTAGAAATGTGTTCCTGCTTAAGTAGTAATTGGTGGTGGTGCACACTGGTGACAATGCTTCCTGACGCTTTCTCTGGAGCAATTCTCATCATGCTGTGCTAAGGCTGTGAACCCTTTATTTGTGTCTCCTTGGTGTTTTGGCAGTTACCACAGATAAGAAAATAAGTAGAAGTGCCTTTATCTCGGTAAAATGATTTGAGGCAGTCCATGAAATTCTACAGTCATTAGATTGTTGTAAAGCTTTTTCTGAGAATAAAATATAGGACTTTGGAGAAAGACAGACTAGTGTCAAACCAGAGCTCTAGTTGTTTACATAAACTCAAATACTGAGTGGTATCCTTGTGGAGAGCACTACTACCAAGCTTGTTCATGAGTTCAGTTGTACTGTGTTTGAAGAAAGATTATCTTTGTATTAGTCAATTCCTCTTCTTCTTGAGCGTCTCATATTTGGTTTTAGTAGGATTTATTGCATGGTGCTTAAATATATTCCCCCATTATTTTTCTGTAGTTATTGGAATATGAGAACAGTACTGTGTTGAATTGGTCTCTTTTGCACTAAAGTCAACTAAATGAATCTACGTGTTTTCTGACATCCTCCTCCTTTGCATGATCAAACGTATATGATGGCCATAGAACAAGGTGAAATACTACTGACGTTTTTCATGCAGAAGCATAGGACACAGATGTGTCCTATGTACCTTGTACCTCTTGCCCCAGTTTTACATTCTGTAAGTCCGTGTGTAAATTCCTGAAAGGATATTAAAGAACATCATTTTGGAACACTTTGGAACACTTAAACCCCCTCAAATGTCAGTGTGTGAAGATACAAAACACCTCCGCAGAAGACGTGATATTGCAATTGCTCTAGAGCATAGTACTGCAGAGATTTCATGCACTTGGTATGTGAGTGTTACCCTCTGCCCCTTACCAAAGAGAATGTGATCGTTTGCCCCCTTTTTGCCATAAAATTCTCCAAAAGCAGACAGATCTCTGTGTCTCCTCTTCCCTTTCTTGTACCCTGTCCAGTCCTCACCGACCTTGAGTTAGAGATGCCCTAGTTTTGCATAACTCTAGTTTAAATTTTCTGCATGAAATGACTGACTGCCAAATATTGCATCACAGCTCTGCTGAACTGCCCAAGGAGGACGTAGCATGCTGGCCTGGGCAGGCATGCAGAGGTTAGGAAGGACTGACTTTCTCGTTCCTACCTTTCTAGTTTCATGCTGGCTGCTTGACACTCAGTGAGCTGGGTGGAGGTGTAGAATTTCTTGAGATATTTTTCTAAAACCACCATCAGTGAATGTCTGTTTTGTATAGAAGGGAATCATGCTGTTTGTTCTTTATTCCTCTGGGTTGCCATGTTGTTCTTAGATAGAAAGGGACTATCTAAAATCAGCAGTCTAGCTCAAATGTACAATGACTACAACCTGTCCTCCAGGCTTGTTTATTTTAGTCAACATGATCAGTAACGCTCTCTGGCCGTCTGCTTAGAAAAGCATCTTGCAGTTATTACTTTCCCCTCAGAGGCCCTGTGGATTGCCTAAATGGGACAGATGGAGCTTGTCTAAAGCTGTGTTTCATCAGCCCTGTCCTTGGCCGGCCTCCCACAGACATCAGAGCAGATAGACCGATGCTCTGTGTTTTTGTAAAAAATGAAGGAATATTGAATTTCATTAAAATGGTATTGACATGTTTACACATGGAAAATGGACTGTCAGATTTAGTAATAAGGAGATTGCTCTGACCTCATAAACCTTTTGCCTGCCAGGCTGTGAGAGATACCAGCAGCTTACGCTATGGAAATACAACTTAAAGTGACAAGGCTGGCATAGAAAGAATGGAAAATGTGAAATAATCACTAACACTGATTGAGAGTCGGTCGTGTGTCTTCATTTTTAGACTTCTTATGTGTGCGATGCAAAATTGTAATCTTCAGTCTCCATAGGTATTAGCGTGGAGGTCTAGAACTGCATGATAGCTCCTCCTTTGTGGCTGATCTCTGCTTTCCAGTGCAAGCAGTTTCTGCAACTGTAAATCTGCCAGATAGACACGTAGTGAGAAAACAGTGCAAGAAACCTGTAAAGGCACAAACAGCAGTGCGAAGAACTTGCTTAATCATTTAAAGTTGGTCAGATGGGCAATATGATTCTCTTAGAGTTGCTTTGCCTTTCTTTCTCAAACCAAGGCCCACTGATGCCAACGGAAAACTCCCAGTGGTTTTAGAGCTTCAGACTGGGGCCATAGAGACAATTTCTCAAAGCAAAAAGCCAGCTGGGCCTCCTTTCCGCTCTCTGGTATTTATGTTCAAAGAGCAAAAAGTGTCCTGGTGTTCTGGGCCAGGTGCTCAGCCAGGGTGATGTGGTGCCTCTTGTTTGGCACGTATATGAACAAGTTAAGCACCTAACCCTCAATACCTTTGGTTGAGATTATGTCATCTCTTGCAGAAAATTACAAGTAAGGGTTTTTTCTTTACAATGATTTTTAAAATAGATTTGAAATGCGTACACTAAGTAGAAATAGATCCATATTTCTAAAACTACCGAGATCTCCTGTCACATATCTTATTCACCTTTTTACAAGGATAATCTGCACATCCTGAGCCTAATTGTTATTTTTAATGAAGTTTCTTTCTACTCTGGTGGCTAATTACAGAATAGCGTTAGAAAAGGGCCTTTAGTGTTGCCAGAATTGTCTCAAAAGCCCTAAGCACCAATGAGAACAGGTTATTTCCGGTTCATCCTTGAGCAAGTTCTTATAGATTTGAGAAATGTAGGGCCTTCATCAAAAGCGATGAAAAAGAATGATGCACTTTTACAAAACTATATTTCTGCTTTCTGGTATCTTTACTCTGCAAGTCATCTTACTGATTTCAGAGATTAAACATGAATAAATGAAGAAGAATCTGGTGTGAAGAATTGTGGGTTTTTCAAAATTATGGTCATATTCCAAAGTTGTAAAATTGCTACTCTATCGTACTTTTCTGAGACCAGGGCACAGCTGGGGAGCATAGCTTAAGTCAAGAGGCGGTACTGGAATGCCACTCAGGTCCCCTTCCCTTCCCATCTTACAGCAGGCAGAGAGGGATGTAATATAAAACCCCCACACCCCTACGTTATCTTGTCTGCCAACTTGGTCTCACTCTTGAGAAGAAAGGAGATCTTTGTGTTAAGAGAAGAAATAGCAAGAGTAGATGTTGGGCAAGTTGGATAGCTGAGTGAAAGAGTGAGAATGGTACAGTAACCCCTCTGCAAGAAGATCACCCCTGTTGCGGTAGGTGCTTGTACTAGCATCTGGTAAACAGTATGTCCTCTGCATTCACGTTCTGGCTGTTCATAGTAAGAAGAAGAAGAAGGCTGAGAAGAGAAAATGAAAATTAAAGGACACAAAATGTCTTGCCTCATAGCCAAGATTGTATACCGATCCGTGCTAGAACTAGGTTTCAAACAAAAGCCTCACTGAAAATGAGGTAAAAAGAAACAGTGGGATGTTTTCAGTATATAGAACTGGTATGAGTGAAGAAAGCAGTGACAATACACGAAGTTAACCGTCTTGAAGCAATTATTTAACTTCTATATGGGCATTTTTTTCAAAAACACCTATGCAAATCTTTTGATCCTAAAGTCCTTTAAAAACCTGATGCCAGGTGCCTATGCTCATTTTGAAAATGGAGCTACCTTCTTAGCCACTTTTTTCTTTACTTTTATACTTTTATTAATTTTAACATTTTAAAGTGAGATCAAATCTTGTATGTTCAGATGTACAAGGGCAGGCTTCATCATTCCTGTCACAGGACTGTGAAACTACTCCAATGTCATTAACCGTGGGGACAGTTTTATAAGGATTGTGGCAAGTCAGAACCACCAGGTGATCAGGCCAAGTCATCATGGGTTTATAAAAGGCAGGTCCTGATCTCCTATGACAAGGTGACCTGCTTAGTGGATGAGGGAAAGGCTGTGGATGTTGTTTACCTGGACTTTAAAGTCTTTGACACAGTTTCCCACAGCATTCTCCTGGAGAAACTGGCTGCTCGTGGCCTGGAATAGGCATACACTTTGCTGGGTAAAAAACTGGCTGGATGGGTGAGCTTAAAGAGTTGTGGTGAATGGAGTTAAATCCAGTTGGCAGCCAGTCACAAGTGGTGTTCCCCAGGGCCAGTTCTCCTTAATGTCTTTATCAATGATCTGGATGAGGGGGTTGAGTGCACCCACAGTAAGTTTACAGTCAACACCAAGCTGGGCAGGAGTAGGGTAGGGATCTGAACAAGCTGGATCAATGGGCAAACTGTATGAGGTTCAACGAGGCTAAGTGCCAGTTCCTGCACTTGGGTCACAACAATCCATGCAGCACTACAGGCTTGAGGAAGAGTGGCTGGAAAGATGCTCAGTGGAAAAGAACCTAGGTGGGTTAACCTACAGCTGGCTGAATATGAGCCAGGTGGCCAAGAAGGCCAAGAGCATCCTGGCTTGTATCAGAAATAGTGTGGTCAGCAGGACTAAGGAAGTGATCATCCCCCTGTACTCGGCACTGGTGAGGCCCCACCTCAAATACTATTTTCAGTTTTGGGCCCCTCACTACAAGAAAGACATTGAGGTGCTGGAGCACGTCCAAAGAAGGGCAATGAAGCTGGTGAGGGGTCAGGAGAACAAGTCTTATGAGGAGTGGATGAAGGAACTGGGGTTGTTCAGCCTGGAGAAAAAGAGGCTGAGGGGAGACCTTATCACTCTCTACAACAATCTGAAAGGAGGTTGTAGTGAGGTGCATGTTGGTCTCTTTTCCTAGGTAACAAGTGATAGGACAAGATGAAATGGCCTCAAGTTGTTCCAGGGGAGGTTTAGATCGGATATAAGGAAAAATCTCTGCACCGAAAGGGTTATCAAGCATCGGAACAGGCTGCGCAGGGAACTGGTTGAGTTTAAATCCCAGGGGGTATTTAAAAGACATGTAGATGTGGTGCTTAGGGACATGGTTTAGCAGTGTACTTGGCAGTGTTAGATTTACAGTTCGACTTGATCTTAAAGGTCTTTTCCAACATAAATGATTCTATAATTCTATGATTCTAAGCCTTCCATCGCCTGAAGTGTTTGCAGTTACTAGCTCAGATGAGTCTTTGCCTTAAAAATATCTCTTAGTCAAAGAAAAATGGATTCAGGGCAAATTTTTGTCTTTGATAATAAAGGACATCAGACTAGATAGTGTAAGCTTCTGGTCATTTTCTGAATTTGTGAGTAATGGAAAACATCCTAGTTGCTGCACTGGCAGAAGACTGTTAATGGCTAGCTAATCTGCCTGAAAACTTATTTCCCATGTGAGAAGAGTAGTTTACCCTCAGTGAAGCGGTAGTCTTGGTAAAAGTTTCCCCTTTTTTCCCTTCCTCTCAGGGTAATAATAAACACAACAATCGCCTTGATCAATTTAGCAACCTTGTTATAGTAAGGACAATTCGGTAAAACAGAAAGGAGGAATCCTGCCATTAAAAGCACTTTCCAGTGAATCTTACCTATTTTTTGTACCTAGTGCAATACGAAAGGAAAACTTGGTGGAAGTAAAGATCATGAAATTTAGAAGCAAGTTTTAGCCAACTGCTGATTTTTGTGTTACACAGATATGATGGAATGCACACAATTGAGCTCCAGAAGCAAAGACCTCTTGAGAAATAACTGCACTGTACACTTGCACAGCTATTAAAAGCTCTCACCATTTGGATAGTAAAAGACTCAGTTCTTAAACCTGCTTGCCTTTAGCATCCAGAAGTCATATCCACCTACAAAAAATTATGAGCAAGTTTTATAGTTTATGGCTTAAAAGGTTTTGTCTTCCACCTTGGCTCCTTCTACAACACCCTGACTGACTACAACAACTTCCTGTGCCTTATGAACGTCAAGGAGCAAAATTCCTCCTTTTCCTTCCTACGAAACAACTTTGAGGACCTTACGAGCCAGGCTTTTCTTCATCCTTTAGTTCTTCCAGATATTTTTTTTACTTTTCTTTATTTAAGATGCTTTCGTATTTTCTTCTGTTTTTTTTTTCTCAGCTCCTATTTTATGCCACCTCCCCCACCTTGAAACAGTTCATGCTGCCAGCTTCACACAGATACCTATAACTAGCTTTTTCTTTACAAATGAACAATTCTGCACCCTATAGCATTAACATTTAGCAGTGACTGCACAATAAACATAAACATGCATTTAATTAGGAGGGGAACATTTCATGAGGCTCTCTTTTATTAGAAAAGAAATATTCAGCATAAGTATTTAAGTGATTGTCTTGGGATTGATAAGGTGTTTTCCACTTAGGTATACATCTCAGTCTGTATCTCACTTATAATGGATATTGCAATTTTTTCCACATATGTCATGACATTCATTTTTGCTTGTATCTGGTGGATGTTTAGTAACTACGTAGTATTTCCTACAGACAAAATAATATACATGATTTCGCTGTCTAATTCAGAGACGGTTGATACTGTTTCCACGTCCTGGGTGCCTACTTCATATTGCATGGATTTATTTTTTTAACCTGACACAGTTGGCAATAAGATATAAACAGTCCCCAATTCTCAGTAGATTTTACTATAAAAAGCATAAAGGAGAAAACTGCCTGCCTGCTTTTTCTGTTGTTTTTTTTTTCCCCAGCACTAACATAAACCTTGCAAAGCTCAGGCCACAGATTTATTTTAAGGCCATGAAATAAAATGCAATAAACTAGAAGGCAGAATGTGTTCCAGGGTTTGTAATCATACAATCATATAATGGTTTGGGTTGGAAGGGACCTTAAAGATCATCTAGTCCAACCCCCCTGCCATGGGCAGGGACACCTCCCACTAGATCAGGTTACTCAAAGCCCCGTCCAACCTGGCCTTGAACACTTCCAGGGATGGGACATCCACAACTTCTCTGGGCAACCTGATCCAGTGCCTCACCACCCTCACAGTAAAAGGTACATCAAGCCTGCTTACTGCCATAGCTCTTTTCAGTCAAATTTTTGTTAGTTTTCTTCTGATGGCCTCCAGTCTGTGAAAATATTTAAAAGCAAAGAGATGCAACCTGATATAAAAAATTCCGCACTTCAGATCTTCTGGTTGGGTATGTAATTTCATCGGAATGGAAATTCTCTGACTGATAATGTCACTTTTGGCAATGTTTTGGCTAATTTTGATGAGTAAAAATGAATAAGCCTATTTTACCTCCAAAAGTACATAGCTGCTCACTGGTTTTGCACCTTGGTGTTGAGGTGGCAGACTGAAATATTTTGTTTCGTAATGGAGATATATTTCAGTGAATAATTAAAGCAAAAACACTTGGGGGAACAACTTCTCAGTAAAATTGACGCACTTCTTTTCATTCATCAAAAACAACTGTTAAGAGGGTTGCATTTCATGCAAGATATACAATGTAATTGTCATGCTTGTTCCCTTTCAATAAGATACACGAATGCCCGCTTTTTAGGGCAAATTCTAAATGTGTCAACTGAGGCCTTGAACATATCAGTGAATTACAGTAGCATGAAATATCTGCTTGAAAATATTGCTGTATCCATCTCTTCTTCGGTTTTGTAGGTCTGCCACTATAAAATGTCTGTTCGGCATACGAAGAACAGATTTCTGGAAGTGAGATCTTTTCCTTAAGTAACTACAGAGAGGAACATGAACTCAAAATGTTGAGCTGATGTAAAGGAATAGAGTTGTATTTCCTTGAAAAACAAAAATGGGCTTAATGTTGTTTCTCCATGTATTCTGGTCTGATCTCCAAAAGCAGATTTATTTCTAAGTAATGGTGTAACAAGCAGATTATTGCTTATTGACATCAGACATCACACAGGTGCAATCATTTTACTTGGAGGCTACCCAGTCTGAATTTCTTGCTATCTCTAGTGTCTGTCTTTTTTTGAGGCCTTCTGTTGACTAGTCAATTGTGGAGTATTCTCCTTGGATTTCAAAAATGCATTTGAAGGCGGGAGAGAAAATGATGCAGGGAACCTCTTAGGAACAGACTCAAATGACAGACAGTAATACTCATTTCAGTTCACCTACATTTTTTGAAGTGCCTTTCAAATTACTGGCCACATTCTTCCAGGATGAAGAGGTCTGGTGTACATCAGCCTTAGCAAGACACTGGGAACCTTGAGAATTCCATTAAGTACTGAAATACCTCTTAAAGCATGTCCCTGTTGATCTTTTCACACATTTTCCAGAATTTCTGCAATGCATATGAGATGTGAGAATAGTTAGAATGATGTTAGTGATAAAATCCAAGTGTCTTTAATTTTGAATGTCTCTGTGGGACGGTGGCTTTTTGTTTGCATCATTAAAGAAACATTGGGGAATAAGCAGAGAAGATTAAATTACTAATAGTATTTTTATTAGGAAATGCTAACTTGGATTTAGTAGTTGTGAAATGTACTCTGTACATTTTTCTTTTAAAAAAAAACCACAACAAATTAGCTATTTCCTTTAATATTCATGCTGCTCCCATATCACCAGAGTGGGTTGACACATGGATTCCAAATTTCTTGGCCCTAGGTAACAGAGATGGTACAACTTGCCCTCTTTTGTACCCATTTCTCTAGTTCAAGTGCATTGGTTGGCACAAATCACTGTGGGGTCTTTCTGACAACATACCTACATATTGTAAAATACAAACACCAGATAAGATCATCAGTTTGTCAGAGAAACACAGAGCACTCCTACAAATCAACTGAGAGAAAAGAGCCACTTTATCAACTTCAACCATACGTTCATTTATCCGGCAACCTGCCTCTGAAAGTGGTCAGCAGCAAATGTTTAGGGCATATCTACAAGAAATACAGCGTGTGTAGAGCATTTTTTTCTCCAGACCCTACCTTTTTAGGGTGCACCAGTCTGCTGTTCAGATACAGTCTTGACCAAAATGTGCATTTGGATCAGTGGGTATAATGACAATAGGTGGACCTGTCCTCCATCAGTTTGTCTTATCCTGCTTTCTGATGTATTTCTATTTCTCATTTCTCCTGCTTCTTGTGGCAATGAATTCAACAGCTCGATGGTGTATGATCTGGGAAATCTGTTTCCTCGGTCTTTATTTTTACACTTTATTCTTATTGTGTGCTCTCTAGATTTTAAGCTTTGCTTCTAAATAAAACATGATGATGCTTGCACATGCCGCCTGAACATGTTGGGAAACTCTCTTTCCTATGTAACCCTCCCAGGTCCATAGAGGTAAGTTGTCTGGTTTCTAAACAGCTCTAACCTGGTTTATGAAGACAAGTCGAATGTTCCTTCTGCTGTTCCCCTATCTTTTTCTATTTTTCCCCTTCCATCTCCAAGTGTTAATACAGTTTCTTTACGTGCCTGAAGAAAATACTAGGGATTTGTTCACATTCTCTTTTTGTATAAGGAAGTGAATAATGATGTACTTCCTTGAACAATACAATAAAAAGCACGCTTATTTTAAGTACATGACATCTGCCTGCTAGCTAGTATTATTACACTAGACTTCATCCTTTTTTCCTAAAAACTGCCTTCACAACACACCTTCTATTTACAAGTAATCTTAAAAGGAAAAGGATTCTAAATTCCGTATTATTATCTATAGATGTACTTTACAGTTTTCTTTAACCAGTTTTCAGACTGAAAGTTACAGAAGCTGCACATAGACAAGTTCTGTATGATTTTAAAGCACACAAGCAAAGCATGAACCTGAAGGTCGAAGTGATTTTATTACCATATAAAAGAAAACTGAAATAAAGAGGCAAGGCGCTGCTACTTTATTTTCAAAAATAAAATTTAATGGCACTCAAGTATTCCCACAATACATCACTGTCTTGAATGCACAAAGCCTTTTGTAGCTGCATGATAACAAGTTCTGGTAATAAAAGCAAAAACTGTACTGTTTTTGCAGCTGACTTTAAGCCATGGCCACCAGATATTAAAAATATAAAACATCTGAAAATCCCCTATTGTGCTATCAAGTGATGATTCATATGAAAACCACATAGTTCATTGTTATCTAAGACCAATTAATTTTCTGAAGCTAGCACACAGTATCTCTGTGTAGGAGATTCAGTCAATGCCATTATAAAGTTCTCCAAGACCACGACTCATTTCATAATTCTTTTTCTCTCAGTACACAAAGGATATTCCACTACATCTTTAAAGAAGAACTAGCAGGGAAGCAAATGTAGGAAAACGTATTGTATTTCGCTATGATCTGTTATTGTATGACCAGTCCTCAACTCAGAGTCCAGAGCAAAACCTGTCTATTTTACAAGGCCTGTTCAATGTTGGTCTGGAATAGAACTGCGCAAAACTTCTGTTGTAAAGCCTCCAAACCTAGTAGAGGCTGAAGTCTCCATGAAACAGCAAGAGCTTTGTTTTGGGTGCCTGTTTTGGTTAAAATTTCAAAATTGCTCATCATAAATTCAACTGGCAAATGTAACAAAGGTTAATCGAACTCTGTCTAATCCCCCAGTGATCACCAGAGTATAAACTCTTTGGTACAGAGCCACCTCTCTGATGTATTTTGAGAGTGTTCAGCACTTTAGTGGAGCAATACCATCTTACATCTACTCAGATCTGACCCCATAAGGAGGCACCAGAACCCAAAAATGCGTTCAGGATCAGTTGTGCAATGCCAGATACATTTAAATGAGATCCACTTCTTGGTGCTATTAAGACCTCAGCCTTGCACCAGCTTTACTGTTCCTAGCTTTCTTGGTACACAATGAAAATGAAACATTCATTTTCACAATTGGCGTTGAAAACGTCAGAATGAATTACAGGATCTGGCAGATATCAAGCATTATCAAGGAGTAATGTGTGTCCCATTTGAGGAAAAAGGGGCGGCGTCCAGAATGATGACGGAAGTTGCTTTACATCTTCAGTAGATTACGCTCTTTCAAGCACTTAGGGTCCCTTCTCTGCCAATCTGCTGAAAGATTAGGCAATGACTGTACAGCACACAACATCTAGCTGGTGTAAAAGGACAGCATCACCTAGGACCCTTTAGCTTTCTCCTCTGGAAACTGCAAGAATGGTATAAATTTGCAGATACATCCCCCTCATTGGCAAAAACTTCCGTTTCTCCAAAGAGATCTTCCTATGAGCATGGTGGCACCACGCTGCTTTGAAGCAGTCTTCAAAGCCATTTGGTGTTCTCTGGGCACCTGAGCAATGGGTTAAGCCTTGCACAAGGAACAGAGGTTATTAGTCTCGTACTGCTGAAGTAAATGTAGTTTTGGCCTGGAGAGCAACAGTTACAATGCAGAAGAGAGGCCTTATCTGAGGATGGGAAGTCCACAGGGATGATCTGGAGAAGTATACTTCAGTCTGCAACTTCAGTCCTCGTAGACACCAAGGACTGGAGGAGGAGTGTGGACAAGACATTGACATTTTACCTGGTGTGATAAAGTAAGCCACTGTTCCCCTTTGGGTTTGCAAGCTTTGAACAGCGCCTTGGATCTCAGAACAGATGGATGTAGTCTCTGTGGGAAATCTGTCTCAGTCCGTTGTTCCTCCTGCTTTTGCAGGGTGCTCTAACAAAGCCTTCCTCCGTACCACAAACATGCAAACACGTGGTGAAAGCGGTGTCAGTTGAGTTAGTAGATTTGAAGACAAAACCTCTGTGAAAGAACAGAATTACTTTTTTTGTGGGGGAGAGCTGCTATTTCAGACTTTTTGCAAATCCTCGAAGGCACCACTGTGTTGTTTACACTTTATGTTTTATAGTTCATTTTTTCTCAACCATTGAGCAAGTTGAGGACAAGATTGTACTGAAATGGAAGCTGCTATGCTGAGATTGTGGGGTGACTCCCTTTGCACAAGTTGTATACTGGCTATGCCAGCCCATTCTAGGTCTGTTCCTTTACAATTGAGGATGCAGTTTTGTTAAGTGAGCTGATGCTCCTGTAGGTCTTCAAAAACTCTTCTGTAGTGTCTTTAGCTGGACTAGTCAGGCTAGAACATGAGGTGAAAACATGCTAGCTGTCTAAAAGACAGTCTTCAGAGCACATTTAAGGTCAACAATATGAAATGAAAAAAGAAAATTTGTTATTTACAGACATGACCATTAGACTCTCTGGGAGAAGTTAGTGGTAGCACAGAACTAATTAGAATTCTTATTAGTTTGCCAAAACAGGTGATATATGAGTAAAGAGCCACCTGCTGCCTGCAGAGTCAGTTTGAGAGGCTGGACAAATAAAAACTTACTCATAACATATCTCCTGTAATGCCTTTTATCTCAGAAAGAGAAGTGAAAAATAACGTCTCTCCCGCTATTGTAGTTGGTGACTTCAGCTGCTGGAGTTAACTTGGAGGGACTAGAAAACTGTCTTGCAGCAGCTGGTGAAAGCCATCCCATGAGGTGAAAACATCCAGATGCAGCTTAGATCTGCAATACTGGTTTCACTGTACTTCCCAACAGCAAATAAGGATGTGATTACGACCAAAGCAAAGCCCAACAGCTCTGCTGTCTTTTGACAGCTGTACTGTGAGTACACAAAACCCAAACAACTCCAGCCTATCAGTGGAAGACTTTCACACTGGATATAAGGGAAGAAATTTTTTACAATGAGGGTGGTGAAACACTGAAACAGGTTGCCCAGAGATGTAGGGTTGGAAGTTTTGAGCAGCCTGGTCTAGTGGGAGCAGGGGAGTTGGAACTAGATGATCTTTAAGGTCCCTTCCAACCCGAACCATTCAGTGATTCTGTGATTCTGTCAGTTGTCACCATGTCCCTTGTCTCATTTATCAAGGATTTACAATTTCCCTTGTCTTCCTTTTCTGATTAATGTACCTGTAGAAGCCCTTCCTACTATTCTTCACATCCCTTGCCAAATTTAACTCCACCTTAGCCTTCCTGATCCCATCCCTTCACTCCTGGGCAGTAACCCTATATTATTCTCAGGATGTATGTCCTGCTTCCACTGCCTGTGCTTTTTCCTTGTGTTTCAGTTTGACGAGGAGGTCCTTACTCAACGATGCTGGTCTCCTGCCTTGTTTGCCTGGTTTCTTACACATGGAAATCAAGAGTGTTTGTGGCCTAATAAAAATGTCTCCAAATAGCTGCCAGCTCTCTCCTGCTCCTTTATCCCTGAGGGCAGTTTCCCAGAGGATCCCATCTGCCAGTTGCTTAAACAACTGAAAGTTTACTTTTCTAACATTTAGAGCCTTGTCTATACTTTTCACCTAGCCTATATCCTCAAGATCATGAAATCCACGGGGGCATGATCACTGCAGCCCAGGCTATCACCAGTCTTGACCTTTCCAATAAGTTCCTCTGCATTGGTGAGCAACAAGTCTAATAACACATCTCCTTTGCTTGGGCTTTCTGTCACCTAGATAGAGTTAAGTAATTTATACAGCTTCTATATCATCTGATTAGGGCATCAGTGTCTAGCAGAAATCCATATCTGGGAACAGACAAAAGCAGGCTGACTGAGACTCATGACATTGTCATGACAAATATCAAGTAAGGAATAAAGCAGAGAATGGTGGAAGAAGGATCATTGATGCCTTTGGCTAGGTTTATGTCTGCCAAAAGTTACTAGAGTCCTCTCTGGATGCTCAAGATCAAGTCTTCCTGAAACCAGTTGACTGGCATGATCTCTTTGCTGTCACACAGAATACATACAGTTTATGTTTAGCCTAGTTTTGGGCTAAACAGACCTATAAAGGGCTGCTTATGCTTGCATTAAATTTCCTATGGATATTTTTGTTGTAAAAAGCACCACAGCTTTTTCTTTTTTTTTAATTCTTTCAAATATTGATGATAAATATAATGCTTGTCAGACGGGTCTGTGACAGCCAAGGGGAAAGGGTAAGAAGCTAGAAAAGATACAAGCATATGTTAGAATTGCTTCCTTATGTAACATCGATGCTATTGCTGTCATGCTTTTAGAGACCATCCTGCTATGTCATACTGAGAGGTGAGGAGTATGGCAGAACAGGCAGTGAGAATTGCCACCAATAAAATGCAGTTGTCCTGATGGACAATGTCAAGGGATCCCAAAGGTGGCATACAAAAAATTACTATTATATTCCTATATTTTTTGTTGTTAAAAAAAACCCCACACTCAGAACCTTCAGTACAGTGTGTATGGATAAAAGAAACAAGTTATTTGTTTATGTATTCCTTCCAAAGGAATGTGATTAGCCCTTCCAGCAGCAACTATGCTGACTAAACTTGCACACTGCGGTTAGTGTTACTGGGAAATTAAGTCCAGAAGTCAAAGAGTATGTATGTGTATGTGTATGTGCGGATAACATGGAGCAGAGCTGATTGTTGTGCCCAGGCAAGACGCTGTTGTCACAGCTTTGAGATACAGTGGTACTAATTCTAGTATGCTGTAGATAATAGTTTCTTTCTGAAATTTAATTAACCTTAGAATACTTGATATTTGCATTGCATCTGCATGATACTGGTGACTTTCAGCAGCACTGTGAAAGAAGGTGTTTCACATGCCAGCTCTAGACCTTGGTCTAGATCCTTTTCCAGGACTCATTTCTCCTATTGTAGAACAGCCTATCCTGGTGGAACAAGGCAGAACAAATCAGATCCCCAAATACTGGAACTACCTGATGAATTTCCATTTAGCATTTATGTAATAATTCAGCTCTCCTGCTGCATCTGTGAGAAGAGAGACATTACCTCCTGGTTACAAAGAGCTGCTTATCTTGGCCTGTGGTTTAGGTTTTGGTATCTGACATTAGATTCAGACGGCAGTGCTTTTGCATATGCAGATGATTTTACATGTTGGTGTTGCTTTGGAACTAAGATCTACAGTGCAAACGTGTTTGAAATGAAAATACAGTTTCATCAGCAGACTAGAAATTGTGGAGTTTTTGTGTGGCTCTCAAATGTGCAAAGTGATAGGGACAACGTTTTTTCCACAGAATGGTTCTTGCTGACCCAGGTACTGTGATTACACAAAGAATGAGAGTTCTGTTCCTGGTTGTGTTAAAATTGGGCTTTTTGATTCAATTGGGTTTGATAGGAGAAGCACTAAGAAATATACCTTTGTTTTATGGGCGTTAAAGTCACAGCCATTGAGGTAGAGGGGTGAAAGGAATTTGAAAGTATTTTTGTCCTGTGAGAATTGTAATATCTGATCTAAATATTTTTCAATTCTAAATATATTAGATTATTTTGTCTCCACTGGAATATGTAGGATATGTTACATGCCCTTGCTGTATTGCCTAAGTAAAGGAGCTTTCTAAATTATCCGGTAAAATCCACTTTATGCTGTGCCAATGTACAGTTGGACTGAGATATCAGGTCTATATTGCCCTGGCCTTTATATCTGGGGAGAGGACTTATGTTACGGAGAGCTTCAGAAAAATTACAGGTCTCTCAGCAGAAGATCCCAAATACACTTTAGGATCTAGACCAGATATCACTCCAGCACAGAGTCCACATTGATATACGGGGAAATACGGCTTCCTGTCTGTTGGGTAGCTGAGTCCTCTGGCTGACACCCATAGGGACACAAAAGAGAAAATCAGATTAAGCCTTTTCTTGTACCTGGATTGTGTTGTAAAACTCTACCATCAGGACTAATTTTCAATTTAAAAATTGTTCAAATTCATTTCACAAAATATTCTAGCTCTCTGTAGAAAATGCAGAAGATTCTGTTTCTGATAAAAAAAAAATATCAAATGACCATAAATATTATCTGCATTTTCATAGCAAAAAAAGTGGGGGGCATCAACTTTGAAGTGGCACTGGCAGTTACTCTACATGTCTTATGAACAGTCGTCCTTGTAGGCCAGACTCTCCAATGATGTATCTCATCGTGAGATACAGAGTTGAAAGGAAGAGAGATTAGATTATGAGACGTCATGGGAGATTAAATCTAGCCACTGGGACCAAAGCTCCTGTGAAGCTCGTTGTAGTACTTCAGAAATGATCCATGTGGAAATTAGACGAAACAGTTAGTGTTTTCTTTTCTCAGCCTCATGACTGGGGGGGGATGGGGGTGCTTAGCAATGAGAGAGGCTGGAGACAAGGTTTGCTGTGTGTTTCAATCATCCTGCTATCACAGAGAGGACCTCTGAAATATCCAAGTCATGGACGACAGCCAGAACTGATATGGCCAGTGAAGAGATCACATTGCTTGCTAAAAATGAAAGCCTTCTGTCACTGTCATAATTGCCAGTGCAACTGAAATTGGCTTGGCTCTATTTAATCCTTATTAGGTTTCCCCACTCCTGATTTCTAAATTGCCAGATTTGCTTTTTACACTAAAGCTAAAGTCACTTTGAACTTTGCACTTTGCACATTGAGTTACGAGACCTTTAAATTTGTCTGTATTGAGGGATAGTTTACGTCTGGGTCTCACAGATTTGATCTGAGATTTGTTCCATAAACTGCAGCAGAGTGAGAAATTTGCAAATTAAAAGGACTGAGTTATATTTATATTCTGACACATCCTCAGCTGTGACTGAGAAATGTTTTATCTCTAGCACTTGCACTTTGCTCTGAGATTTGCACCTTTTAGCGGTGACAGAAATTGCTCTGCACTTGTAGCTTTTCTCTGATAAATGGCTTGAGTTTCTGAGATCTTAAAGGAGTGCTACAGGAAGGAAACATTAAAAATCAATAATAGGTGACTCTCTGAGGAACAAATAAGATGCTGACCTTTTTTTATTCAATATGCACCAATAGAAAGAGTCATCTAGAAAGGGAAATGAAGAACAGCTTAATTTGAGGGATGGTGTGCTAGCGAGGTTCTTCAGTCTGCCATCTCAGTGGAGGTAGGGTATGGAGATCTATGCGTCAGCAAAGATGAAAGGGTCATTGATGTGTTAGAAACCACAGAAGTGCCCGATAATAGTCACGTAGGAATTAGAACTTCCCCCCTCAACGAGGTGGCGGGATCAACAGCCCAACTGAAGTGCATCTGCACCAATGCACACAGCATGGGCAACAAACAGGAGGAGCTGTAAACCATTGCGCAGCAGGAAAACTATGGTATAGTTGCGGAAACATGGTGGGATGACTCACACAACTGGAGTGTTGTAATGGGTGGCTAGAAACTCTTCAGGAGGGATAGGAAAGGAAGGAGAGGTGGTTGGGTAGCCCTGTGTGTTAGGGAGTGTTTTGATTGTCTAGAGCTTGATGATGGTGACAACAGCTGGAGTATTTATGAGTAAGAATCAGGGGGACAGACAACAAGGCAGATATTGTGGGAATCTTATAGACTACCCAACCAGGATGAAAAGGCAGACAAAATATTCTATAAGCAGCTGGGAGAAGTCTCACAGTTGCTAGCCCTTGTTTTCGTGGGGGACTTCAACTTACCAGATGTCTGCTGGAAATACAATACAGTGGAAACAGTCTAGGAGGTTCTTGGACTGGGTGAAAGATAATCTCCTGACACTGATGAGTGAGCCAACTAAGGAAGGCATCTCACTGGACCTGTTGTTTGCAGACAAGAATTTGTGAGTGATGTGATGGGTGGAGGCTGTCTTGGGCATAGCAATCATGAAATGGTAGTTTTTGATTCTCGGAGAAGTAAGGAAGGGGGTCAGCAGAACTGCTACCTTGGCTTCTGGAGGGCAGACTTCAGCCTGTTTAGGAGACTGGTTGACAAAGTCCCTTGTGAAGAAGTCCTTGAAGGGGAAATGAGTCTAGGAGGGCTGGACATTCTTCAAGAACATAATCTTAAAGACGCAGGAGCAGGCCATCCCCATGTGCTAAAAGATGAGCTGGACTGGCTGAACAGAGAGATTTTGCTGGAACTCAGGACAAAAAAGAGAGTTTACAACCTTTGGAAGAAAGGGCAGACAACTCAGGATGACTACAAGGAGGTCGTGAGATTATGCAGTGAGAAAATTAGAAGGGCCAAAGCCCAAGCCAGAACTCAATCTGGCTACTACCATAAAGAACATTAAAAAACATTTCTATAAATACATTAGCAACAAAAGGAGGGCTAAGGAGAACCTCCATCCTTTATTGGATGTGGGGGGGAATGTAGTTACAAGGAATGAGGAAAAGGATGAGGTTCTTAGTGCCTTATTTGCCTCAGTCTTTAATAGTAAAACCAGTTGTCCTCTGGGTACCCAGACCCCTGAGCTGTAAGACAGGGACAGGGAGCAGAATGAAGTCCAGTATATGGAGAAGACTGAGGCACTCAGTGGTCAACACACTAGAGGGACCTGGACAGGCTTGAGAGGTGGGCCTGTCCAAACCTCATGAAGTTCAACAAGGCCAAGTACAAAGTCCTGCATGTGGTTCTGGGCAATCCCAAGCACAAATACAGGCTGGGCGGAGAATGGATTGAGAGCAGCCCTGAGGAGAAGGACTTGGGAGTGTTGGCTGACAAGAAGCTCAACATGATGTGGCAATGCACACTCACAGCCCAGAAAGCCAACCGCATCCTGGACTGCATCAATAGCAGTATGGACAGCATGTCAGGGGAGGTAACTCTCACCCTCTACTTGGCTCTGGTGAGACCCCACCTGTAGTACTGTGTGCAGCTCTGGGACCCTCCCAGAAGGACATGGACCTTTTGAAGTGAGTCCAGAGGAGAACCGTGAAGATGATCAGAGGGCTGGAGCACCTTTCCTATGAGGACAGGCTGAGAGAGTTGGGGCTGTTCAACCTGGAGAAGAGAAGGCTAGGGGGAGGCTTATAGTGGCCTTCCAGTACCTAAAGGGGGCCTACAAGAAAGACGGGGAGGAACACTTATTAGGGAGCGTAGTGATAAGATGAGGGGCAACAGAATTAAACTGAAAGAGGGTAGATTTAGATTAGATATTAGGAAGAAATTCTTTACTGTGAGGGTGGTGAGACATTGGAACAGGTTGCCCAGAGAAGTTGCGGTGCCCCATCCCTGGAGGTGTTCAGGAATAGGGGTTGAATGGGGCTTTGAGCAACCTAGTCTAGTGGGAGGTGTCCTGGCCCATGGCAGGGGTGTTGGAACTAGATGATCTTTAAGCTCCCTTCTGACTGTAAGCATTCTATGATTCTATGATTCTCTCTACAACTACCTGGAAGGAGGTGGTAGTGAGGTGGGTGTCAGTCTCTTTCCTAAGTCAGAAGTGATAGGACAAGAGGAAATGGCCTCAAGTTGTGCAAGGGGAGGTTTAGATTGGATATTAGCAAAAATTTCTTCACTGAAAGGGTTATCAAGCACTGGAACAGGCTGCACGGAGAACTGTTTGATTTGCCATCCCTGGAGGTATTTAAAAGATGGGTAGATGTGGTGCATGGGGATATGATTTAGTGGTAGACTTGGCAGTGCTAGGTTAATGGTTGTACTTGATGATCCTAAAGGTCTTTTCCAACCTAAATGATTCTATGATTCTATGATTCTAATTGTTAGCAGTCTTCATCTTTGCAATATCTAGAGCTTGTTCGTGCTGCCATAATTGATTTTGATAAGACAATGACTATGTGCTGGTTTTGGCTGAGATATAGTTAATTTTCTTCATATAGCTAGTATGGTGCTATGTTTTGGATTTGTGCTGAAAGAAGCGTTGATAACACAGGGATATTTTGGTTACTGCTGAGCAGTGTTTACATAGAGTGAAGGCCTTTTCTTCCTCTCACACCACCCCACCAGTGGGTATGCTGGGGGTGCACAAGAAGTTAGGAGGTGACGCAGCTGGGACAGCTAACCCCAACTGACCAAAGGGATATTCCATGCCATATGACTTCATGATCAACATATAAAGCTAGGGAAGGAAGCAGGGGACATTCAGAGTTATGGCATTTGTCTTCCCAAGTAACCATTACACGTGATGGAGCCGTGCTTTCCTGGAGATGGCTGAACACCTGCCTGCCGATGGGAAGTAATGAATGAATTTCTTGTTTTGCTTTGCTTGCACGCGAGGCTTTCACTTTACTTATTAAACTGTCTTTATCTCAACCCATGAGTTTTCTCACTTTTAGTCTTCTGATTCTCTCCCCCATCCCACCGGGAGGGAAATGAGTGAGTGGCTGTGTGGTGCTTAGTTGCCAGCTGGGGTTAAACTATGACAGACTCATATTAAATCAAAACCAACTGAATCTCATGATAAGTTTACTATAATAAATCAAGATTTGCTGGTTAATATTTCAGGAGCTATATGTCTCAGATTACCTTGTAAATATGCACGGAGGAAATAAAGACATAGACTACAGAAGGTGATAAATGACACCCAGAAAATGTTGCTGTAATTCTGCCACAGCACTGAAAGACTAGAAAACGGTGAGGATGTTCTTCATGCTGAGTCTGCATGTAGTAACAAACATGTCGTCTTCTGTTACACTAGATATGACACGCATTTAGAGAAGGCAACGTAGTGTTTAATGGAGGATGTAATTAACGATAAATCAAGCAATTCAGCAATCTTAGTTCCTTGTGTGCACCTTGAAGCTCTGACAAAAACGCACAGATAATGCAACTTGCTTTTCCCTGTGGTGCTTTCAGGAGCTTAAAATAGCTCTGATTACCATTTTAGGACTTGCAGGATGTTGCAGGGATACAAGTAATTGTCTTACAATTCACACTTTTGATGACAAATTTTGATCAACCTGCACTTAAAGCAGCAAAATAATTGGTACCTGTTAACAGCAAACAGTGGACCTTTTGGTAGATTAAAGCCGTTGACATAATACAAAGCCCCTGCTTTGGCAAGTATATGTGGGAATGATCACAAGTTCCACTTCAGTTTTGGCCACTTACCCCTCTTAGCTTTCTGTGTCCAAACAAATACCAGGAGCTGTGATAATTAGGTGGCTTATCCCCACTAATGCTGCAACTCTGGGTTAATTAGGTAGGTGGGGTAATAGATCACATGACTAGAAATGGTGACAAGGCCTTCATTGTCACTTTGCTAATGAATGCCATGATTGTGTCCAGAAGATAAGAAACGTCGTGAAAGAAGAGGCAGAAAAGAAAAGGCCAAAGGAGAAGTCCCATGAGAATCTCCAGTAAAGCTTGCTGCATTAAACTTATACCGTAGGAACCATACTGCAAAGATGAGCTGTTCAAATGAAGAGGTTTTCGGGCTTCCATGGCTGTGAAGGGTTATCTGAGAAGGATTATCAACCGATCAGCACTCCCATGCTGTCCCACAAAATCCTTTTATCTTGTGTAAATCCACTTGCTTCTTTCATGCTTCAGGTTTCCCACATATAAAATCATGGAGGGGTTCATGAGTTGTGCTATGATGTGACGGTTCATTAAAGCTTTATGCAGACGGCCCCAGACTTTTAAAGGAATTTCAGCTTTCTAGGAAGTGACCAGGATGGCAAAACACGCTGGGTTTTGGTCTGAAGGCAGAATATACCTACAAAAGGTTTATTTGTGGTGATGTCAGTGGTCTGTGTCGACCAAGAGCAAGCTGCTCAACGGAGCAAATATAAGAAGCAGTGTTTGTGTAGAAAGCAATGAAGCCTGCTCTTTTGTTCAGAGAAAATGCTTTTGAGCCTTGCCTTGTTTTTCCAGATTGCTGAAGGTTTTTGAGAACCCGGCTCATGAATCAATGGGATGTGATGAGTCCATTGACTATGTGGGTCTAGGTTATGGGGAACTTGAGTGGTTTCAGGGAAGCAGAACAAACCACACATGGAAATGGCAGTCACCAAAAATAGCCTGAGACCAAGAAAAAGAGAGCAGGAAAGACAGAGGGGCAACTGCAGGAAAGTGGAGATATTCATACACAAATGAATTTGAGGAGATGAAAATGCTTAAGAAACAGCACAAAGACAAGAGAGGGTCTTCTGTACTTTGGAGGAAAATTAGGTCTGGGTATTTTAGACTGAAGACTTGCTTGGGATTTATAGACTTCCTAGGGAAATTGTGCCATCACAGATAGTTGTGAGTCCTTGGAGGGTGTTGGAGGGAACTTTTGGGTTTGGAAGGTAGAAATTCCCAAATGAAATGGATGCGTTAGATTGGATACTAATTAACAGGAAGGAATTTACTGTGAATCCAAAAAGGACAGGTAAGTAGGATGAAAGCAATCATGGGGATTTACTTCATTGCTGTCCTTGTTTGAGGTAGAACAGAATCAATTTTCTTTTCAGTAATTTTATTTTTCAGATAAGTCTTTTCCAACTAACGGCACTCTCAGAAATTAATGGCATATTTTTCAGACAGTGTCTGCTTCTGGCAGTGATAAAGTATGATGTTTACAGTTAATACCAAAGAATGGTATGCAGAGAGTCCCTTGCTTATATTTATTGCTATAACAATAAGCGAATTTTGTTATGTACTAAGTTGGAGGGCCAGAAGCGGAAGAGTGTAAAGGGGTCACACCTGTGGGGAGGAGGGGACAGGACAGGTGACCCAAAACCGACCAACAGGGTATTCCAACCCATCTGCCTCATCCTCAGCATAAAAGCTGAGGGATCAAAGGGGTCAGCCTCTTCTTCAGTGGTCAGTGTCCAAGGACGACTCTGTCTGTTCATCTGCCTTTGATCCCAATCCATGCATTCCTGAATCCAATTCCTGAACCCAGTTCCTATCCATCACTGAGTCCAGTCTGGGACTTTCCCAGTGCCTGCCAGTGACGTGATCGTCATCCTGGAAACTCAATATTGGTTTTGCATATATTGTATATATTTCATTATTTTCTTATTAATATTATCTTTTCTTTCTATTATAAATATTTCATTAAAGTAGCTTTAGTTTTCTTTTCAACCAAAAAGTCTCTCTCCCTTATTCTCTCCCCTCTCTCCCTTCCCAGGAGAGAGGTCAAAAGAGAGCATCTGTTGTTTGTTTAGTGGCCAGCTCAGCCTAAACCATGTCAATCGCTTTAAAGAGAAGAAAGTGCAAAATAATTAAAGTTAAGCTTAAGGAATCGGTAAGGACTTAGGAAAAGGCATTTATTCTGAAGAAGTCAATGACAAACTGTTCAGAATGGAGAAGTACATTTAGAGATGATTCTGACTTACAACAAGACGTCTTCTGTGATCTAAAAATGAGAAAGAAATTGGACAGAGTGCAAAAATAAGGATGCACACTAGATGACTGCAAGAAGAATGCAAGTATGTGTGGCAAACGGGTGATTTAGATCCCCATTAGATTTAGATTTAGATCCCCATTTAGATTAGCTTAAAGAACCACTGCACGAAAGTGATTTTAATATGATGTTGTAAGAGTGCAACTTAACAAAGCTCGATGGCAAAGTTCACTCTGTTACTGTACAGCACAATCATTTGAACAATGACTCAAAACTACCAAGACACAAATCAAAATTACCAAGACAAAATCAAAGTTACAACGAGGAAATCAAAGTTATCATACTACAAGGTTACACACAATATTGGTCACTTACCAAAAATCTGCCGCTGGTAAAAGGTCTCTGCCTCAAGGAGCAACCTTGAGAGGTGTCCCAGCTCCAGGGGAGATCAACGCCATGGAGCCACGATGTCTATCAGGGAGAGTTCAAAGAAGGGTCACTTAGGCTAAAATATTTATGGAATAAAGTGGTTGGTTTGTAATCAAATTACATGCAAAGGGAAAGGTTTGCATGAGAGTCCTTGTACCCACAACTTTCTGTGTTCCTTGATAAACGAGTCTTGGAAAAACCGCCTGCTATTCATGTGTTAATCACATGATTGATATTCCAAGCTTATATGCATCCATGCTCACTGTGTCACTATGCTCCTTTGTTGGTTTTCAGAGAACAGATTGAAACTAGAGGAGTTCTTGGCCTGGCCTTTGGAACCTCTACCAAATTACTGCTAGTTTGGGTCAAGTACATCCATCACAGTATGAAGGGATCACAGCAGAAAACCGTTGCACAAAATGGAGTTTCTGTTAGCAAGGGACACTAAAGGAAAGAGGAAAACGTTATACAGACATACTGGGAATGAGAGAGAAGCAAGTTCAAACATGGGACAGGAAAACTTCTAAGGTTTTCAAGAACTGTTTTTTGATCATCAGGGATGGACTGAGAATCCTTCATCTTGCCTCAAAAGAGGATTGGACTTGGAAGATCCTTGCAACTTCTTTTACAGCTCGCCTTTCTCTGATCTATGTGACAAGGCAAATCAGGATCTTTGCTGTTGAATCACAAAGCAGCAGTAATTATACCACCATCCTTTTTATAAATGAAGTCTTTAATGACTTTTAAAAAGATTTATTTGATTCTGAAGATAGCAATCCCTGACTGAATAGCAAATTTCTGAAAGCATAAATCAGTATGCTCAGTAAAAGACCCATATTTTCAAGGGAGGGCAGGACTCAGTTTTGAACAGAAAACGCTGATCAAGTCAGATGTGAATGTGAATTAAAGCATGCTGCTGCTTGTCAGCAGTTGTGTGACAACTGGCTGCCATTCACCCATTTCCAAATGTGCTTCAGAATACAAAGTCCTGACAGTGCCCGGCTTGAATTCACTGTGGGAGAACGTGTGTGCTCCAAACCTTGAGTTCATCCTGCTGAGATCACTGGGTTATTTAATTCTGCTTCTGCACACATTGCTGAAGCATTTGATCTTTTTCATGGCATCCTTTAACAAATAACTTTTCTCAGTTACTATGATGAAAACAAATAGCCACTGGCTTGCCATTCATGTGTTTTGCAAGTTTTCAGTCATCTGTATCATACTAAATTATGTCTCTATTAGCTCTCCTCTCTGTGCCTATTTTCCATCTTTGAAGCAGCATCTTTCCTGTCTTCTTGGGTGCCTTTGGGTCTAAATGCCTAAATATGTCGAATCTCATAATCAAATGAGCAAGATTTTAATTCAGAACTAGTCATAAAATTAGAGTTTCTTAACAGAATGTGAGTTTGATTTGGGGTCTTTCCCCCCATGTAGCTTCCACCTTAGGGTTTCATTTTATGGACTCATATTTAATCAATGTCTCTTTACTGCTAATTCTGGTCTACATAATATCCCTTTTACTAACACAAGACAATCAGTAACATTACACAAGTGGTGCCTCTGTAATGCAGCCTTGATTCTGCAGTTGTCCATTATAAACCTCTTGGTTGATGCTCATCCTTCACTTCTTCTTCCAATAAGACCTGCATCAGCAAGCTCTCGCTCTCAAAGCTTTATTAGCAAGTAGGGGTCATTTTCTTTCTTTTTTTTTTTTTTTTAAGAAAGCTACTTGACAGTTTTTGGCCTTCGTATTTCACAAAAAAATATTTTTTGCTTAAAATCTCCAAGCCCAAGAATCTTAAATAATTGAACCTGTAATTCAAGCAACAAGATCAAATGAAATTATTTATTGGGGGCAGGCTAATGGAATATGGAATTTGGAATATGGTCTGTCAGTGCAGAATCTTTTAAGTATTTCCGTTCCAGGGCTGAAGTGTTTTGGATGCCTACAGTCATTCTGCAGCAGTAAAAAACTACGAAAGCATTCCAGCCAGGTATTCTAGGGCTGTGAGCTGATTTGTATAAATGGAGAAGCCTAAAATAGCTGCAATCATAATATTAATTATCTGAGATATACAGTTATTTAAATGCTCATGTACATGTTCACACATGCTGATGTATTGTACACATACACTCATATTTTACTCAACCTTACAGAAGATATTTACAAATGTTGGTAATTAAATGGAATGCATATAAAAGTGCTACACAGCAAGGACGGTTATTAGTTGGATAAACTGTGTTACCAAAGTGAGGCAATCTAAGAATGGCTTGAGTTTTTGATATAATTCCTCTCTACACTACATAAAAATTGTTCTTTTCATTTCATTACAACCTACCTTTCTCCCAAGTGCAGCCTATGTATTGTGTTTCATTGAGTCTTTTAAGTGTGAAAAGATCAAAGTGTTTTGTACCGTTAAGTTAATTTGAATCAAAGGAAAGGCAAAGAATACCTGCTATGATTTGAGTAACCCACAAAAATTTATTGTCATTTAGACAATTATTCTATCACCTGATGAACCCTCCCCACCCGGGAAGGGGAATTGGGGAAAAAACAAGGAAAGCCGAGGGTTGAAATATAAACAGATTTAATAGAATACTATTAAATAGTTAACATTAATAATACTAAAGATCTAGTATTGATCCTGACACCAATATAAAATATACAAGGAATACACTCAGCCAGTTCATCAGCGGGAAGCTGTGCACTCCCAGACGTGGACAGCAAATGTCAGACACTGCGAGCGCTACGGCTTCAGGAGGAAGGGAAGGGCTCAGGGGTCCAGCACCAGGGCAAGAAGTTCTCAGGATTGCAGCCATCAAGGGAGAGAGAGAACTTCTCAGCAAACTTTCTAATTTATATTGAGTGTGACATTCATGGTATGAAATAATCCTGTTGGCCAGCTTGGGTCAAGTGCCCGGGTCTCGCTCCTCCCCATCCCTGCACCTGGCTAGCGCGAAAACACTGAGACCTTGAAATCCACTCCCTATAAAGTAAATATTTTCACAAATTCATACACTAGAGTCTTCTAAAAGTGCAGTTTTCCCTAGCATTAGAAGATAAATTAGTCCTGTGTCACTCAAAGAGATGTTTCATGTATTTTAGCTTAGAGTCTAATTTGCAGATTTACTTGGAAATTCTCAGAAAAAGAATTCTGAGCTCAGAGAGTAAGTTCTGTAAAGCTGAAGGAGATGCATTTTGTTATGTATCAGTAATACAGTGGTTTATTCCCTGTGGCAAGAACCAAACGGAGTTTGGGCCCAGATAGGCAGTTGGCAAGAGTACCTTCATAGTGAAAACTCCATGAGAGTAGGCTGATCTAGGTGTCCAAGGAGGCTTTTTTTCCTTACTAGATACAGTTAATTTCTATCCTCACAGTCAATGACAGTGTGGTTTGTGTTTTGTACCGCATGAGTTTACAGTGTGTATCTTGTATCTCATTGCTTCAGATTCATTGGACATTCTTAGTCCTCTGAGATTACTTTATAAATGAATTTCCCAACTGCTGCTTCTGCAAAGCCTGCACCAGCATTACAAGTTTCTCAGTGTAGCTCTTCTTCTACAGCTTGGCAGATTCTTCTCCTATAGGCAGCTCATGCTGTGACTCCCATGAACATGTAAATTATTTCTTAGTTTTTAATAACCCCTCCCAAATGCCTTTAATTCCAATTGCTATTTTATCTAGACTTATTGTTATCAAAATAGTATCCTGGCGCTCTGAGGCTCAGATCTGTCAAAACCAGGTACTGAATACCCCCCTTTTTGCTGCTGGCTGTTGTACAACAAAAGGCACAACCTGCATTTGTTTTTTTGAAGTGAACTATGTATTGGAGTTATTCCATCCATTCTGCTTTTCTCTGCTAAAGCTTTGTAAATAGACCTATTATTACTAACTAGCAAATGCTTTTGACTAGGCAACTTTAAGATACAAGACCTTTTGCATGCTAGCTTTTCAGTGTTGCTCACTGCTGGGAGATGCAACTGAAATCTCTGTTTAGAAGTTCTCCAATCATCCATCCTATTTTTTACAATTTTCACTGAAGCTGGATGCTTCATTTTACCCGTAGCAACACAGCTGTTTTATCTCAGCTTCTGCTGAGCCTTTTTAACTGTATTTGTTGGTTTCTGGTGGGCTAACAGTATCTCTAGTTGTGTTCTCAAATATAGTATTCACTCAAAATAGGCTTGTCCAAAAGAACATGATGTTTGTTCTTCATTGCTAACTGGACAGAGTTCATGTTGCTGTAATTGGGGTTTCACTCAAAGGCTACTAATGCTAAAAGGGCTTATTGATTATAGATTTCAGTGAGTTTTTGACCAGGCGTTCTATCTTTTTCTTACATATTTGCAACCTGGATTATTATCGAACAAATTAGAACAACATCTCAACAGCTTCTAGAAGTGCAAAGACAGTGAAAGTGAGTCAGAGGAAATAAGGCAAAAAAAGACATTGTGACTTTTATGTGCACAGGGATTGCAAACAGCAGCTGCCATTCATAATGACAGGCAGCTGCAATCATACCACATTTTATGCTAGTTACACATTTTGATAACTTCCAGCTCATTATGGATTTTAATGTTTAATTAGATCCCATATTTCAATGTGGATTTTTGTGCCAAATTGATGTGAAAGGATCATATCACTCAGAGAACGGGTACCAGGCTTGTGATATGAGTCCTTGGGAGTCAGCCATAGTGGTATGTCCAAATCTACATCTAATGCTTGAATACAGAGTGGAGTCTGGATATTGTACTAATATCAGTCTTCGAAATTTATTAGCTATGGCAGCTAGGAAGGAACGTTTTGCTCCCTATGAACAGGAGTTTAACTTCTGAGTTTGTTTATTCTTTTACCTCCAACTGAAGCCCTGTAATCTGATTGTGGCTGTGACAGCAAGCAGAGTAAGATGTTGTTATTAGTGAACACCAGTTATGTGGGCGGCTGTGCAGCGCCTGTTTGTTTGCTTTCCTGGTTCCTTAAAATAAGTACTATTTTTGGGGTCAGAAAGAGTCCTTTTGCCCTCTTCAGCAGTATGAAGGACAGGCCACTTCCTAAGACTCTGGGACTTGTAGTAACATGTCTTTCGAGCAGGGCCAAAGGCCGCTGGCAATATCTCAGTTCCTTGTGACCCCTTCCTCTGGTGTACTGCGGCTGTGGCTTTTGAAGGTGATGTTTGATGGACTTCCACGTTGTCTGGTGTCCTGTGTCTGGAGGGACGGGATGAACCAATGATCCTGACAAATGTGCTCTGGTGAAAAACTGAAGCTTAAAAATCACCTCTAATAGACATGGACCAACAGCCCAAGAAACAGAGAGCATGAAGATTTCTTCCTGGCTTAGTGTCTCGGCACAAATGCCTGATGAGCACAAATGCCAAGGCAGGAATACAATCACCTGCCCAAGTATAACTATGTAAGTGAAACTAGCAGTATATTTAACTGAGAAAAAGCAGGGAATATTTCCAGGAGTTCTGGGCCCAGTGAAATCCTGCCTTGCCGCATATTTATGTCCTTGCTCTAGCCTATCTCAGTTTTCTGCTACTGATAAATGGTTGAGTTCACACTGCCTTTCTTCAACTGAACATGTTTACCTGTCTGGCTGCCCGTTTTCCATAGATTTTATAGAAAATTTATATTCTACTTCTACATCAAACCTAGCTGAGTTTGGGCAACCGATTCCAAAGTTACAAGAGAGGGAAAACTGACAAAGTGGAGTTACAGAAGCCCTGTTTCCTGGAGATAAGGATAAATGGAAAACAGGGTAAAAGAATCCTTCATCCTGATAGCTATTGACTCTTGCTGTGAATGTCCATAATGAATATCATGATGCAGTAGGGAAATGGCTAGACAGGTGCAGGAAAGGTACTTCCATGGTCAGGCTGTCATACAATAGTCAGACCCATATGCAATGCTAGATAAGATTGATACAAACAATTATTAGAAATTGCTGTATTGAGATATAGCTACCAGGAAATACTGGGGTGTCATTTGGCGATGTAGGCCCAGGTTCTTAGCTATATACACGGAGTGGTAACATACACTAAATTGTCCAATTCATTTCTGTGGGAGAACCTTTTCTGTTTGCATTGGGATGGTGGTGAGGAAACCACCTTGATGACCTATCGTGTTTCATATTGCCTGAGTAGAAATAGGGATTTTTGCATGTGAATAGTTATATATTTGGGATATCAATTACGTGATTTACCACATTCGGGTGAGACCTGTGGTTGTGTTACTTGGTGTTACTTGGTGTTGCTAACATCTTGTTCCTTGCTCTCTGGGATTTTGTGTGATGTTGGCCTCCATGCTCCGTCTGTTAATGTCCAGAAGAGAGGCAGTGATCCAGTGTATGAGACATGCAGTGCCTGCAGCTCTGAATGGACTAATGTGATCACAGCTGGCACTGCTTCCGAAAGTCAGATGCTTGCAGAAAAAGGACAGGTTACTGCACATCCCTTTCAGACCCATTTCTAGTACTAGCCATTGGCAGCCTTTTCCCCATTCCTTAGAAGTTCATTTGAATGAATGAAGCTGAAAACTGTGAAAAATCGAGAAAAATTCCAGCTGCCTTTGACAGTCTGCCAAGGCCCACAGTCTTAAAATCCCCTAAAGGTAATACTTCTCAAAAGCATGCAAGTTTTAAGATACTGAAGCAGGATCAGAGCACAAGTTTGGCCTGAATTATCACAGTATTTTAAACTACTGCTTCGCAGCTGCTAGCGGTCTCCTGCTAAGGACAGTAGACCTTCTACATCTGGGTGAGGTATTCAGCCGCAGGTACACTGGAGTGCTCCCAGCAATCAATCAGGATTGTATTTAAATTTCCACGGAAAATTTGTTTCTTCCTCTTCACGTGCTCCCTCTTGCCAGTGAGAAGATTTAGTATTCTTTGAGAGAGAGGAGGAAATTAAATTACTTCAAGAAACAAGATTGATGGGCCTAGGGGAAAAAAGAAGATTTAAATTCTCAGCTGTTCTCCAAGGCGATTAAATTCTAATTGCAGGAAGTGCCTTGTATTGAACCTGCAGGCTGTGCTAGGATGGGCCTATAAGCTCCAAAAGGGAACCACGTAGCTGTAGCACATGTATTTATTGCTTTAGGCAGCAGCCTTGTATTGAGCGGGCACTAACGAATAAAGGGAAGGGCTGACGTTGTAAGGATTACTGCTCTCTCTCATTATTCCAAAACAATAGGAGACACCTCTGAGGTGTCTCCTGACTTATTGTTTCATTACAGATCCTGAGCAGGGGGTCGGCTACCTTTCATCTAGCACTACTCGTTTCAGTTATAGAAATAGCATCCTAAGTTATCGCCATTTCCCAGGACATCTGCCAATGGAGCAGTCAGGGGGCTCTCTTCTCTCAGGGCTACTACTTCCTGGAGCCAGACCTAAGTATGAGCTAGCCTGGGGTGAAATCTGCACTGCCTTACCCAGGAAAGCCAGCCTGCTAGACCCTCAAACCAAGCCTACAATTTGCCGTAGTGACTAGTGTTTCTGAGTGCCTAAAGCCTGGGATTATCCTCTGCTTAAGCCTTGTTCTCTTTAGAGAAAAATAGTTTGAGGTTTACCAGTGTCAGAACAACGCTATCAACTGAATATCCCAGCCTGCTTTAATGTTCTTGTTTCTGCTCTAATAGGATGGTCAGAACCATCCTATTAGATCCTATAGGTCCAATGTGGTCTCTACTTGCACCAGAATGGTAAAGAAAGAGCAAACAAGGAGACAGACATTTCTGAACCTAACTGATGCTAGAGATACATCCTTTTACAGCAGATATATGCTTAATTTTGCAAAAGGACTGAATTGTTGCTAATCCTGCTTTAAGCAAAAACAAAACTAAGGTTGCTGTCATTTTAGTTTGCCTATTAACACTTAGGAGAAGCTAAGAAGTCTACCGGGTCATTTGCAGTAGTACCCATTAATTTCTCCGGTTTTTCAATGCCTATGCGTTTATTTCCTCTCGTTGTTGCACGTTCACAAACTGGAATGATGAACGTTTCCTGCAGTTCATAAAAAGATCCAGTAACTGAACCTAGTTTTAAATTTTATTAACTAGACTATTCTTTTCTGCTGGAAAAACCTGTCACGAACAATTTGCTTTGGCAGGTTATATGGTATCTAAGGGAAAAACTTGTTTGATCATTTTTCCAAATGTATAATGAATTTTAATTGCAAATAATTTTTAACAATATTTGGGATTTCTTCCTTTGTAACATCCTTGCAATTAAATGGTCTGTATAAGAAAAGGATGGGAGCTGCTGAATTCTTTTGAATAGCGTCATTCACAAAGTTACTTGAATGGAAAGAAGTGAGAGACTGAGTATTTCTTACTGGGTAAGATTCATGCAATACTTGACTGGGTAATATCAGAGCAAAACTTTAAAGAGTTTACCTTGTCAAGTCAGTTTGTATAAATAATTGTGAAATAAACTGGAGAACAACATGGTTGTTTTATTCAAAAACTGCAGTTACTCTCTGTTGGTATCCTGAGTGTTTAAAATGATTATTCATAATAATGACGTAATTTGTGGACATTGTGGAAATTTGAATGGTGCTTAACAGTGTATGATCACTGAAGAGTTTTCAGGTGTCTCTTAACAGAGGGATTGAGAGAAACAGAAGAATGGAGATAAGAAAGGTAAAAGTAACTGCTGGTCTAGTCTCATTTTTCTGAAGTAGCAAGAGCTTTTCTAGTTTAACATAATTCTTCCAGGGATTGCGGTCCTGTAAAAGCAACTGAATCTGTGAGAAATTACAGCCCTGCCAAAAAGTATAGCAACAATACGTAGGTATCAGCTGGCCTATAGAAAAGGGCCTTTACGTGTCCAGGGTTTTCATTTGGAGTCAGGTCGTGAACATTGGTTTAAATCTTTTTGTAAATACTTGAACTTTAAATCGCACTTCTAAAAATTGCATGCCCCTTTAAAAAAACAACATCTTGAGTTATAACTTGAGTTATAACTAACCCAGGGCTAAAAGGACACAGCCAAAGCATTTTTCATAATTTCTGAGATGGTGGGGTTTTTTTCTTTTCTTTTTGCCACCTGTGACTCCTTGGAAGCATGTAAGAGAAATTGAGGGGTTTATGGGATATTTTTCCTTCCCTCACAGGCAAATGCATATCTCTGGGGTTACCAGGGTGCCTGTGAATACCAATAAATTACAACAATTTCTCTTTCTAGAGACCATATTTAGAGCAAAGTAAATAACAAATTATGAAGGGATGCTATTAAAAAAAAATGCATCCTAAATGTTGGGAATATAAATGTCCTAAGTAGGACTATTCAAAAGTATTCTGTTAAAACAATTCTTTTGAAGGACAGAAAAATGAATTTTCAGTTAGTTTTAGTTGACATTATACACAAAAAGGATTTTCTAAAGAAAAATTTTGTTGCTATTTTATTTGTGGGATCATAACATCAGACACTGAAAATTTAAATATCTTGGTTCAGCAACATTCTGTGGGGCCATAGGAGCAGACACAGTCCTTTGGGTTGCATGGAGTCCAGCTCACGGAGGAAAATGAGCTCGTAGGATTAGTTCAGTTCACGCTACGATCTGTACAAAGCTTGTCAGTATTTCCCAGCAGTATATCTGGAGATACATCACCTGGGAAGCCAATTCTGTATAGCTTTGTAGATGCATATGTGCCAAAACATCAGCAATTCCATTAACAAAGAGGATTTTTCCTTGTTTTCATGATCAAAAATTCCATTTTCTGAAGAGCTAAGGCTGGCCTTTTATTTCTATTAAATTGGTTTATAAAGCTGAGAAGGGCCGTGCTGTGCTAGGTGCTATACATTTTGACATTCTGTCCCAAAGAGCACAGAACCTAATTTTGGGAGTGGGATGGGAGCAGGGATGGATTTAGCAAGTCAGCCAATCAGTCTGGCAACAGAACTAGAAACATCCCACAGACCCCTTATTTCCCAGCTCACTTCATTCACACCTGTACCACGCCCCCAGCCCCTTCACTGGGCCACCAAGTTAGGGGACAGCAAAGACCTGAAATCTGTGAAAGCTTCCCTTTCTTAACAGGGTAGTCCCTTGAGAATAACTGAGGGGAAAACGACCACCATGCAAAACTGTTTCCTGCAAAACCTTCTACCACAAACGTTGCTGAAGGAGAAAGATAATCAGGATGGGGAATGATGTTGGTTTCCCCTACCCACGACAGCTGTGGCTACAACACACCAGAACCAAATCATCAGACCCACCTGCATTCCCTGTTAAATAAGAGCAATTGAATATTCACACATGTGATCAATTAGGCTCCAGTGCTGCTAACGTTTTGAAAGGCCAAAGACTGCTGCTCCTCTTCTCCTGCTAGGGGATGGGCATATAGATAACTGCTTAGTTGACAAGATGTTTCAGTAAACAAACTTGATGGATTAGGGCGGCAGGATTTAATTTAAGGGCAGACATTGATAGGCTAATGCACTGAACTATTAATCATTCATGCATTTAATTCTTTCCCCTCTTGTTCTTTAAAGGGCAGCTAACCCTTTGAAAGAGGGAGAAATGCAGTACTTCAGGACAGTGGCAATCCTATCATCAGCTGGGATATGTTTTGAACTCCCACATATAGAGGTATTTATGGATTACTGTTTCTCAAGCCAGTGCTGTATTGCACTGCATTATTAGTTATCATGTTTATGCCCTAACCTTTTAGTCAAGTGTAGGAACTGCGGAGTGGCTATTTGGAGTACTGTTTTCTGTTATGGTTTCGTATGCTTTTGATAATTACTCTTAGACAGCACACAGACTGCTCAGGATTGCCTGTTCTTCGGGATCTCTGTGAACTGGAGGAAACAGCGGTCAAGTTCCTGCTAGATGTATTTCCATGCCTATTTGGCTTTAGCCCTTTGACATGTGTTTTTATTCTGAGAATCTTTGCATTTCAACCTTAAAAAGATAATCTGCTCTTCGTTTTAAGCCTGAATGATTTAGTTCAGGGGAGAAAAAAGGACTGATGTGAACTTTCATTCCATCTCTAGCTGCACTGGAAAAGCCAACTGGTTTTGAAGCCTGCAAAATGTTTATCCTCATACCTAAAGGAAAAGATTTTTCTGTTCATCCTCATGTTGTGGGAGTGGGGGCTAGAAAAGTTCCAGCTAGTGTTTTAACATCTGGCAGCGTATACAATTTGAGCAGCTGCGCTGTGTGAGTATATCTCCAGCTAAAACCAGCCAAGGACTTTTAAGTTTGCAGAATTTCTTTCCTGCTACTTTAAATTTATTTCCCTGTCATCATAACTTGGAAATTTCCTTGACTATACTTGTATGTAGCCTACTCCAGCTCATCCACAGAAGGAAACAGTACTTATTTACAAAAAGGCAATTGTAGACCTCTGTGAGATCTTCCTGCAAACAGAAGCATGAATTGGGGCTGCGTGCACCTGGAATGAGGTTACTTGCTTTCCCTTGCTTTGTAGAAGTATTGCTCCCTTGTTCTCATTCTTTTATTCCAGGTTATCTCCTTCTCTCTCTCTCCCCATCCCCCCACAAATATGGAAACGATTCAGAAAAAAAAAGAGACAACAAGAATCAAAATACAAACTAAAGAGTGTTGTTTTCTGTAGGCAGAAAACACTTGTATGCAGACTTATGGAAACAGGTGATTTGCTTGGCAATGGGTGGGCATATCAGCCTGCTGCTCTAACTGCTGACAGTGAACGATGGCAAAATGCGTCCAAACTGATCAGATGGATAGGGAAGATGGAAGAAATTTGTGAGGTTCATCTGACCTGACTTTGGGCATAGGAAGGATCTTTAATTCAAACTCCAGAGGTCCAAACCAAAAAAAGTAGCCTCTATGCTACCTCTAAAGTCAAGCGAGAGAACTGAACACCTTTTGGGAGACTCATTCCACCATAGGACAGAGATCTGAGAGAGATGGGTTTAATCTTTTTTTGGCAAGGTTGTCATCTTTATGCACCTTACTTCACCACACAGGGTTCAGGTTACAGGGGTGTCAAACGCCAGGATAAAGACACTGGTGATATCAAAGTAAGCAGGCCTGTGTTCAGTTTGGCTAACCAGGGCTCAGACCAACACCTGTACTGTTTTAAGTAGCACTTTATTTCTGTCCCTGTGTTCTACATGTTCCTGTAGGCCTAAAATATACTGTCACAACTGTCTGATGTTGTTTAATGGAGTAGAAAGCCAGCATGAGCAAATGAAATGCTGGGCTACCAGCATGAGCAAATGAAAATTAAGCCACGGAATAGGATATTTCTTGGAAAGTTTCTTGGAAAGAGCTGGTGAAGCTTTGTGTGCTAGTTCCTCATGGCTGTTTCAATCTCTTCTAGTTTTATCTATTATCTCCTTCCCCGAGAGATGACAATGTCTTCTTCTTTCCTCCTGAACTCACTCATGCAGCATCTGACAGATCAGACTGATCACCTTGTGTGCATGAGCTAGTCAGAGTATCCATAAGCAAGGATATACTGAATGGATCATGTCAACATCTATTTCAGCTTGGTGGTCAACGCTGTTGAATTTGCCTTCTTGACAAATCCATCACATCAGACACTGAACAGTCAAACTGGTTTTCCAAGCCTCAGTAACCTCAGGATTTGTGGAGGGATCTCCAGCCCCATTCTAAATAGCTGTACAGTGGAAGCTGGGAAAATCTTCTACTTGACTGCCCCAAATCACAAGCCCTGCATCCATGGGGCAGAGCTGGTGGTCCTCAAATTTGCTGGGCTGGGCTGGCAGCTTGTTAGAGCAAAAAAAGATCCTGCATGGAGCTCCCTGGAGGCCTGAAAAGTTTCGTATAAATAAAGGTGGATCAGAAGGTTAGTTAGTCTCACAGTATGCTTCCATGCCGTTTCCAAGCCAGTCCTAAAGGCAAAGAGAGAAACAGGAGGTTCAGTAGCCCCTCCTTGTTTGCTGGCATCCTTGACTCATGAGAAGCTCTAGTAAGGGACTGAGGTGTGATATTAAACACTAATATTACCTTACATTATCTTTTTTTCTGCTCTTGGAGAACAGTCTGGCTTTGTGGGAGGAGGTTCCCCCAGGTATTGCCAGGAGGATAAATCAAAGACACTGGGGTGGAAATTTAGGTACTGCTAGGTAAACAACTACGATTCAGAAGAATCTTATGTACACCTTGCCTAAGCACATGGTAAAGATAGGAATAGAGTTGCTGACCTCCTGGATCCAAAGCTTTTTGTGTTCAGTTCAGTAGGTTGTTTGGTCTCTGAGAAGTTATACTTTTACTTCCAATTCAATGTTCACCAGGGAAAAATTTCCAAGCAAAACTGGGCTTTTCACTTCAGAGTGGTTAGGAAGTATAGAATCATAGAATCATGAGTCTCTGAAGACTAACCACAACCAGGTTGAAAGCTTAGGGGTAAGAATTATAGACCAAGGGGAAAAAAAAAGGAACCTTGTGTTTGGCATTTAGTACAGGCCACTTGATCAAGGGAAGCCTATTGATGAAGCCTTCTTACTCCAGCTATAGGAGGTATTCACATTCATAGGCTCTCATCCTGCTGGGGAACTTCAACCATCCCAACATCTGCTTGAAAAGTAGCACAGCAAGCTGTAGGCAATCCAAGAGACTCCTGGAATGCATTGAGGATAACTTCTTAAGCCAGGCAATAGATGCCCCACCAGAGGGGATGCATTACTGGACCTGATGGTCACTAATGCAAGTGAGCTAATGACAGATGTCAAGACTGGAGGCAGCCTGGGCTGCAGCAATCATGCACTGGTGGAGTTCAGAATCCTGAGGGATACGGGTCAGGGGAAGAGTAAAGTCAGGACCCTGAATTTCAGGAAAGCAAAATTCCAGCTCTTCAAGGAGTTAGTCAATAGGAACCCTTGGGAAACTGCCCTCAGGGACAAGGGAGCAGAAGAGAGCTGGCAGATCTTTAAGGCCTCTCTCCTCAGAGTGCAAGAGCTCTCAATCCCCAGGTGTAAGAAATCAGAAAAGGAGGGCAAGAGACCAGCATGGCTGAGTCAAGGCCTGCTGGTCAAACTAAAGGGCAAGAAAAAGATGCACAGGCAGTGGAAGCATCCCTTAACAAATTCTTAGTGGTAAATATATAGATCTAAACATTTTTAAATCACAATGCAAATATTGCTGGAAATGGTGTTTTGGTAGCAATTTTTAAAGCACAGATTGAAGCAGTTGTTCACAGAAAAATGTAAAGGCGCAACTTCTTAAATGCCTGAACCATGACAATAAGTTACCTGAAGACCTCCAAAGGCCAAGGCCTTTGTTTTAACCAGCATTTTGTAATTCTAAACTGGGAGCCTAGATACTGCTGCCACTTGGGCATACAGAAATGGTTGCTAGCAGAAATTAGGGCCAGAGCTTTAAAACACATCAGTGGAAAATCAGTGACCCTAACCACATTGAGTCTGGTATCTAAACCGGTTCCAATTAAAGAGTTCAAAAAGTCACAGACTGGACATGAACAAATCTTTTTATTAACTTTTGAAGTCTCTAGGTTACTACTATTTTTTAAGAAAACTTCTTTTCCAGCCTTTAAGGTTCATTCACTGCACATTTCAGGCTTTGCTCTGCATGTGCAAGAAATAGATACTACTTTTTTTTAACAGCCTGAGAGCTGGGACTCTCATGTAATTAGCTATGTACTTGCAGGCACAAGGCTCTTCAAGGAAAATATCCCACGTTTTGGAGGGCATTTGACAATGTTGCCACTGCCCAGGGTATGATCACATAGCACTGTCCTGCTAAAGCTGTTCCCTTGGCCTGATCACAAGTAAAGGGGCACTCAGCACATTCGCAAAAACTCGTCACCGGCTGTGAGGCACCTCCACTGAACACAGGGGCCTTCACTTCTCGATACCTCAGATCGCCTGTCTGTGATGTGACAATAATTGTCACCTCGTGAGGGAAGGTGAGTGGGTATGAGATGCAATTAATTAGGATGTACTTAGTACTTTGATGATTCTTTGATGAGTGCAATTTCTAAAGAAGGGCACAACATTATTGTTAATTATAGTTGCTACACCCTTTCGCTCACGGAGTAATTATTTCCAGAACTTCCTATTCTTGTCAAATTATCAGCCGGGACTTCCAGAAATGGCGTTTTTGGAGTGATAAATCACAGGAGAGCTGACAGGTGGTACCTCCTGCACACATGGCCTTCCAAACAAAGGATCAAGCCACAGACCATCGCACAGGTAAAGCAGCATCACTTTCTTCAATGGGATAAAATACTGTTGTCAGTAACCCATTAGAAGATATATAAGGGAGATAAGTTGGACTGGGGATCTCCTGATATTATTCTGTGCCCCTGCCTGATATAATTGATGGAAGCATACGGCTATAATAAAACATGCCAGAAAAGAGGTTTCTATCAAAACAAGCAGAAGAGCAAATGACAGAAGATCTGAGAAGAAGGATTCTGCCTGGCTGCCACAGCACTGCCACTGCAAGAAGAGATGAGACCAATCCAGTCTCCTCCCTTTCCATTCTTCTCCCTGTTTGTATGGGGTGTTAAGTCTGCCTTCACATGTCACAGGTACCTCTGAGGGTGTAGGTTAAGGGAGGTGAAGTGGAACACGATAAAATTCTTTCACTCAAACCTACCAATACCTGGGAAATATTTGGATTTGGGACTTTGGATTTTCACTATAATCTAAGATTTACACAGAAAGGAGACTCTTTTTCCTATGTTATCATTAAGCTTTCCAAAAAGTCTGTTCATACATGTCTCTGTGCTCACTATTAACCAAACACCAGACTCAAATTCTGGCATTAATTTTGCCCCACATGAGACTGGCAAGTGCTATTGTATGTGCTGTGCCTTATGAGGCATACAATGCCTTCCTTTATATCCGTCTTGCCATAGACATGTGATATTAAACTCTGCCCACAGTGCCCTTGGTATCTCTCTGGTTACCTCCCAGCGACTCCTGGTAATTTCTAAGGCTTTGAATGTAAGTGGGTGATGGAGAATCATTTAGACCTATAGAAAAAAGGGGAAGAGTTGTAGTGGATGATCAAATCCATTCATGTTTGGTGTTCTATTGCAGTTATCCCTCTTCAGTGTTACTGAAGGTTTTTTGCAGAAAACAGCAAAAACCATTTCTGGTAAGCAGCAAACCTATCTGCAGAAACAATGTCAAGAGCAACTTGACATTTCTTCTCTGTTACCAGCTCTTTGCACTGGACCTGAACTCTGCGCGATGAGGTGGGTCTGTGGGAAATTCTTCCTGCCAGCATCACATCTCCACCCCAGTAATACTTAGATGGTGACCTAACTTGAAGTGGCAGTTGGTTCCAGTGGAGGGTTCATTATCCTGTCACCCGGTGATCTCTAATAACCTGCAACTGTTGCATACCGCACTTGGGAAGGATAAGAGCCATGAGTCAGGACAGTCTTCCTGACTTCCTTCCTTCCTCCTTCACCCTGTCCATGAATCCACAAGTTTTTCTCCTCTCATTTGACATTAGACTTCCTCATGTCTCATCCTTCCACTGCTGAAATACTGGACTGTGGAGCACACTGTTGGCTCCATAGCTCGACTACAAACTGCATGGCTCAGCATCTCTGCATGGACACCTGGAATTACATTCTCTGAGACTTGTGAAGTCTGCAGTTTTGGAAAGCGGGGCTTTGTAAGTTTCCCAGGCAGATCTGGAAAGCTGACTGGGCCATGAGGAAAGTGAAGGGATCAGGTCCTGCCTTGATTTGAAAAACAGACATAAGCCTTGGAACAAGATACCGCTGATCTGCAGCTGTCACAAGGGTGATATTGACAGAGAGCACGGAGAAAACATTTTGCAACAATGAGAAATGTTCATCACTTGCTCAAGAAAACACTAAATGCTTTTTTACGTGGCTACCTTGTTATTTGCAGAAGCTGTTCAAGCAGATGCTGACAGGGTTGAAGACATAGGCATGATCATTAAGTCCCTTTAACCAATTCTGTGTCTTGTTGGAGGGCTCTGCTGTTCACAGTTTATTGCAGGCAGAAGCAGGATGTCCAACAATCTGTTTCTTGTTTATACTGAGAATTCTCTACGTATCTTGATCAGGTAAACATCTGTTTCCACATGCTGTCCTGGAAAAAACAGCTGGTGAGCTTAAATCAATCTTTCCGATACCACACAATGTGTCAAAACAGAGACGGCCTCTGCTCTAGCCTTTGAGATGCGCTGATGGGAAATAATTTTCCAGGTGTGAATATTAGAAACATTCAAGCAGGGGGAAGAAAAAAAAAAGAAAAGAAAAAAAAAAGAAACCCCAAAACACTCACTTTCTTTGCCAGGCATAGTGTTAGTTTGAATTGTCATTTCACACTACCTCTGTAACTACACATGCCCTAGATTGGGAGCAGTGTTTTGATTCCAAGTTTATTCAAGCAAGAAATGTCTTGTAATCTGACCCATGGGGTGTTGAAATCAGTTTTTACCAGCCACCTAAGTTGCCTTACAGGTAATTTGAAATTGGAAAGAAAATGGCCTTATATCAAACAAAACCTCCTCTCCCTGCCCCGCCCCTCTTTTTTTCCTGTTGTTCATGTCTTTAAGCAATTTCATGCTTTACTGGGAAAAGAAAACTGGACACTGGAACAGATTTCTGTTTTGACAAGGGAAGCAGGCTGGCTTTCAGCTTGCTAGGGAACTAAATGCAAAGCGCAAAAGCTTCTACTTCATCATCACAACAATCTTTTTGACAAAATAAGACAAGAAATTTGTGCTCCAGAAAGCACCATTGTTTGTGAAGCAGATGCAAAGCACCCTCCTAAGCTTCTGACATTTTCAGGCTGGCTGCCCTTGGCTTTCTGCAGAGGTGTACGGCCAACATTGCTGCCTCTTCCCAGTCCTTCGCTAAAGCACTTTTGCAGTCTAAAGGGTGCGTTTCATAAAGTGCATACTGGTTTTTTGAGCACAGCTTCCAGGGAAAGCTAGCGGGGCTCATCGCTTCCCCAGAAATGCAGCCATGCTGACCTGCTTCTCTGCTTCCATCTTGCTTCCGTACGCTGTAAGCCGCTTTCCGAAGAGGCATTAGTCCAGCGAGAGTGGCCTGGCCTCTATCACAAGCTGCCTTTCAGGAAGGGCAAGCAGTCTGAAAAGTGTGGTGATCCCATATATGTCTCGGTCTTTTTTTTAAAGCAGCAGTGTTTTACAAGGGGTAATAGAAAAGAAAAAGTCTGACGCAACAGAAAACGATCAAGCATGTTGCCCTGTTTAAAGCTACTTTTCTTGTGATAAAATAGTGCAACACGGCTTGGTATCTTGATGCAGGACCTGACTCGCGCTCTCATCTCTGCAGCTGCTTGCTTTGTTTCTCAGTTTCAGAACCAAGATTTTTAGCTGATTCTGAGGTCTGTGTTTAACATTTCTTATAGGAAGTGATAGCTTCTTCCTAGAGATGAGGCAGCAGATGGTCAGGATACCTGTGGTACCAATGAAACGTTAATGATCTGACTATCTGAAACCACCGTCTTTAGTCTTCTGAAGACCTGCAAAAGCTCACTAGGCTGGTAAAACTTTTTTAACACCCGTCAGCTTAACAATGGTCAGATAAAGAAACTTGAAAGTCTTCCCGAGAATTTACATAACCTCCAGTTCCCTCAGGCTAAGCCCTGAATTATCCAGGTAATCAAAAGCCTGTTTTGCTCACTGTTCCTTAGGACCTAACAGCCAAATAACCAAATAGCTTTGTCTCACCCTCCTCTGAGTTCCCTAGACACCAACTACCTTTATCCAGGGGTAATTAAATAATTAAATGAAACACAAAGCAACTGCTATCAACCCGTGTTTCATTTGGAAATTTGCTGCCTCTTTTGGAGCTCATAAAAAGGCCACGTATGTCTGACAGCTCATCTCTTTTTTTCCATCTGTCTCAGGCAATCCAATAAAAGATATTACCTCCCCCTATAAAACTTGTCTCATAAAATTTGATAGTTCTATTCCACTTTTCTCCTATCACTTATGGTTTTTTTTTTTGCTGGATGGATCAGCGAAGGCTCAGTGCCACAGAGTAAACCATTATTTCTGCTCCTGTGAGTTCGTGGCTGCATTTTTGTACTCTGCAATCACTCTACAATCACTCTACAATCACTCTCTCAATTCTACCTTTGTTTTTCCGTAGCCATGCCACATCTGGTGGATCTGCAGCACTCCATGTGATCTGCTTTAAGTGAACTGAGGATTGGTCAAAACTTTTAAAATTAAAATGTTGGTGACTGACAGACAAAAATTGTTCACAGAAAGTGTCTCCTTGGCTGGAAGTTTATTTTTTATCAGAAACGAAAACAAAAACCAAACCAAAACAGACAAAAACCCAAAACTTTTAATTAAAGAACTAGCCTTTTTTCAACTGCAACTCAGAAGAGCCAGTTGGGGAAGAAAAACAATATAATTTTCATAAAATAAATTTTCTCATGAGCTCTATCTGCTTTCCCAAACCACCAAGACACTCTTCCATTCTTGCCTTTTAATTCTCATTGTTTTCGCCTTCAAATATGTCATATTATCGTAGGAGTTGTGTCCCCCACTCAGAAATGGTGACTTCATCCTCATCTCCTGTCTTTTCCTGAAACACTCTCCACTCATCCCTGAGATGATGATGGAATGACACTGGAAGCTTGATGATGCATGACAGGTACTAGAGATCCCAAGAGAATGTCGCTTCTTGGAATCCTTTTTGAAGCTGAGCTTCATTGTTGCCTTTATTCAGTGTCTTCAAACTTTGATCACCCACTAATAGCAAGAGATACTTGTGTTTCCTACAATGCAAAGGTTTTTGGAATGATTACTCTCTTCAGACAGAAACCATCTACAACGACAAGTCTTTTGTTTCATTCTGTCCTAGAATTCATAATTAGTGTTGACGCCCATTTTACCACTGCAGAACAAATAGATACAGAGCAGAACAATAGGATCATATTGAAATGTTATTTGAGGTTTTCATGTTCCATCAGTGCTTGGTTTCCCTTGATTATGACCTGACAATTTTCCTCAAGCGATTAAATTATTAGCTCTTTCAGTTATAGAAATTTTTTTATATACTTCTGGAACTAAAAGAGAGTTCTCTGAATGGTAAACCAAATATCTTCTCTGCGTGAGCCCTGGCAGGGAAACATTTTGCTGCCCGTTTGCGCTCTTTGTTTGGTTAGAACTTTGCATCTCTCCTGCTTTCACAGGGTGAGAGAAGAGCATTTTCTTGAAAAGAAATAACTAAAAAACAGATTGATCTTCTCCAGCCACAGAGAAATTGCCCCATCTCTTCCAGAAGGTGGGCCTCCTTGGGAACAGAAAAATGGTGTGCCTGCTTCATGTGACAGCAGTTGCCCTGTGTTTGGCAGGAGAAAGAGAAGCATATGGCACCAGAAGTGAAGGTAGTAGTAGCTGAGTGTGCCATTCTCAGGTCACTGTTTGTGGGCATTTTGAGGAGGGAAGCAATGCTTAGAGGCGGAATTCAGCAATGGATATCTATTCAGTACTGCTTTTAAAAGTTAGTGGAAATACCCATTGTTTGTAATAGAGAAAAGAACCATAACTGCTCTACAATCCAGCCAGAAGCCAGTATCTCATGCTAATAGAGAAAGCAGGAAGGAAGGAGGGTAGAAGGTAGGGAGGGAAGGGAATTAAGCGGAAGAAAGAGAAAGATGGTTGGTTTCAATGTCTCTAACTCAGAGAGAGGGGAACTTTCTAGGGGAGCACTCCAGATGCTGAGCAGGGAACTAGAACGCTGCTCACTCCCTTCCCAGAGCAGATGTGCTGTCACAGTATACTTCAAACTCAGCACCCAAAACGGATCCTTGCACTGAAGCTTTGCTATCTAAGCAGGAACAAGCTGTGCATTTTATGTTGGCTAAATCTTGGGACTTTCTGCTCAGCATGTGCAGTCTTCATGTTACTCTTTTGGGATTCCAGAACTCCTTACCTCAAAATCAGATTCAGACCCTTTTAAAACACAAAACCGTTTCTTCTTACCAGGAGCAGGTATTTTTCTTTAAGAAGTCTTTAACTCTTAATTGTGTGAAAGTAATATTCTAAATCTGTTACTAATTAACCAGTGGTAAAAATAGAAAATCTGAGAGGTGTCTTTGAAGAGTGAATTTGTCAATATTAACTCTGTGAGTTGGTGCCAAAGCTCAGCTGCAAGTCACATACCAAGTTGAAAGCTAGTAAACAGTCTTGCTGAAATGTGAATCCATGAGAGGGAACGGAGAAGGTGTTTGGTGAGCTGTTGAACAACTGTTATTTGAATTATTTGTATTTATTTTACTTGTTTACTTATGTCATTGTTAGTTATTTTTACTTCCAAACTTGAAAACACTGACAGTCTGGGAAAATACTCTAGAGCCCAAATTCTAACAACTGCAATGCCATTTGTAGCATGGGAGGCCCCCACACCCCGCTTTTTTTTTTTTTTTTTTACAGCTTCACACCATTCTTGACTCTGGAGATAAGTCATGCTCGGTTTGGGCTGACTCAGGGAATTTCCTGAATTGCTTCTTTTCAAAAAACTGTTGCCACGTGTTTCAGCACTTAGGGAATCGCCATCCCTTACTGTTGCTACCATTTCAGAAATAACACCTTCATTGGTCCAGCTGACTGCTAATCCCACATCTCCCTAACAACTTTCTATTTTCAAGTTTCAAATTTTTTTGCTTGGAATTTTTTATTTGTAGACCAAAACCTTTTAAGTATTAATGACCGTAGTTAGGATTTTAAATCTGTTGCTCACTTTTATAAGTTAAGTTCTACTGATTTAGCAGAGATCTAGCCTTCCCTATGTGTCAGAATATGTAGTAAAGGTTTTTGGGGTTTACCAGTTCAACCCAATTCACTAAAGTCTGGGTATTTAAGTCCCCTAGGTTTCTTTGGAAGGACCTTTAGAGCTTGTAGGTGTAGACAGACATCTTGAAATGCAGGTGCTATAATGTGAAAGCCTGACTAAGATTTGTAAAATCAGCGTTAATGCTTTCTTTTTGGAAAATCTGTAACGATGGAGACATACTTGTGTGCGTACATACATATCAAGAGTTTAACTAATAATTTTCAAGATCTTTTGTAGGATCAGCACTGTGTTTAGTCTGCAGACTAAACAACCCCGGTTTCCTCATCTGCTCCTCATAAGACTTCTTTTGCCTAGGGAAATACAAACTGAAGAAAGCTTTATCCTTTATTAAAGGGAACATCAAATAAGAGAAAAATCTCATAAAATTGTTGTCTTAATTACTGGAACAATGTGCAATTTGAACAGTCGGCTATAAGACATTACTTTTTTCTCACAGATGATGTCTCATCTCTGCATAGTAATGCACAACAGACTATTTTGCATCTCATTAGATTTCAGTGTAGCATTTGGGGAGGAAAGCTCAAAGTTGTCTTTTTTTAGTTTTCTCCTTTTTCTTTGAAAATAGCTGAATGGTATACTATTTGACTCCCACTTCAGGGAGTGCAGACAAAGAAGTCCAATGTCTGCATTTAGGAACTGGATCTGGAAGGTAGAATTGCTATGCAAATTCACTCGTTTTTCTGTAGCTCAAGTCACAGCACAAAAGGCATGTTTGCTTTTGGAAAAAGAAAGTGAGTCCCCAGTTCCAAGAGCATGCATTACCTATTAATGCTTCCTAACAGCAGGGGAGAAGTGGGGAAGGAGGAGAAGGTTTTGAAAGTGAGCCAAAGCCTGCTGTGGGCACTTCAGGGACCAGAATCACATTGTCCGTTCCCTTGATGCTACCATTATCATGTGAAAGATGACTGAGAATGTGTTTTACAGAACAAGCCTTTCCCAGCAGCAGCAGCCTGTGCAAAGGAAACTCTGCTGTGGAAATAAGAAGGGAAGCGTGGATGGGCTGGAGGTGCAGGGTGGAGTGTAGAAGAGGCAAATGCAGTTTGCCTCACCTATGGCACTGTGGTCACTGACAGGCTGGAGATGTTCCCAAAGGCCCGGCAGCGAGACAGGCATGTGCTTTAAAGTGTGTGGCATGGCATGCTTTATTCAAGATGTTACGAGGAAGCAATATGGAAAAGTGTTGATGGAATTTAGGAGAACAGGTCCCACTGGGAAGTGACATTACTAGTTCTCCCGAATCTTTCAGAAAACTCTCTCTCTGGTTTTATTAAAGTAAAATTAATTCCTGCGCAGGGGGTTGGTACAAATTCTATGGTCATACGTCATCCACCTTTGGTGAGCTAAGGAGGGGCTGTTAAATATACTGTGCAACATGAGGCAGTCTACAGTATCCTCCTGCATGCGCTTCTACCTGAAGCTGGGCACTGTATGATGTAATTTCAAGTCGATTATTGCATTATTGGCTCCCAAACTAGCCCACACAGCTCTATGAAAACCCTGGCCAATTTGAGTGATAAGCACCATGAGAGAGACCCAGTATCCTTTCTAAAAGACTGAGAGTCCCAGGAATTTGATGCTTCAGTGTTTTCTTTTTACTTTTCAAGCAAGTCAGATTAAACTCAAAGAAGTTATTTAGAGTATAAAGAGGACTCTATAAGCATCTTCATTTCCTTCTCTTCGCTTTCTTCTTTTTTTTTTCCACCAAAAAGGGTACAATGCTGAAAAGGTTCAGAGAAGAGCAACAAATGGGTGGGGTATGTGTACAAAGAATGACCATATGAGCACAGGTGTTCAATATGGAAAAGAGACAACTGAGGAGGAGAAACAAATGAGGTCGATAAAATCACAGGTGGCCTGTAAAGGGACTGGCTGACCACACTGTCTTCCAGTATGGAAGTATGCTGCATGAAGCCAGTAGGAACAAGGCTTGAAATTGCCAAAAGGCTGTGGCTCCCAAGGATCAGTTGATTAAGCTGTGAAATTCCTTGTAGGGGATGTCCTAAGTGCTAAAAATTGATTGAGTTCAAGCTGTTTGAAATTTGGTTAGTTCTTGCAAAAGAAATTCATTACGACTGCCTACTAATACATAAGAATCTGTTTCTGCGTTAGGCATCCCTCGAACTGCAAATGACTGGAGCATGGGAAAGTGTTAAGAGGAAGTATCTATATTCGCTATGTTCTTACATTCTTCCTTAGGTAGTGGCTTAAAGCTACTGTACAAGATAGGTTACTGAGCAATATGTCCCATTGGTCTAGCGTGCTACAGGCAGCCTTACCTTCTTCACAGTTAAAAACATGCTAAGGAAAAGTGAATCAAACTAAAAGCGAAATATATTTGCATTAACATATCATTGGGTCAGATTCAAAACAGGCTAGCATCACTGCCTGATACTGTGCTGTATTTTAAGTTCTCCCTTGCCAAAGAGAAACCAGGAATCCTTTGGCATCTGTAGAATTTCCACTGTTCCTTCACTTCTCTCAGGATATCTGTTTTCTGAAAAGAATCAGGGGGTAGATTTGGTACTCCTCTTCTACCCCTGCCTTTCTATCCCAGACTAATGGCTGTCCACTTACATAATTAATGAGTCAATAGCCTACTGTAAGGCAGCATGCTCTTTTTTGCCTGCATAAGCAATGTATTTTGTGCTTCCTCTTCACATGCAGAAGAGAGTGTACATTTAACAGAAGACATGTACGCAGATGTTATACAGTTATATTATATAGACTTATAGGGATAATTTATACACTTATACAGAGATGTATTATTATACAGTTATGTTATACAGTAATATACGTTGTATAGTTATGCAGAGACTTTATGCAGTTGTACCCATGAGAATAAGGTGGTTGACTTATCACCAACTAGTATTTGGGACCAGGAGTGACATTATTGTCTTGTTTTCATGTGATAATGGAGCTAAGGGGCCTTGATCCCATCTTAGAGGGGTACTGTGGGTGGCCCTGTGGAGTAATGACTTCTTGAGCAACCATTCCGCAAAGACTGCAATCTGGACAAAGGTATCTGTTGTCCCAGCAGTTACCTGAGGAACATCTGCTCTATTTGCCATGCTGTGGGTCAGCCAGAACTTAAATACATTGCATGCTTCTTTTAAAAAATCACGTTTTACCATAGACAGCACAGGAAGTACTCCGATCTAGGCAAAACATCCCTCACTTGCACATTAAGCCTGTATGGGTACCAGTGGTTTATAATCCCTGTTATCCAGCTCCTCTCGAAGAGAACATTTGTATCCCAAACTTCCTTCTGTCTATCTGTTCCTTGCCAAGACTGCAAACCCACAAATCTCTGGATAACAAAAGTCTCCTGTGTTGTTATCTATCAACAGCAGATGTTGCTAAGAAGACATACCTTCTTTTATACTACAATTGACAGGGAACAAGTGCAGTCTATGAAAAAGCTACAGGCTTTTCATTATAAAAAGGTGATACTTTAGTCTTTTTTACCCTTTTACATTTTGTTGCAAAATGTATGTGTCATAAAATTTGAAAAATACATTCCAGATCAATACTTTTTGACACCAAAAAACAAGCTTTTCTCCTAGAAGAAATTTAAATGAAACCATATTTCCAAAGAGGGGAAAAAACTATCCACTGGGAAAAAAAAAGCTCAATTGATAGTGAATGTACACTTGCTTAATAATTCTGCCTTTCTCTTAGTCACAATGTTTATCCATCTAAAGGTTATCATAGGTACACCTCCACAGAAAAGAGCTTACAGTACCATACCAGTTCACAGTGTTTTGAGTGAGACCTCAGAAATACCCCTATGCATTGAAGACATTTTGAAATCTTTTTAGGTTTCTGTACTAAGTATCAGTGGAAACACCAAGTAATCAGTTTTGTTGTTACTCTGCTGCAGAGTCTTCAGAAATGAAATGGAAAAATGTCACGAAATCTTTAGACATAATGAGTCTCTGGAGAGTGCTTATTTATTTCCTACCTTTTCTTTTCTGTTGTGTTCCTTTTCTATCGATTTTTAAAGATATTTTTGGGCTGAACTTTCAGGTCAGACTATCTGTTTGTCCTTCTCTCTCAATCCTGGGGTTTTTTGCATCGTTTCTTCTATTTCTGGCTTAATTGCCACTCTTTTTTTTTTTTTTGTCTTTTGGGTAGATTTTTGTGGGGGTTTTAAGTATGTTTTCTCCTAGTTCCTATTGTAAGAATTTCCCTAGATTCTTTAACTCCCACTGAACAGCAGCTGTTCGTTCTGTTTCCAACTCTTTCAAAATTTCTTTTCTGAGGACTCTGATTCAATATTATCTTCAGGAATGACCACCCAACAGGCTGCTTTCAATTCATGTTTAGAGCTGGTTGCTCTCTTGAAAAAGCACAGCTGAAAACTCTTGTGTAGCCTTTGTAGTTAAACTGAATGGATTTATGTTAATTTGGATTGATTCAAAGCTGCTTGTGATACCAGCCATGTTTTGACCATAGGCCAGTATCTAGCACCTTTCAGTTTCCACAATCTGGTGCCAATGCTGTGATTGGTGTCTCTGCCTTTCACACCATTGGAGGTTTTATACATTGATGCAGCCTGCAGTGTCACTGTGCTGCAGGACTCGGTGCTGGACTCGTAACTTTGCATACATACTTTGCTCTGGAGCCAGTACCACCTGCTCTGAGAAGCAGACACATCCCTGGTTCATTACAGTATGTCTGTTTGCTAATCCGACAGCTTCCAAAGTCCACCAAGGCAATGCGTTGACCTCCACTAGTCTCAAAATCATTACACATCTTTTTCATCTGCCCCTTCCTTAAACAGACAGGAGGTGTACCTAATAAACTTCAGGCACACTTGTCCTGATATGCCTGGGGACATTGGCCTTTCTGGGATTCTACAAGTGCTGACATGTTCCCACTGACACTTGAATTCAGAGAAGAGCCTTGCCATCCAGACAGTTCTTCACCCAACGCATCATGTATCTGCTCATCTCACAGCTGGACAACTTGTCCAGAAAGATACTGTGAGGGACAAGATCAAAAGCCCAAATAAATCCAGAAAAAACTATATCTGCCGCCTTCACTTCATCCAGTATCCAGAAAAAACCACATCAGCCTATGATAAGGCGGATGACCTTATCATAGAAGGATATCAAATAAGTTAGACAGGATTTTCCCTTTGTGAACCCATGTTGACTGTGCCATGTTGACTCTGTCTCCTAAGAAGACGGGGTTTCCCCCCAGATTTGAAGATGAGGTGTGTGTGGAAGGGCACCATGTCCAGGTAGATTCAGAGGTTCAGATGTAAAAAATCTATGTGCTGATTGGCCCTAGGCATGCAAAAATATACTGCAGTCTGTAAACCTGACAAAAGGTCAACCTGTAAATGTCTGTCTGTAAATCATGACCATGAACTCACGCCATCTTCATGTCAGGCAAAGCAGGTCCAGACACAGTTTACACTTGACCAGATTGTGAAAGTGGTGCTTTTGAAATGCTGTTGGACTACGAGATGCTGGACACTATTCAGGTTTTGTGTCATGGTAATACCAAAGCCTTTTTGACTTGGGCTAACCTACTAAGCCAACAGTGGGGTGGTTGTTATCCTAAATAGGATTTGGTGAAATCTGCACGGTATAAGATGTGCCCCCAAATTCTGCTGAGTATAGGACAAAGTGCCTCAAGGAGACACTTAGCAGGTTCCTGAGGCCACAGTTATCCACTCCCTTTCTTCAGCTGCAACACTTTTCTTGGCATCAACCTCATTTCTTGGCTGTCTTTGCAGACTGTTTTAAGTGGCTTGTGCTGGAGAGATTAAGAGCACAGACCGATACTGCCCCATAAGTGGTTTTGCTACAGGACATCTTCAATGCTTGAACACAGAGGCATGGCAGGATCCCTCCTGGAAAAGTGCCTCTGAAGCATCATCCCACTGTAGTCACGCCTGCCGTTATGTGAAAAAATGACTGTATTTTACCCACTAATTGTTCCCTAAATCTAGGGGCTGCGACAGATGTCTTGGTTTTTTTAAGTGAAGCTGTGGTGTTATGCTCCTAAATCTTTATAAATATGTAAGTGGCTAAATTTACAAAAGTAGCGAGCTCCTGTAGACTTCAATGAGAGCTGTTGTGTTCTCTGTTCTCTTGAAATCAGATCAGCTAACGAGGTGCTTAGGTAAACCAAATCGCCTCAGGCTCCTATTTTTAAAAAAACTTTAGTTTACACACACATATGCACACACACAGAGCTGCTTTCATGTTTTCTTTTTTAATTGTTGAGCTAAATATGAAAAAGCGCTTTGTCTTGGCTGCACTAGCACAGCCTGGCAGGCACGAATTTTGATTTCCACATGTGGAGATTTTGCAATTATTATACACCAGACAGTGGTTGAGGGATACTCGGGAATGTGTATGTTCTGCTCCCTTGAGTAACCAGCAAAGGAAGAACATGTTCCCTGCTGATTTACCCACAAGGTAGAAAGTCCATCCTAGGTGAAAGTCCATAGTCCCTTGTCGTGGTTTAGCCTCTGACAGCAACAAAGAACCACGTGCCGCTCGCTCGGGCCTTCCCAATACGGGAAGAATCGGAAGAAAAAGGCAAAACTCATGGGTTGAGACAAAGGCAGTTTAACAGAACAGCAAAGGGAACAAGAAAACAACAACAGAGACAGAAGAATATACAAACACTGTTACGGAACCGCCACTCACGCACCAGACCCCGGACGCCCCAGCCCCCTCTGAGAGGCGACTTCCCGCCCCCTCCCCCAGCAGCTCAGGCTGGGCATGGCTCACATGGCATGGGATAGACACCAGGGAGGATTAACCCTGCCCCCGCCGGAACCAGGACATCCTTTCATTTGGTGACAGAGTTGATCCTGGGTCTCCACCATGCTGAGTGAACATGTGTTCAGAGCATTCAGCATCTACCTCTTTAATGGGACAAAGTCTTTAGTCTAAAGGCCTAGATTTCTCAGAGATTTTTTTTTTGGCCAAGCTGCAAAAAGGTTCTGTTGCAATGATTTATCACCTCTGATGAACCAAAAATGATTAGTTCAACAAGGCCTCCTCCTCCAGAGGAGGGCCATGAGGATAATCAAAGGGCTGGAGCACCTATGTTATGAGGACAGGCTGAGAGAGTTGGGGTTGTTCATCCTGGAGAAGAGAAGGCTCCAGGCAGACCTTATAGCAGCCTTACAGTACCTGAAGGGGGCCTACAGGAAAGCTGGGGAGGGACTGTTTGCAAGGGCATGTAGCAATAGGACAAGGGGCAATGGTTTTAAACTAGAGCAGGGTAGGTTTAGATTAGACATTAGGAAGAAGTTCTTTACGATGAGGGTGGTGAAACATGGGAACAGGTTGCCCAGAGAGGTGGTGGAGGCCCCATCCCTGGAGCCATTCAAGGCCAGGCTTGATGAGGCTCTGAGCAACCTGATCTAGTTGAAGATGTCCCTGCTGACTGCAGGGGGGTTGGACTAGATTTTGCTTGGGTTGCAAGGGATTTAAAAGTCCCTTCCAACACCACACTTTCTATGATTCTATGATTATCTGGCTCTGATACACTGATTATTAATTTGTTCTCTCTAATATAACCAGAATACAATACAGGCTAATTCTTTTCTATGCAGACTTTTCTCTCTTGACTTGAATCAAAGAAATGAGCTCTTCTAGAACCTACGGAAAAGATTACTTAATATATCTTTGTAACTCTTTGTCATTTCAGTCACTGAAGATCAGCAACATGTGTTTTGGTCATATTGCCTTTTGGTGTTACCACCTAAGTCGGACTCATAGGGGAAATGTAAACAAGAGCTGCACCTTTCTTGCTTTCCTTGGCAGTGTATTGTTTCATTGCTTAGCCTGAAAAGGAAAGAAAACTGGGATTTTTTTTCCCTGCCACTTCTTTGGGCATGGAAAGTATTGTGCTTATTAAAGAAAGCAGTGGGGAATCTTCCTAGAGCTTATTTAGGATGGTGACATTAGCCCTTCTCTGCAGAGAAGAACATCAAGGGTGATAGTGAGAGATAACATTCCCTTTTATTAGTCATCGTACAAAATAGATTACGTGAATGATGAACTCTCTAAAGTGTACAATTAAAAGCCTCCAGCAGACAGCTCTGTGGTTTACCTCATGCTTCAGCACATGGGAGGGTTTTCGGTTGGGCAGGGATGCGAAAGACATTGCAACAGCCCTGAGCCTGGCACATGGATAAAAAGGCCATGCTGTCAGCCACTTGGTGCTAAACAGCTTTATGTGCTACATGCCACCTGCTCTCCACCGTTGAGTGGATTCTTCTGTGTTCCTGCAAGCAACAGGCCGAACGTGAGAGTGAATATCTTACCAGGTCCTTTGGGAGTTCAGATCTGAACCTTTCTGCCTCAAAAGGCTCTCTGCCCTGCAATGAGATACACCTCACATGTGAAGAGCTTAGTTTCCTGTTGAAGGATGTGAAAATAAGCCTTAGTGTACCGCCCAGTAGAGTACTGTTGCCAGTGACCTTAGCAGGTACATACCATCCAATTCTATTCAGGACAAACGACTTGACAAGCTCTACAAAGGATCCAAGCATGAAGTGTGCATACAAAGGCACGTCCAACCAAAGAACTGGGTAGTGACCCACGTTGAAGGGTTTGTCACAATGAGAGAAGAACAATGAAACAAAGGATATTTTTGAATTGGCCAGGATAACAAGCAGATTATAGAATCATAGATTCATAGAATCATAGAATATCTTAAATTGCGGCTAGTCACAAGTGGTGTTCCCTGGGGCTCAGCACTGGGGCCAATTCTGTTTCATATCTTTATCAATGATCTGGATGAGGGGATTGAGTGCGCCCTCAGTAAGTTTGCAGACAACACCAAGCTGAGCTGGAGTGTTGATCTGCCTGGGGGTAGAAAGGCTTTACAGAGGGATCTGGACAAGCTGGACCGGCTAATAAATTATCTTTGTCTCATCCCACTGGAAGGTTTAGTCAGGATACAGCAAGCCTTACAGTCCCTCAACAATGGTGGAGAGAATAGGGAAAATAACAGAATGATAGTGGAAGAGACGCTAAGGCAGAGTAAAATTTCTTAATATCATACTTGATTATTCCATGGCACACAGAACTGCAAGACAAATAACTCGTCCTCAGATAAAGGCATGGTGAAAATTGTCTTCCTCCAGTGTGTGGCATTTTGAGAACCTTTTTGTTTATTTGCAGGACTTATGTTTCTTGTCCAAGCTGATCCTTATCAATACATTCCTCCAGCATAACTGCTCATCTCTGATTCCATTTCAGTTTTCACATTCTGACATTGTCAGAGAAGCAGAAACTATGCTTCAAAAAGACAATTTTTTTTACTTCTCTGAGGAATTTGGACTTAAAAATATGTATTTCTTGGTTTAAGGGTGTCTTTTATTTGAAAAGATCTTAAGAACACGTTATGAATTATGCATGGTTAACTTTAGAAGAGATTTGAAATAAGAGGACTATTGCCATTCAATTATAACCCGGGCAGGATGGTGGGGTTAACATCTTTGACTTTGGAAGGCATGTAACACGTTCATTAGTAAAAAAGAGTAGCTAAGATGTCACCTTTAGAATTCATCCTGAAGACAGCCACTTTAATGGGACAATGTCTTGTAGCCCTAGTCTACAGCACTGGTTCTTTATTTGCGGTCACGGCCTGTTTGGAACTCTCAAATTTACAGGACAACGTATTCTGTAAATTAAGCTTTATTTTATGAGCTCACTAAGAAATGTAACAAACAAACATGGCAAACAAGGGCTCGATCCCCTTTGCACATATTAGTCTAATTCATCATTTAAGTCATGAGGCTTCTCACAAGTTCTCTAATTCATAACTCACACGCCAAAACCTACTGCTCATAACTTTTAACTTGTGCACCTATGAGGAAAATTAGTTACCTAGCCAACGCTGACAGTACTCATCCTTCCTCCTCCATTAAGGTGTGGGCATCCACTGGGAAGCACGCAAGTCTCAGCAGTCAAGCAGCTGTTGAATCTGCTTCAGAAACTTTTTGGGTAAGCTGATACCTTCCAGCTTGGAAGTTTGGTCTATAACATTTCCATGGTACAGACCATTCCATGAGGTAGCAGATTCTGATGAAACTGCCAGACAATCAACATGTAGAGATGATGGCTGCACGAAACAGCGATCTACAGGTGATAATGGCTGCATAACAGCCTCTTAGCTCTTTGTGGCAACCTGTCCTGACTACCTGGTGCTCTCACTTTGATGCCACTCCCAGCATGTGTTAGACCCTAGCATGAGCTGCGTTAACCAAAAACTGAGCAGTCACACCCACTCATAGAAAACTACTGCTAGGGGAGGCTTCTCAGAGCCCCTTATGAATCATGCACTGGCTCTTGAAAAGAAAAGTTACTTCAGTAATTAAGTCTCTAGCTTAGCACATGGCAGCCACAGGTTCAAGTCCCCTCCATCTTCTAACATGACTTCTATCTGTTGAGACAAATACTCAAAAGGACCTGTTTCTGTCCAGGGAGCTGCTTTTCCCTGGTGCTGGGAGTCCACATTTGATTTTCCATGAAAAACTCAGGGAATAATCTTGTGTTTTCTGAACTTCCGCAAAGCAGAGGAAACCCAGGTCCAACCTCTAGTCCACCCTAATCTAGAGAGAAGCTGGGAGAAGATGGCTCTGCGTGTCTGTCATGGTCAGACAAATTCATAATAATGAGGCAAGTCTAAAATCAAGCCAAGAAGTCAAGTCAGCAAGGTAAGGCCAGCTTCTGCAAGGGACAGGACTGGATACGGGCATAGCTGCAGCATAGCTCAGAGAGGGACCAAGGGCAAGAGCTGGAGGTTAAATGCAGCTCCTGAGCAAAGGATGGGAAGCCCCAGAGAAGGCATCTCACATCTCTCTTCCTCATGCAGCTATTTCTCACAAGTTCACTGCCATCCCAGCAGTCTGATGCAAGGATACAATATTTATAAATCATCAATAGTATGAGTGCGTAGCTAGGGATTGACCTGCACATCCATTTATCTGGTGTATAATAGCACAGTGTGAGCTCACATCAAAGTCTTCCTCTACTCAGAACACATACGGGGCAGTAGCCATTTGCTTTCATAAAACATAAAAAAATTAAGTTCATCATCTCTTTCTCAAATCTAGCCAAAATCAGCCAATAAAATAGATGTTACAAGGGAAGGGGCACTCACAAGTGCTGGTGCATATGGTTTGTTTCCACAGGAAGCCAAACTATAAAAACAGTATTAGGTCCACTGAAGCAGATGGACTTGTGCAGTGCATGTGTAAGTGATAGGAGAATCAACCTGTTAAGTTACCTGAGCTCTTTCTCACATCATCTTACCACCTAACTTATTGAAGGGAAAGTCTCTCCTCTTTATAGAAAGGGTCTTCAGTGAAAGGTTTTTGAATTATGAAATGCCATAACTGGCCGTTTATTCAGCTGATGAGATTTCCTTTCTTCCCTATTTCTCTTCTTCATTTTAATTTTTTATCCAACCGCATTTGGAAAGGCTTTTGATAAAAACACTCCAAAGTCTTGTATAACATATCCCTTTAAATGAACGTCACTCCAAAGGCACTCTTCTGTTCCAGAGCAGGAAAACAGCAAAACCTGCCTTTTTTGCAGGTCAGTCATATTGACTTGAGCACTCTAAGACTGCCTTCAAGCCTGATTACATCAGCACATGGTGCTGCAAGATGACCTGAAATGACGTGCGCTTTCAACTGAGGACAACTTACAGAGGCCTTGAGACCAATTAAAACACAGCATGTCTGCTGACTTCTCAGCAGATAGCTGGAGAGGACCAAAGTCCAATAGTTTGTAGAAGTGATACAGAACGAAGAGATGTTGCTTGTCATATATTCCAGCTTTTACAATGCTTAAAATGCGTGGGATAGCTACATATTCTTATGTGTGTTCACATATTTTCTGCTCTGCCTTTGAAAATAATTTTAATACAGGAACTTGGAGAGATTGTTCTTCGCATGAATTCCTAAGAAAGGATTTTTGAGAAATGTAAGTACATATGAAAATATTGCTTCTGAAAAGGCAATGACACTGATTTCGTTAGCTTGTCCTTAAGTGCACAAACAGTAAACCACGTAAAAGCCTGGATCAAGCCAGTTGATTTGTTAAACAGGAACGTTTGAATCTATTTTTCTTAAAAAGATTCGGAGCTTAATAGACAATATACCCTGCATAGCTTTACAGCATCAGGACGCAAATTTGATTTGAGAAAGTCACATTTTTTCAGATCTGTCCATTGACCACCAATTAAGATGATCTTGGTGCTTTCTGCATTGGAATTTGAACAACAACAAATGTTCCACGGGAAAAGAAGACTGCTAGCCAGCTTGCTTTTCAATGTATCTTCTTTAAGGGTAATTTTAAATTATGAAAATATTCAAAAAACAACTGCCAAAAACTATTGTAAAAAATAGTGTAAACTCAAGGTACATGTGAAAGAAAGAACATAAGCATCAGCTTTGGAGTTCATGGCTTGGTTTCTTTGGGAAGATTTTTCAAGTGAGGTTTGAACACAGAACGATCTCATTGATAAAATTTCTGTAGAAATATAGGGGAAATTCTCCTCTAAACCAGATTTCATTAGAAGAAGCTACTTCGACTAATTTGACTATTTTCATCAAATCTCCATATTGAGAAGATTTACCTGAAAAGTTAGAAAACCTTTGGAGAATTTAAGTACTTTAATGGACTTCTTTTTCTAATGGAATACCAATTATTTTCTAAAGGTCTTAACTGATTTTAATTGTAGAAATATAATGCAGACAAAATTAAAACCAAAGCATTTTTTTCAGTATTGGGTCAGCTGAGAGGAAATGAGTTAACACCTAACAAAAACTCACTCCAATGGGCATGGTCCTGGAAATAAGTGCATCTTGCTAGTCTCTGTGACACCTTGTGCTTAGTCAGTATAAACTTTGAGCTTTCAGCAGCTCCTGTTTTTTCCTTTGGATGTCCTTAGGACACTCCCTACTGTATCACAGCTGCCACAAAATCTGGATTTCTTGAACTGTCCCTTCTCTAGATAAAGGACTTCTGAATCCTGTGCTGCACTACGGCGCTTCTACTTAGGATCAAATTTCTGCTTCAAAGCGGCTTAAAAGGCTAAATTCACAGCTGTATAAAGTTCTCCTGGGTGGATGCTGGAAACAAAGAGCACCAGAACAAGACACTGCATTGCTGTTCTGAAAGGAATCATTGCTTAACAAAGGTGGATTGAATCCGCTGAACAAATACCTCTAACAAGTTCCACAATTAGCAAGTACATAACCATGTATATTTTCAAGGCAGACAAAAAAAAAATCATCAAAATAGAAGCCAATAGTAGCTCATTGACTCATCAGTCGGCTCAAGAAATAAAAATAATTTTGTTCATCTACCTGTCTCTATCAAGACAGGCAGCAATTCTGTGCTTATTGATAACATGTCTGATGCCTACCGAAGCCAGTGTGGGTACTCCTGGGAGAACATTCACAGAACAGCCTTCAGAGACAAGAGGACTGCCTTCTGACCACAACCCCTGGTTTCTGCAGTGGCTTGAACTTCATATAGAAATTGAACCATGGTGTGGGATGTGGATTGCAAAGAGTTGAACTCCTGTCAATCCATGCAGAGACAAATTACTCAGCTGGATGATTCATTTTGCTAACCGTGTAGATATCGGGTTTTGACGAAGCTGTCAGAAGGCTTAGCATGGTGTAAAATGCAAACAAGACATTTATGTTAACAAGTTCCACTTGTCAGAAAAAATTCTAATAATGGCAAGGGAGAAAACCTGCAAAAGACGTTTCTTTAAACCAAACTGCTGGACAGCACTGAATTTCAAAATCTCATTAATTTTAAAGATTATAGCTCAATACTAAACAAACGAAACAGAATAATTTTCTTTACATTATAATTCATTCGTATTATTGTCATATTTCAAAACCCAAATTGCCTTTAGAATAAAGGAGAAACAAGGAAATATCCCACAGAACTCCCCAGGACCACAGCTGAAGCTGAAAATAGACATCTCTGTAGTTACAAGAAGGCTCACAGCAGGTTACCATGCTTGTTAAATGTTTCTTTGCTATGAGACTGAATGTTTTACTGGGGTTAAATTCCCATCAGCTTTGAAAAGATTAATTCTTTTCACTTTCAAGAGCAAAAGCAGTTAGATGGAGGCAGACCGACTGGTGAAACCCTGATTCCAGCCTTTACTGCGTTAAAAGCAATATGAACATATAAAAGCTCAACAGCTTGATTGACCAGACCCACAAGCTAATACTTGTGTACCTAGAAGAACGGGCTGGTAGTTCCTTTTGGTTTTCAAAATCTGTGTATCCTCTAATTGAATTCCTGCACAGACCAGCAGCCCTCGAGCACCCACAAAATAAGGTATATTGGCTTAGGGTTGGGTCTGTACTCCAGAGGTTTTCTGCAATTTGTGGGATTATGTTATTTCTTGTGCCCAGCAGTGAGCAGCCAGCCGCAACTTCTGCATAACACCTGCAAGTTCTCAGTGTTCTTTCCAGATATATACTCAGCTGACCTGCTCTACAAGCTCTCAACAGTCCATACAGCACAGTGAGCTAGCTCCATTCATTACTAGAGCAAGGATCTGATAATGACCATGTAAGGAATTGTTGGATCATTTTTTTCCTTCTCAGAACAGGTAGAGGAAAATTTATCCCTGTGCCTTAATCAGACTTTAGTACAGCCAATGTCCTTATGTGTACAGAGAAGAGAAGGCTGAGGGCTGACCGCATCGAAGTCTACAACTTCACCAAGGCGGGTGGCAGAGGGGGAGCTGCTGATCTCCTCTCTCTGGTAACCAGTGGTAGGACATGAGGAAATGGAATGAAGCTGCATCAGGGGAAGTTCAGATCAGACATTATGAAAAGTTCTTGAGAGTGTGGTCTGTCACTGGAACAGGCTCCACAGGGAAGTGGTCATGGTAGCAAGCCTGTCAGAGTTCAAGGAGTGTCTGGACAATGGCCTTAGTCATATGGTTTAGTTTTAGGTAGTCCTGTGAGGAGTAGGGAGTTGGACTGGATTCTTATGGGTCCCTTCCAATTTGAGATATTCTATGATTCTATGATATAAGATCTGGGTCTTTCTTTCAACCCCCTGTAGTCTTCATCTCAATTTGTTCTCTTGTTTTCTCTAATTACCTTTGAGGGGAGACAGAGGTGCCAGGGATAGGAGGTATCCAGCACAAAATGACTCTACAAGACACCAGAGGTTCAGATATGCTTGTCTAATGCTTCATCTTTGGTATTAAGAAAATCTGATTAATTCTTGCAGAGAATGAGCACATGGAAAGAGCAGTTGGACTAGCTCCTAAGCTATCCCGCACCTAGGAAAATATCCTATGTTGTATCAGTATACTATTTGGAGCAAGTAGCTTTCTGGATCTTTTGGAGAGTGAGTGGGTAGACAGTGACAAGGCTGGACAGAGACAGACAGGAATGAAACGAACTCTGCAAAAGAGATTAAGGGGCCTTGGTAAACAGTAACTCAAAGCAGGATTGCAGCACATTTTTCATCCCTAAATCTTGCTGTGACAAATGCTGAAGCAAGATGGCCTGGAGTTGATCCTCTCCTGATAAAACTGGGAAAGGCATTCTGGGCTTTCATAATGTGAGCATACCTTAAATTAGCCTAAGGTCTGCATGCATGAAACACAGACCATTGGCACCAGCTGTCACACTTCAGTCTGTCGCCCGCCCCCTCCTGACTTGACCCAACCCATTCTGCAAGGAGCAGTATGAATGGTGTAACGTCTTGCATCTGAGGCAGTGTTTCTGTCCATCTCCTGTGCTAATGACTACAGCAAAGGATTGACTTCAAAGCGGGAAAGGCCTCCTTTGAAGGCTCAGAAAGCAAAGCTATGCAGCTCAGCAGGTTTCTGCCTCTTCAAAACCATTACTAGAACGTCTAGCAAAAGGTCACCAAGGGCACCAATCTACAACTTCAGCTGTGCAATCTGGTATTAAAAGGCAGACAGAAACCTTGCAGTCAGAACTCTACAAAGAAGGAAGAAAACTTTCCATTTAACTTCAAGCTCAGAGCCTGAGCTGTAGGTAAAGAAAAAGGCAATGGTTGCAGTGTCGTTTTACGTATTTTTTCTCCCATTGCAAGTGCAGTACAAACCTAGTCTGGGAATATGGTCTTTGGTTACCAGCCATGGGCATGAATTGATGCCTGGGCTTTTTCTCAGGTGGACGTTTTGCTGCTTCAGAGGTGCTACCTGACGTGACTGAGTCACACTCTCAGTGGATCGTGTTCTCAAGCGCTGCCTTGCATAGATCTACAGGCAAACAGAGAAGTGTTGCAGGGCCTCAGGTGTAGGGGACAGGCCGCCCACTGTATTTACTATCTGCTTGAGGTGCCTGGCTTCACTCAGTCAGTCATGGGGAGAGTGCCTGAACAGTGCCTGAACAGTGTCTCACCAGTGCTGAAGTTCCTGTTTATGGCAGTAGCACAAGGGTATTTGGAAATGTCTTTCCAGCAAATTAGAGGCAGCAAATGCACATAAACATGCAAAGAAGCAGAAAATGTCTCAACTTTGCACAAAGGATGGTGGGAAGACATGCACTGTCCCTTGAAGGATCTTGAAAATGAGACCAAGTCTGTTTATTGCTCTTCAGGATGACTGTTTTATTTTCCTCTTTACCTACAAGAACTTCAGTCATCTGCTATAGTCTTGAAAGCCTGGTTACCCAGACCATGTTCATTTTCAGCAGCATCTACCAGCTCTCTCATTCTGCTCTACGACTTAATTTTATAATCTGGCTCTTTCGTCTCATGACGGGTTTTAGACCCTTGTCCTGGTTCCGGCAGGGATGTGGTTATTTCTCCCCAGGCTCCGGCAGGGACACAGGTATTCCATCCCGTGTGAACCGTGCCCAGCCTGGAGCCGGGAGCTGCCGGGGCAGGGGGCAGGAAGTCCCCGCTTGGAGCAGGTTGGGGTGTCCCAGGTCCAGGCGGTGAGCGCTGGTACCATCATCGGGTTTGACGTTTTCCTCTATCCGTGTTATTGTTGTTGTTTTCTTGTTCCCTTTGTTGTTCTGTTAAACTGCCTTTGTCTCAACCCACGAGTTTTGCCTTTTTCTTCCGGTTCTCCCCCTCGCGGCTGCAGGGAGGGGTTTTAGAGAGCGGCCCCCTGGTTCTTTGTTGCTGGCCAAAGCTAAACCACTACGACCCTTAAAGTAGGCAGTGGGTGGCAATAGTTCATTCTGAATGATGAAATGACAAAAAAACCTGCCACCAGCTTTTTATTCAAGAAAGAAAATGCATTAGTCTGTAGACTGGCTGGGGTAAAAAGAATATTTCAGCCTTTGCCCTTTGTAATCTACCCATGACTGTGGTGGTCTGAATCAGTGGTATACATCTCCCTCTCTCTCACACCCTATGGCAGTTATAAATAAAGAAAAAGTAGGGGCTTCAGTCTTGGCAGTGCAAATAAATTTTGAGATTATGAGTGGGTTTTCTCTTGAGCTCAAGGGAAGAGTGTGGGAAAGAAATTCCAAGCCCCTGTCCCCTTTCGTATAGCCACAGTCTCCATCTTGAAGGAAAACCACACCTGCAAGGACTTACAGAGATGAACTATCAGGTTAAAGTACCAAAACTCAAGGCAATATCTGCGTCACTGGCAGATCAGCAAATGATGAACCCCTAATACTTGTGAAAAGAAAGTTCATGGAGTATGGGAAAGGCAAAGAACATCATACTGGTATTGCTAATAGGTTAGCAAATTCCTCTTTCTCAAAGCAAACTTTCAGGCTCCTCTTGGAACTAGCCACGAGAGGGATGACTACATCAAGTAACTGTCAGACAGGACAGCCCAGCACATGGTTTTCCTGGTGTAATTTGTTTTCCTTCCTGTAGGAATATTCTGAATGAAAAGGTTGCAAGCTACAATGGCATAATTGTACCTGTATCCAGTCCAAGATGCTGATGCTATCTAAAACTAGTGACCTGTCCCAGAGAAACGGGCACAGCACTTCTGAAACAAGGAAGCAACGCCTAGGAGCATGTAAGTAACGGTAGGTGCCACTGTGCTGACTTCCATTGACCTCAGCCCTCTCTTTTAAAAGCAGGGCATCTCGTCGAGACTCTACGTAGGAATCTGATATCTAAAAACAGCCAGTAAATCATTTAAGGGTTTTAACTAGAATAGAAAACAATAGTTTTAAAAGCCTTATGGATTATTACTTTTTCTCACTATTGCCATAAAAAGTAATCTTCTCAGTGTTTGCGTGACTCAAAGTGGTTTATCACAGGTGAATGCAGCTCCACCAAAGGACACAATATCCAGGCTATATTTATTTGTGGTATACTCTGTTCCAGTGGGTGTAACTCTGCCAAGACTGCAGAAATTTGAGGATGCTCTTTTCTGAAGTAGAAGTGTTTAAAGTTTCTCCCTGTCCATCAGATTGTTCCAGGACTGACTTTGTAAGTGTGCCTGAGTTCTGAGGCATTGTATCGCAGTGAAAGTCAGTATCTCCGAGTGGCTCTGACAGTTTATTTGTAGTTCAGAAGGTCAAACTGTTTCACTTAATTGGAAAACATTGCTCACCAGTCTCTGGGTTTATTGATGTACTGTACATATGATGGGATTAGATACTTGTGCAAGTTTCTAACATAACCTTTGTTAATAACATACATTCTCCATAATGGGTTGCTTGCAGTTTCCAAGAGTCATTTACATGATAAATTCGATAACAAGTTAGACATTCCTAATCCCGTACTGAAAGGAGTATCTGTCTGAATTGTGTTGGAGTGACAGGTGGAAAGCTGTGGCCTTCCAACCGCTTTGCGATGGGAAGCACTAAAACCCAATTGTGTGATACGTGACCACTCAGCAGAGATGTTTCTTCAAATGTCTCTTGGTTTCCTGCCAGAAAAGTTGTGAGGGCACAGGGCAAACACACAAAACTGCTTCACATCAAGGACTTGATGGGCTTGGCTTTGGTAGTTGAAATAAGGTGTTAAGTCAAGATGCTCCCAGCATGTCTGAATTAAAGCATATAATAGCAAATACAGTGATTTGGGGCCAAAGATCCCTCATCTGTGCAGTTGCAGCCTGATTTGCTCATGATATTTTGCATTGGGAGAGAGGCTTTTCTTTCCCAACACATCCAGGCGGGATTTCGTCGGTGCGATGGAAAGAGGTTGTTCCACTGAATGCAGCTGGACTAACATCGGTGACAGAATATAGCCTAGCTCTCCACTTCTAAAGGTTGAATTCCACCATTTTTCTGCACATATTTTTCTGGGGACAGGCAGGCGCTACAGACAATACATATCCCTCCCTGTGTGTGACTTCTCTCCTCCCAGCACTGCCCACATAGGCAGCTCTGTGCCAGTTAGGGGCAGACTGGCTTCCACCCACATATCTCACACGTCTCCTCTTCACAGCCAGCTTTCCTTGGCAGCAGGGTCATGACCTGGCCCTGATGAAGGGTTGCCAGTTTCTGCCCTTGACTCAGGCACAGTACCAAGGTTTTGCCATAGGTCTCCTGAACAATCCGTTGGGCAGGGCAGATGGAGAAATGGTCCCACACTTGTGTGGCAGTGGCATAGGGCTGTTGCTACACCTCCTGCTTATTCAACAGGGAAGGCAGCCAAAACAAAGAGGTTGATGGAGGCATGACAGGTAATGCAAATGCATATATCTTAATGTACATACCCATCTTATAAACAGCTAAGAAAAAACAGACCCTTCTCAGAGCAAAGGGAACTATGTTAAAAAGCCTTAAAATCCCCCTTGGTTGTACCTCTCCTGCTCCACACTCTCCCTTTCCTGCTGACGTTGTTGGAAAAGGCCCTGCCCAATTTTACATGCGGTGTGGCCCAGTTTAGATACATGATCCTAACCTCTTTGTTCCCACTTTGCCTGACTATAAATATCTATGGGTTCTTGTTTACTTCCCAGCAAACTTTCTTACGTTACCACTAAAGCAAAGCTATGTAATTTATGTAGAGTACTTTTGGGTTTTTCCTGAAGTTAATCCAAATTATAATAAAAAATATTGATAGACCAGAAAATGCAAATCCTAAATTGCATTTTTATCACTTATTAAATAAACAGTGTTTTTAACTGAATTACATTCTCAGAAATATGGAAATGTAATTATTATTAACCAAAATATATTGGGACTATGTTTGCAAGCATGTCATGGTAAACAGTGGCATATCTTAAAGTGCATACAGCATCTGCAAAGCTAATTCGGCTTTTAGGATGTTGGTGAGCTTTGACAGACTTTTATACAAGGTAAAAGTAGTGAAACTACCTGACCAATCTGTAAAACGTGTTTCTGTAAATCCTGTAAATTCTGTAAATCTGTAAAACTTGTTTTTGTAAAACATGTAGATTTTCCTGGAGTGCTGAGAAAATGACATAATATTTAGACATGACAATATTTAGAAAATGACAAAATATTTAGAGATTTCCTGTGGAAGTTGGCAAGATCTGAATTTTATTAGGACCAAAAGCTAAGCAGAGCTCTCGGCCCTCTGCACAGGTTCACTACCAAGTGTCCTCTGACGCTGAAAAATCATACCATTTTTTCACTGTTCTTACTGACACTTTGTGCTTAGAATAAATGAAGGTCATACGCAAAAAGTATTATATATTATTTGGGACTTATTGTCTCAAGACTTTAAAAAAAAACCTACTTATGAACCACTTTCACATTAATAAAATGGAAGTTCAGGATGTCTAGATAGACAAGACAGGAAGGACTAGAGGAAATCTATCTTGATGATAAGATACTTCAGTCTCTCAGTCACATCCAGCTGAAACTGAGCCCAGTTCAGTTCCTGAGCAGTTGTACCTTGGGGTCATCCATTCCCGTTGGTGTTTTGCAGCGACAAAAACTTCAGGATTATCTTGTAAGATTTTACCTCAGCAAAAGATATGAGCAAAAAAAAGAACTAGAGATTATTTATGACCTGTCCTATTATGGCTAAGAGAGCTAAACTTCTCTTGGACTTGGGAGTATCGGTTATTTTCAGTTCTCTTTGCAGAGCTGAAATTTTTGAATTGCTGTTTCTTCTTCGCTTTCTTCAAGAAGTTACTTTAGATCTGTAATGCTAACATTAATTTGTTTCCTAGTCATGCCCAAAAAGCTGCTTTTACCTGACAAGCTTCCAAGTGACAGGTTTGTCACATGACCAAAGCTGAAAAGGTAATTCTGAGCTAAAAATGACATTGCTCTTCTACGTAAATGGCAATAAATAGGAAACAGGGACACCCCAAGTATCATTTCATAAATGCATGTAGGTAGTAAGTGAATTCAGCTGAGATTCATCCTTTTAAGGATCCTCAGTTCAGTTGCTCCACTATTGGTATCTGATCCATTCGAAGTCCACCTGCTCCAGGAGCCTCCATGGCCACCACCCCATTGCATATGAGGCCGTGTCATACCAGCCAGCCATGGTGGGGCAGGTTCAGATTCCTGAGGGGATCCTGAATGACACTAAATGCCTGTGTCTAGGCAGCTGGTCCCTTAGTGTAAATGTGGCCATACTTATCAGAAAGAGAAGCTGCTCTTAGCTGAGCCCTTTACAACATCTGCCTGTTATTTAGGTTCCTCCTTGGGAACTCAGCTGGACTGAGAAGATCTGACTGTAAAGCCACTGCTGAAACTAGGAAGATTTGATTTAAATCTAAGTCAAATATGTTGCGTTGTTGGTTTTTTTCTCACGTGAAGTTCTAATACTTTGGCATTCATTTTCTCACCGTGAATTGTAGCCAGAATTGCAGGGAATATCATATAGATGGGATTCTTCCCTGTATTTTCTTGTTTGAGTATCAAAACGTTTCACCTCAGCTCAGTTCCACATCAAGCTTTTTCTTCTTAATTGCTGCTGTGACATCTGTGAGTTGTGGTGTCTTTGCTTTACGCCCCATTCTGCACATGCTTTTCTTCCCCTCTTCCCACTGTGGCACTGCATATCCCACATGGATGCCACATGGTCACATAACTCCATGACAAACTTAGTGAGCCAGCTAAAGGGTGGAAATGGTGTATCACTGGATCTATTTTTCAGCACAGGAGCCCTTCCAAGAGAAAAAGCAGGATACAAGCCAACTACGCGATGACAGAAATGAAGCTAGAACTATTAGAGTTGCAAGTTTACAGAAGTCAAGATTTAACATTCTCCCTTGCTAAAATCCAAGCAGTTTACCCTCTTTTTCTTAATGCAGCCTGGCAGAATCAAGAAACTTCCTTGTAAAAACATGCTTTTTATTTTATCTGCTAATTCTTAACACGCTTTTTTAGTTACTAAATACATTAAAGGGTGATTCTTAATGGAGCTTAATGAGAGTATGTCAATGCTACTTATCATCTTACATTACTATGATAGCTCAATTCTCCACTCATTGTCACACGCACACACCCCCCCCCCCAAAAGCAGCAAACTACATCAGCATTCTAACAAAGCAAAAAATAAGTATCTTTCATTCTAACAAAGCAAAAAATAAGCATCTTCATTTTCTTTTTTTAACTGTTAGGAAGGACACTAGAACACTAGAGCTTTTCCTGTAATAGGATATCTTCTGCATCAGCCTATGTACAAGGTAATTTACTTATGTCCAGCAAGCCTCTTAGGTCCTTATTGTATTTCTGCAGAGCTAAAACATTTCTATAGGGTCAACATATGGCAAGAAATTTAAATCCTAGCAGGGAATCTGAGAAGAACTTGCATTCATACACATCGTCTTAAAACAAAACACATTTCCTAATAAAACCTGTGAAGGCGGATCTCATAGTTACGGAAGACAGATTTCAAAAATAAAACAAATAATTTGGGTTGTTCTAAGGAATCTGCGCAGCACTTTGTCAGAGTAAAACTTCTTTTCAAACTGAGATGTCAACAGGAAAAACGTACAATTCTAAAGAAAAACATTGCTATTTTGCTACCAATGATCAGAGAATACTTTTATACAGTGTGGATTTTTTTTAAACAAAAGTTGGAGCTTACCTAGCAGCTTCAAGATCAGAGCAAATGTTCCATTTCAGAACACCCTCAGCAGAGAGCGGACTCTTGCCAATTCTACAAACATAGAGGTGGTTCCATCTGCTGGAGACAAAAAATACCTCAAGAACAATTCCCAAAGGATTCAGCAAGGTGCCGAGATCATTTGAGAAGCCTAGGAGTGCTGTCTCCAGAACACTGGAAGGTAGTTTCACAACCTACTCCTGAAGAAGAGGACAGCCAGAATGAGTAATGCCATCCCACCCATTGAATATGTCCTGCCTGTGTCCCCTGTATGAAATCCAACAGGAAGGAAGATGAACCAAAATCAGTGTTCCCTCAGGCTGGCATCCTCTTCCAGGGAATAAGTAGTTGTGTCTATTTCAAAGGTGCAAAGCCTTTCTCTGGTGTATAGGGGAACAGGACTAAACCTTGAGAAGAAATACAAGGCTCAGCAATCAGATTAGGGACTGGAATGGTCATCTAACAGCCCTTATCGTCACCAATGTGCTCACAGGTGTTACTCTGATGGTACAGATGCTTTGAAGCCAGGGTTATTTGCTTTATTAATGATCATTTGAGAAAGCTCCTTGGGAGCACTTGGGAAACATTACTGCAATTATTCACTTAGTATCTCCACGTGAGGGATGTGCAATTTGTTAGTCTCCTGAGACTGATCATAAACACGTCTATGCACGCATTCTTTTCACCAAAATCCTGTGCATAAGCAAACACATTTTGAGCCAGAAACCTTGTAGAATGAGCACACCGACTTTGCGCTGCTTGTTATCTGCTTCCAACAGATTGAAAACCAGCATAAAAGGAGGTGTGACTGATCTGCCTTGTGTCTGCTCAGATACAATAACTTACAGTTTTGGAACTGGTCCACCGTGCAGGTTCTGAATTAGATTTCCTTGGGGGTTGTCCTTCAAGCCTTGGGGCTGACATATAGGTGGGTGCTAGATGAAGAGAAGATCTGTTCCAGCCTCATTACCTTGGCAAGTACTGTATCCTCTCCCATGGGAAGGTTTGGCTGGCTATCTCTCTGTGCCCTTAGGCACAATTTAAAAAGCCATGTATTTTTAAAGCAAGGAGGAAAAAAATGCTATAGAAAGGTACTATGCCATTTTTTAAAAAAAAACTTTCTGCACATCTAAAAGAATTTAAAAAAAAAAAAAAACCAAGAAGAAAACCTAAGCTAATGAAACAACATTAAGGCAACTAACAAATTCATCATTTATATGTGCCAGACACTTGAAACAATCCAATTACTATGGTGAAAATCATCATAAAACACACATTTTCCACATAATAATAAAGGCCATTGTTACCAAGAAGAAAGATGTACATATTTTAGGCATATTGTAATTAAATATTCATTTCTTTATATTTGATTAGAACAATGTGCTTGGTATTGTAAAAGTCCACAAGTGAGATAATCATGTTACTTATTCTTTCCTATTAGACTCAGATTTTGTTAAGACTGTTTTAAGTTTTTCTGCTTCCTCCTAACCTTCTCTATTTTGAATCATTCTCATTTATTTTTCTCAGGGAAAGTTTGGGTTTTTTTACTTAGCTGGTAATGGATCCATTAGACAATTCCTCATGTAGTATTCATTCAAATAACATTGTGAGTTTTTTTTTTCTTTTCCTATACCAACCACGAATAGAAAAAATCAGTTAACATTTTTATTTTGCGTAAGTGTCCCCTACTCTTTAGTTGCAATTTGAAACCTGGCATTCCACATGTGAACTGGACTGCTTCCTATGGTTTGCTCACACATGAAAGTTTCAGTATTTCAGTTTCTCGTACTCTTTCTAATAATAATATTTCAAGTATCCATCGTTGCCTAACTGAAATTGCCCTTTTTTGTGTGTCAAACAGTCAAGTGGGAAGCCCGACCACTGCTTTTTCTGAGTGTTCGTGACTGAAGTTTATGTTAACAGCAGCAAAAAAGCAAGTGCAAAATGTATGAATGCTATGGAAAATATACTAAGTGTTGCTGGAAAATCTTCAGATCTGTCCACCCAGCTTAATAATCCTGTACTTCTTAACAGAAGCTTTCATCTGGAAGAGTCTCAAAGGCTTCATCTTAACTGGACTTTGTCTCTAAGTCAAGAGTGTATCTAATCTAGTTGTCTGGACTGTAGGGAGAAGTAGATACTCTCTCCCTTTATACCTGTGAGATGGCGAACATGGATGTGTATTCTTACCTCAGATCCAATGAGACAGGAATCAGCCTTTTACATAAGCGACACTTCATCTATATGTATAGCTCTTCCATTCAAAGATGCTTATCTAGGCAGGACACATCTACATGACTGGACCATCTACACGACCATATTTTACCTGTTACCTGTGCTAAAATTGAGCCAAAATTGAAAGGCTTCCTTTAATTAATTGTATCAAATAGAGTCAGAAGATCATAGTATGGAACTGATTTCAGCCACATCATTTACTTCATGAAGGGCAAAAGGATCACTCAGACACTGAAAGTCCTTTGCCTTAAGTAGACTTACCTGAGTACCTTGCTGGGTTGAAATAATAAAAATCACATGGCTTAATTTTTACTTATTTTGATGTGCTTAATTGATATTCTGAGTGAAATACAAACTTAGGTCTGCATTTAAAATACAGAGAGGATGCTATGACTAGCTGAAGTTTGGAACACTTTCTTATATAGAAGGCACATATGAAAGCTTTAATCCTCAGTATTCAAGGTACAGGTTCTATATCTCACACAAAAGCTACTTTCACCACCAACACAGAAGCCCATTGCAGAAAGAAAGCTCCCGTTAAAGTAATACAAGGCAAGAAAAGTCCAATCAGATTAACTTTTCACTGCAGTGAGGGAAATTATGCTGATAAACTGTGATGTTAAATGAAAGGTTAAAGAAATCTAGGCTCTTTAATCTTGACACTGCAGAATAGCAGCTGACCTTTAGCAAGTAATCTGTAGAAAAAGAACCTCTAGTTGTGAAAAACTATTAAACTGAGGGTGATATGAAACAAGCCTGAGACATGCTTCAGCCTGTTCTGGAAACTCGAAGATGGCATAATTCAGCCAATGCCTTTTAGTGAATATGAACTTGGAAGAAAACCCATTATATAGGAATTCTGCATATAGTAAAGGCAGCGTGAACCACACCAGTGCTAAGTTTAGGGGAGAGAGGCCTCCACTGCAGCAATTTATTTTTCTTTTGGATCTATTCAAATGCAGCTAGATTTATTGGCATTTACCTGGAGTTAGGTATTTTGTTTTCAGGGTCAATATTGCAAATAGCAAAGGACAATTTATTTTCAGCTCTTGTTGATTCATCTGCATCCTAAGCTTAATTTCTTAACTCCAACCATTACATTTGCTTTTGTCAGGGACAAAACACAATAAACCCTCTTCTCACTTTTATGTAGTCCCAGCTTTTCTGCTTGTCTTTTTCTGTTCTGGAAGGTCAATAATGACCACAAAAAACAACCTGCTGATAACTTCAGTGAGTGAGAAGGGAAAGAAAAGGACATCTCAAAGATAATAAAAGCATCAGATGATGGAATAAATATCTTAAATTGTACTGTGGGAGATGAGAATTTTTGTTTACCTGTTTGCTGCTCAGTTATTGTTGTCATCCACTGTGTTTGTCTCATCAGGGCTAAGAGTCAAGCCTGGGACAGTATTGCAACAGGTATTGTGAAAATATAAACTAAAAGGTAGTTGCTACCCAGAGATTTGTCAGGCTGCAAATTTGGAGCAACATTTTCCCCTGATGAGCTCCATTTCCCATAGAGAACTTGCAGAATGAAACCCTCTTCCACAGAGACCTTTGACCAGGCAGTGAGCATGTTTTTTTGCCAGAGTTGCCTGTGTAGCTAGCATTGGAGATGTCAGAAGGGAAGAAAGTCTTTCCATAGAAGCACCTGACCATAGCATCTGGAAGTGAGATACTTTTTTTCTCCCTGGGAATTCTCTAATCCTGCTAGAGGAAGGATGGATGGACTCTATGGCAAAGGATGAGTCTACTCCCGCTTGACCCTAAGGGATGTTATAAGGTTACCAACTCTGGCACGCTCCAGGACTCAGGGATTCCTCTTGCTCAGCTGCTGGAGGCCAGTCCAATGTGTCTGGAAACCCAGGGGTCTTTCTGTCCTACATTGATGGATATGGTTGCTGTTTTCCTGTTTGCCAGTTCAACCAATAGCAAATCTGAGCATGTATCCCAGAGATATACACACAGAGACAGAGAGGGCACTAATGCAGCCCCACTCCAATATAAAAAATCTCCCAGTTCATCTGGTTTCCCCCTTCTTATCAGTTACAAAGTCCGTGTAGTTTCTTAATGGACCATCAATTAGTCACCCGAGAATTTGGGTCTTTGCCACTGTTATGTTATGGGATCACTTCTTCAACATCTGTGTGTTTCTGTGTGTTTTGTTTATTGCTTTCCCTGTTACTTATGACTCCTTTTGAACTGCAAAGTTTTTTCATGTGATAACCTCAGTGAAGCAGAAGCTCTTACATTTCACATACCCTTACACTCATGTTATGACTGCGGTCCAAATGCAGTGGGAAGATCCAAGACAGGAAAGGCAAGATGCATGCCTGCATCCAGGCACAGGCTATGTACACCTCCCTGGGTCAAGTATCTCTGGGTTTAGTTATTGACCAAGAACCACTATACACTAATAGTTCATCTCGGCAGCAGGCCAGACTCTAACCAAGATTGACTTTTCTGTATTGAGTTGGCTTAGGAAGACGTTCCTGCCAAATTTTCATTTTGAAGGAACCTGAGGCCAAAACGCAGAGTACAGACAACTGATGCTAAAACTGTTTCATAAGTGATGGCATGAAAACGCCCTCAGTTTGATGCTTAAAGCGGAACTTCATCAGTTCTTTGCAGGTGTGTTTTACTGGTGCACAGGCTGCTGCTTGTGGTTTGGGCCAGATTGACCAACGATGGACAACCAATGCTCTCTCCCACCTCTCGCTCCAAGGAGAGGAGGAGGAGACATAAAGAGATTTACGAGTTTCAAAGGAACTAAACTACTTTAATGAAATAATAATAATAATATGAAAAGGAATAAAGGAATAGATACAATATATATACAAAACCGTATCGAGCTCCCAGGATGGTGTCACCAGCAGGCACTGGGAAAGTCCCAGACTGGAAGTCCAGCAACAGATGGAAACTGGATTCCAGATCTGGAGTCAGGCGCTCACGGATCGGGATCAAAGGCAGATGAATAGACAGGGTCCTCCTTGGACGTCAGCCATTGAAGAGGGCTGACCCTTTGATCCCTCAGCTTTTATACTGGGCATGGGGTAGGTGGGATGGAATACCCTGTTGGTCACTTTTGGGTCACCTGTCCTGTCTGCTTCTCCCCCACAGACCCCCTCTACACTTTTCCATTTCCAACCCTCCAATGGGCAAATGGCAAAGTTAGCTGACCTTGGTAGTTACAGCAATAAGTATAAGCAAGAGCCTCTGCTTACCATTCCTTGGTATGAACTATAAACGTTGATCTTATCACTCCAAGAATGAACAGTTTTCTGCGGAATATGCTGTTAATTTCAGAGAGTTAGCAGAGGCTTTGCTAAGAAGTAAAATTACTGAACAGAAAGTTGGTTCTGTTCTACCTGAGACCAGGTCACTGCTATATCTAGCTGTTGTTCATTTGCTTACCACTAATTGGCTCGAAAGACTTCAAATGCTTACTTTTGCTACTGTAGTTTGAGTATGATGCTGTTAAACTAAGCAGTTCATATTCACAAAAGAACAGTGTTTAAGCTGTTCCTGTTTCTATCCTATCTGGGGCCAGATTCCCATCTTACCTTTACACTAAGATAAAAAACACTATCACTGTTGGCTTCCCTACCAATTATTCCAGTTCCCCTGTAGTATTGCCTGAAGGAGATTGCTTTTTGACCAGTCCAGAGTTAGGAATGCCAAGTAAATATTTTCCCTGCTTTTATTCATTAATTGCATTTCCTAATAGCAATTCCACACCCTAAACATGTAATACGCCTCCCTAAGTGCATATTAAAACTCCAAGGTTGTTAAAACCCCTCAGCTCTGACTTTTTTTATACCACAAGCCAAAACATGTTATCACAGCAAGGCCTGATTTCCTATCAAGTCTCATTGCTGAGACATATACTCCAGTAAAATGCTGAAGTGCCTCTCATACGTCTTGCAGAATCTCTAATGTCTGGTTGTTGGAACTTTTCTGTGACTTAAGGAGAGGTGCAGCCAAAGCACCATTCAGATTGTCAAGTGTGACAGAGAGAAGAGCTTTCACCATTCATTCATAGTTGTTTTTAGAGGTTTGCAGCGGAATATGAATGCAGGATGTGGGGACTACATCCTGATCAAGCCTACCAGTCCTTCTGGGTCCTGATGAGGTAGTCTGGACATACACCAGCATAGCAAAGAAAAGAGGGAACATTTTGTTTCTATAATTCTACTTACAAATAATTATTCTATGCTATAGTTCATCCCCATTCCCTGTTTTCAAGGGCAGAATCATTGTTTCTTAAGGGCTCATCTGCTCCTGCTGCTTATTTCCCTACATGAAGTCAATTTGCAAAATTGCAGTTGGCTGTGCTGGAAATAATTTTGATGTTAAAAATACAGTATTATGACTTCAGTTATAGGCATAAGTAGCTGAAGCAGATGAACCCTTACGAATTAAAGATAAGCTTTTAATGCAAGCAACTTAGAAAATATAAAGCAGGGAAAGAAGGAAAGAAGATAGGGAAGCAGAAGTGTTTCAAATTAAATGGATTTTCCAAGTTCAGCATGCAGCTATCATTTATCCTTTCATGCCTGACGTTTTTGCTTCCAAGGAATAAAGATGCTTTTGTGATGCAGATAAGCCTTATACCGTTCATTTCCATCCAATATTAAAACAAGGATGAAATGAGAGATAAACAATAATAATAACCACAGAATAGTTAAGTGATTGTAGCTGCTATGACATACTCAGTTCTTTATTCTTCCACTCAGTTTCCAGAAGAGAATGAAGCCCCAGATATCTTACTCTGACCCAGGTGAGTACCATCTCTGTGCTGGATGTAGCTACTCACCTGAGAAAGGTAAACAAGATTAGACTGTTTCTCACTGATAGTTCTTTGGGAGTTGCCGCTCTGCTAATACCATATTCCTGCTCATAGCTCATAAAAACTAAATCTAAGGATTTTACAGTACATGGGGTGCGTAACTAGCCTTCACGTGTTATTAAGCCTGACTCTGATTGTCTAATAAGCATTAGGGATGGCATATTTTAGCGCTGAACTGTCTCATTCTTTACACAAGAAGCTATTGATTCAGTGTACAGCATGGTAATAGCATTGAAATGTAAATCTTTATCCAGTACTGACTACTTAACATTGTGTATTGATTATACTCTAGAAGATACGTTTCGGTTTCAAATTTTTCTAGAGTGTCTTTAATAGGTTGCAACAACTTCATAGTGGTTTCTGTTACTTAAAACTAACTCTGGCTTCTCTAACTAACTATTAAAACAACAGTTTTTCAACTCAACCCACACTAACCATCTCATTGTTCTCCTATTTTCGGGTAAGTCATCAATTTAATGCAACATTGGAATTCATGTGTTGCCTAAAGGATCGGGGGCCTTCCCCAATACACTTGCTTTCTGCTCGTCCTGCCAAGGTGGGACATGGAGGAGGAGCAAAAGAAGTGAGGCTTCTCTCGTAGCCAGCAGCTGTATCACCCAGTAGGATCCACTAGCAGCAGGTGTAAGGGAGTAGCCTTCATGCTGCTCTCCAAGGGAAAGACAGTAGTTGTAACTGGTAAACCAAGTGACACAGAGAAAAACTATGTAATTACAGGAATAAAGGACATATGGTCTCCTCTGACTTTTGGAGTGGCTTTAGATGAGTCATTTAAAATTTCCAGGTGAAGCCTTGGTTCTGTTGAGTTAATATAAGTATCTTTGGCACCCTGAATAGCTCTTCTCTCCTCTGCAACATAGGGAATAAAAACACTTCTCTTCTCTGCCTGAGTTATCTGTTTAGTTCACAAGACTTTTCAAAAAGGAATTGTGAACCAAAGTACCTCATCACAGCACCCACCTGGGACCATCAGTGCTTTTGCAGTACATATAGAAGTAATAGATGCAATAAACAATGAGGTCCTAGAAGAAAACCATAGTCCAACTCAATGTCCTTAGCACTCAGGGCATCCCCAAGGGCTTCTTGAGGCCATTTGACTGCAGGTGCAGGGTTGGCTTCTAATTAGAGTGTTTTTCTGTATGATCCAGAAGGGCACTGGCTTAACTTTGAGTATCCCCAGCAACACATTCCTGTGTCTTTCCAAAAATCCACTTTCTCAATGCTTAGCATGAACCTGTTTTATCATCTCTTGTGCTGTCTCTTGTCAATGTCATCCAAAAATATTCTGAACATTTCCCCTTGCTCTCCTGACTGATCTACAGTGCTTGCCCACTCTAGAGGTATATGTAAATTGGTAAATGTAGATTAAAGGAACAGCTGGAACTCAATCTTTCCCTTCTTTAATGTTTCAGGTAGATTTATTATCTTCCAACCCATTAATTTGTCACTTTAATAAGTACCTGAAAAGTTAATTAATTAATAGGAGCAACTTCTTCATTTATTAGCCAAGCAGCAATTGTAATTCAGGTTGCGAAAGGGGACTGATGAAGAAAGAGTAAATGCCTGAATGGTACAGTAAATGTTATTGAGCTCTTTTCATCTATCAGTTTGAAGATAATTAATCCTGCATTGTTAATATCTGGAGATGGACTGATCAAGCCTTGTGTTCTTTGGACATGTCAACATGAGGCTATTTATACATTGTCAATGTGGAAGGGCAATGTAAAGTTAGAATAAGAAAAGTTTGCGAGGAAAATTAAAAAATGAATTGAGGATATTCAATCTGTTGAAAAAAATTAAAATCCTACTCTTCTCCTTTCTGTTTTTTTTTTCCTTTTTAAACAAAAAAAAAATAGTTTGGATGGGAGGAAGCATCTCCCTGAGCTCTCTGTTCTTTACTTAAATAAAGATCATGAAAGAAGACAAAATTTGAATTGGGTTTTGCACTTGAAACACGCTGCAAAACTCAAATGCATGCTGAATTGCATTGTGCTTGGAAGCAGGAGAAGAAGAGAGAGGGAAAAAAAATTATGCATTTGGAAAAGTGCTGTTGAGTTCAGAAACACCCTTGCGGGGACCCAGTCTCCTGCCATTCTCCCCTCTTCTCTCCTGAAGTCTTGGAGTGCAAGCTTCATTTTCCTAAGGCCTTAGTATCTGCAGTCCAGAGTTGACTTTTCAGAGCAGCTCAGCTTTAGGTGGTGCTCCTCTGAAGAGACTTTCTCAGGACATCCTGGCTGCATGGACCGTCCTGGCTCAAGATGGTGCCCAGAGTAGTCTCTGTTTTCCCACCACTGCTCCCATCCTACATCCTGCCCACCTGAGTCTTTAGCCCATGGAGCCTACAGCATCTCCTTTTCTCCTCACACAGGCTAAAAAAACTCAAGCCTTCACAGTTCAGGCAAACTTTTGACTTTCATAAAGGCCTCCTTGTGGTCTGTTTTGATTTCTGTATTTCCTGCTTTTGACAGTTGTATGCTGAAGTGGCAGAACATTCTGTGTCTGGAGGTAATTAACCTTTGTCTTCTTCAGTTTCCTCACCCAAAAAATAGGGACAGTATACCCTTCCAAGAAAGGTTTCAAACTTTGTCCAGGCAGCCATACCACTAGTAAAATTGACTTTATATGACACCAAACACAGAATCACTGAATCACATAATGGTAAGGGTTGGAAGAGGCCTTTGGAGACCATCTAGTCCAACCCTGCTGCCAAAGCAGGTTCACCTAGAGCAGGTTGGACAGGAATGCATCCAGGCAGGTTTTGAACATCTCCAGAGTAGGAGACTCTGGGCAGTCTGTGCCAGTGCTCTGGCACCCTCAAAGGAAAGAAGTTTTTCCTCATATTCAGATGGAATTTCCTGTGTTCCAGTTTGTGCCCATGGCCCCTTGTTCTGTCACTGGGCAGCACTGAAAGTCTGGCCCCATCCTCCTGACACCCGCCCTTTAGGTATTTATTAACATTGATAAGATCCCCTCTCAGTCTTCTCCAGGCTAAACAGACCCAGGTCTCTCAGCCTTTCCTCATAAGAGAGATGCTACATTCCTTGATCGTCTTCATAGCCCTCCACTGCACTCTCTTCAGTAGTTCCCTGTCCTTCTTGAACTTGGGGGGGGCGGGGGCAGAACTGGACACAGTACTGCAGATGTGGCCTCACCAAGGCAGAGTAGAGGGGGAGGATGACCTCTCTCGACCTGCTGGCCACGCTCTTTTTAATGCACCCCAGGAGACCATCAGCCTGCTTGGCCACAAGGGCACACTGCAGCAGGGCACCCACCTCATTCAGCACAGGGCCCACATTTTCCCTAGTCTTCTTTTTGCTACTGAGGTACTTGAAGAAGCCCTTCTTATTCTCCTTGACGTCCCTTGCCAGGTTTAATTCCAAGTGAGCCTTAGCCTTCCTCTATGCTTCATGTGTCATCACTCTGCGATTGTGCGATTTGACGAAATGACAAATGAAGATGCTTTTCCAGTCCTCTGATGTTTTTCTTACTGCTGTTCGGGACTGAACTTAGCCTTTTTAAATGCTTCCTATTTATTTTAGTCCAGGAGTATATTATACTGAGCATGTCACTAAAAATCATTCTGAGTCACTTTTAATGCTTGGTAATTGTCAGCATTGTCATCATAAGAAAAAGTCAATGGCAAGAAGAGATTGTGTGCAACAAGTATTAAGCTCCAGCTTGACCAACATGAGGACATTCCTCAGCTTTCAGACTGTAGCCTACATATTTGTAAGACAAATATTGCAGTTGAAGCACCTAAACATATTTCCTGATGCAAATTTGTGTGCATCTACACACACACTCTCTCACAAATATTGTGCTTCCAAGGACAAGTGTATTGAAGTGAAGGGAGCTGACTTTTTCTTGTAGTGTTGTCAAGCTTTACACTACCTAGTATTGTCACCTCTCACTGTCTTTATCAGTGGTTGGGGTTTTTTTTCAGCTGAGGTCAGACGTTTGCATGACAGTCTCAGGTTTGATTAAAAAAAAGTATATTGTGTTTCTTTGTGGATGTAGAAAAAAGCTGAAGTTGTGTCTCAGAGGTTTAATAAAAAGAAGCCTATCAAAAGAGCTCATATTTATTTGTGTGTATGTTTTCAACTTGCATGTTTTTAATCATACCACAAGTCTTGGGACTGCAGTGTGTTGTGTTTAGGAAAAGAAAGGTAAGCAATGCTAATCTACTTTGTAATGGCATTTCTCCAGCCTGCGTTGTTATGCTAACATTTGTAGAGAGAACTTGTTCTACAGAACCCTCAAGTCACTTAGCGTAGGCCCAGGCAGGTTGTTCAATTGTATGACCACTTTGCAGAAATCATTTCTTTTTCAATAACTTTTTCAGATGAGAAACATGAAAACCTCCCTATAGCTATAAGTGGATCTTGAACTAACACTCTCCTATATAAGAAAAGTCACTCTCCTTCCATACCACACAGAGAGACAGTCCACTTCATGCCACTAAAAAAACCCTCATGCACAGTTTCATTACAATCTTCAGCAAACACAAACCTGGTGCTTTCCAGATGTTTTTGAAGTTGTCACCAAATTCAGGGAGAAATCACAAAAGCAACTTGGCTGGACTGCTTAATTTGTGTCATTGCATCCACAAGAAATCCACATGCCCCTTTCTTGTTCCCAACTGTTGTTCACCTAGCCTGCCCCTGCTGCTTCAGCGAGTTCACCTGATGGTGAGATGGAGAAAGGGCTTTTACTGTCACCTGCTAAAAATGAGAACAATCTGTTTTATTCATTCACTCAAACAGAGCCCCAGGATTCAATTACTTCAGGGACGAGTTCATTTCCCTTTTTGAGCTGCCAGTTAAATGAGGTGAAGAGAGAGAAGCTATGTTCTGTGCATGAGCCTCTCCATCCAACTGGGAGGCTGTTTTCGACTTACAGTTTTCCCTGATGCTCTGGGGAGGATTGTGCTGCAACACAGCAGCACTTCATGGCTGTATCCATGTCTCCGTCCATGGGTTGCTCTACCAAAGTAGGATTCAGAATGAGTTCCTGGTTTCTATTGTCTTTGCCTCCTTCAGCAATAGCCTTAACATCCATAAAGCTTCTCATGTATCTCTCCCAGTGTCCTCCCTTTTTCCTCCTTTGGAACAAAGAAGCATTGCTAGGTGGCTGTCCTGTGTGTGGCACAGTGGAAGACAAATAACAATTCAGCATACTCTTCACACGTGGCGAGCTCCTTAAAGTTACTTCTGGCTGTGGTGGTGATAATCCTTCATAGGTATAATTATGTCATATTTATATAAAATATTAATATGAAAGTATTATATAAAAGTATTTATAAAGTATCTATATATGTATTTTAAATATTTCTGTTTACTCAGACAACTCTGGCAGCTTTCAGGCAAATGATGGTTCAAGTATTTCCTACCAATAGAGTGGAAACAAACACTTCCAGGTCTTCAGGGTGCCAAGTTCTCCAGAGGACACGAGGCAATTCTGGCATTTTGAAGCCTGAGCCACTAAAACAATGCCAGTGCTACGCTTCTAGGTCCTTACGCTACCATGTGCCCTGCCATTACCCAAATGTCTAGCTTCATCATCCTCACCAGAACTCATTTAGTTTCTGGGATGTGTCTAGATGATTCTCCTCAATGGATATCACCTCTGCTTTCCCTGTTTCCTTATCCAGGTTGCTGAAGAGCATTATTTGTTTTATATGTGTTCAGCATTCTAATTCAGCCTGACTTGGCTGTTCTCTGCTCTACCTTATACTTCTCCTTTCAGCATTGTTTCCTAATGTGTACTTTATTCTCTTCCTTTGCAGGCTGCCTGCTTATTTCTCATAGCTTTTGAGGTTACTAATCAGCTGAGGCTGCAGCCCTTTCCTCCAAACACATTTCTTCACCTGCGTTTTGATTTCCAAGTAATCCTTGTACTTCGCCTTAAATAAATCAGTCCCATGCTTCCTTCATATTCAGGCCCTTGGGTTTCTCAAGGTTCTCAAACTAGTTAACTTCACCTGGCTTTGTTCAACTATTCCATTTTACACAGAACTCTGGCTGCAAATCAACTTTTGCTTATCTTTCCATTAAACTTCAAGTAGATCAATTTTTGGTCATTGATCCTAAGTTCTGAAAGAGTAGGAAGTTGTGCACAACCTCCTACAGCAGACTATCCTCTTTCTCCAAGGCCTACCAAATTCATTTAGCTAACTGGCATGCAAAATCAAGCATCATGCTATCCTTTGGTAATTTCCGTAGGAAAACATCATCTGGAAAATAATTAAACCTTATAAGGATAATATATCGATATCAAATGCCAGTGTTTTGGATAAATTTACAAACCGAATCTTGGTGACTGCTGCATGCTAATGTGTTCCCAATATTTACTTGTAGTTTATGAACATTTCACAAAAGATTAATCTGCTAGAAACTGTGGGATTGCATTTTATCATCCAGAAGGTTACATTTCCTCCTTAGCCTCTTTAAGTCAACATGGAGTTAGTAACTTTAATCATAATTTACTGTCATTTTCCAAATATTGCTCAACCCCTGAAAACAATACATATCTGCTTATATACTGACTGGCAATTAGCAAATCCTAGTTTCTGCCATGGTCACTCAAAACACAACTGACTGTATTTTTCAACAGATCAGGGTATTAAAATGAATGGGACAGTCATATAAATCCATGCTAACAAAGAGGAGAGATCCAGGCATGCCATTTTTACTGTCTGCTAACCAAATTCCATCAGCTACATCTAAGTACCTACTATTGTCTTAGTCTTATTTATACACGCCACACTGCAAATTATTTGGCTCTTAATGTAATTTTCTCAAAGGCACGTCCAGTTTTTGAGTGTTGCATGAGTCAATGCTGCAAGATCCAGCCCAGTTAGGTGAAATAACCTTGGTCATTCTATTAATTTCTTTAATTTTGCAATGTGGGAATATTTATCCTTTCTTCAGTTTCCTTTGTTTTCCTTAAATGTTTTTTTTTTCTTTTCTGTAAGGCTGTCTTGTGTGCTTGTCCATGACTTAGAAAGCAGGAGATATTGTGCTTTTGCTACACAAGCAAGAGATTTATTGATTAACCCTGACAAGTGTTTTGCAAGTTTTCCTCTAACCCTGTCTTTACAGAGCAATACAGTTGACTAAAAAGAATTAGTCTAAGAGGAGATTACAGGGAAAAGGTTACAGACTAAAAGAGAGAGGAAAGCGTTAATACTTATCTCCCTGAACGTGGAGATGGAGGAGCTAAAACACTTGTCTTTCAGTTTTCTCACAGAAGCCGTAACAAAATGCACTATAAATTAAAGACAAAAGGGACAAAATGTAGCTGGAAGATGGTAGTTGATACTTAATCCATTGTTACCAAATCAGCTTTTAAAAGAAAATAAAATATCTTTCCTGGTGGAAATATTCTAAAAAAAAGAAAGGACATTATCAGCCATTCTATCCCTGATCATCAGCTATAATTATATGCAAAGGAGGGAGATATACATGCAATGAATTACTTTATGGTATGTAAAGTTTTAATAGCTACTTCCTCAAATCGAATTTTTGTAACTGATGTGTTATATAAGAACAGATCTTGTAAGATATTTTAAATGGCCAGATTTTAAACAATGTCCATTACATTTTTCTAAACAAGAATTGATACATACGAAGGTAAGTTGTTTTCTTTTCCAGGGTCCTTGGCTTTCTCCTATTTGTATGTTAATGCCCTGGACAGTTGGATCCAGTTTTATTATACCCTGAAAGACTATTTCTGCATACATCTATCTAATTGACAGCAACAATAACTCATTCTCACGTGTTATAGGTTTAGCAGGTTATACATCTTGTCTTAGATCTGGAAAGGAGGAAATAAGAAAAAGTTCCCTCACCTGGATTTTAGAAACGAGATGCCTGTGTTACTTGCCTTATTTGTTGAAAAAGATATTAAAAAATGAATCTGATTTTCCGATCTGTAATAGTCTCTTCCTGGACCTATATGCTTTCTGCTGTGTTCAGGAGTCTTTTTTTTAAATGCCAGAGGATATACACTTTCAGTAAATTGTTGATTTTCTGCTTGAGGCTCTTTCTAGATTAATGCCTTCATTCAAGGAATAACAACAAAAGCATCAAGCCACCGGCACTTAGAATTATTTTAATTTCTCACTTGAGATGTGTAAGACAGTGAGCTGGCTGGGGCCTACTACATGTGTAGACCCTGTGCGCATGTGTTGTGGAATGCTAGGTTTTTTCATTGTGTTAACAAGTGTCCAAGAAGGGATACAGAAGATTGCTTCTGGGCACTTGTCCACATTTAAGTTGGGCAGAAAACACCTTGTCGCATTTGTCTGAAGTGGGTTCTTACAGAACAGGTATTAGGTCTTAGGTCTTGGTTACGTATATTAACTTAGGCTGTTAACATAATTAGACAAAACATAATCAGGTGTCCTTACAAATAGGGACCGTGACATCTCTTCCTCACAGTTAAAAGCCCCAAGCAACTTTTGTTAGGGTCCTCTTTCCTCCATTGATCAGGAATCTCCAAAGAGTTAATCTTTGGCCATTCCTTCCCACAGATCTATCTGCATGCAATAACATTTTCAAATGAAGAACCAGTTTTAATGGCCAGACTATGGAAAAAGACATGATAGTTTTTTGCTTCTGGCCACTGACTGGCCACTGACTGCATCTTCAGCTTCTGCCTCCCAGAGTGCAAGCCTCTGACAAAGACAACGTGGTCACAGTATCAGTCAATAGAAATGAGAAGGAGATTTGAAGTTACGAAGTTCAGGTAGACCATGAATTCACACTGTCTAGGACCTGAACTCATCTGAGCTTTTCTGTTCTCCATGAAGACAGCTGGATTTAAGCTGCAGACAGTGATTGTAGTGTGAAATCAATCCTTCTGGACTAAGCAGCACTGAGCTTTTGAAAATGGCATTTGGCATAGACAAGGTGGAGAAAAAAACATTTCTGAAATGCAGAAGTGAATATCAAAGTGCCCAGCCAAAATCAGATCTACTTCATCCCTACTTTCAGACACACTGAAAGGCAAATCTACGTTAACAGCCACACACTCCAGAGGGTCTGGCTGAGGGCGTCAGCTGCAACTGGTCACTCTACAAACAGCAGGCAAAGGTGTTCCCGAGGTTTTATTTGCATGCTAATTCTGTATAGCTGGGGGTTTAAAAGAATTGTGATGATATAAAGGAATTTCAGTTGCTCTTTATAGAAGTTACTACTATGTTTGATATGGTATAATCATTTGAAAGTCCACAGGTTTTCGAAAAGTAGAACTAAACCCCTCTTTGAACTACAGAGAAGGAAAAAACAATGCTCTAGGAGTGAAAAAATCTAGTGTGAATTGCCGTTACTTACAATGGACTCTCACTTTTCCATCCCATAATGAAGCTTCATGTGCCTTGACCCGTGCAAGACATGCTTGCGGCAAGTTAAAGATTTTGAGTAACTAAAACATTGCACTGCAACACTGGAATATCCTAAACCAACAGGGCAAGGGCAGTGGACAGAAGTCAAATAACAGTTCTTGGGACAGGTCCTACTGAGTTTCAATAAGCTGGTTTTAACCACCATAAAACCTTCCAGTCCATATTGTCTGCTCTCCATACAGACAGACTTCCACATAATTTCTGTTTACAGGACCAGTCACATCACTATGGCACTCATAGACTTACTGCAAGCACAGCGGTTCCCTTCTTCCTTGTTATGCACGCTTACCACCATGCAAGTAGAGCATGGCAGTTAGTAGCATCTGGTTAGGAAGGAAAAAGATCAATTGAAACTTCAGCAACTTGAAATCATATTACTAATGTGTTGTCTTTTCATCTTCAGAATTTCCATTTTCAGACGATGTTTCCACTTTCAATACCAGACAGTTTTTTCAGCTATTCTGAAGAATGAAAGATAAGGATCTAACCTCGTTCTTAAAATGCTTTCTGCATTTATTCAAGGAGAAATTAAGCCCAAAAATGTCCTGGCCAGCTTCAGAAGCTGAATTCCCCATCCATTCTTTGGAAAGGACCAAATTTCTGAAGAGACCTTTTCTATACGAAAACTTTGACCCAGCTCCAGCCCCAAGCCTCAAGACCCAATTGCTGTCCTGTGACCGGATTGTCATCTGGTGAATGGATCTGACCCTTAACTCCACTAATATGAACTGAAAGCTTGCTCTGCCCTTACAAATTCCTTCCTGGAGATGGTTCAAGTCACATACTCCTGATTCCTCCTAGCTACTCTGAGCCAAGGGAAACACTTGAGGCCTGAGTCTGATCTAGTTTACCCTACTTTTACACTGAAATAGTGTCCGGGGTGTTCAGTAAGCTGCATGACAGCTGGAACAAATATTTGATCTTGCACCTTTCCCCAGGGAAGCTGATGTTTCTCTGAAAGCAGTCCCAAAAATCAAGCTGTCAAGTATACCAGTGATGTCATGAAAGCTGAAGGCGTGCTCCAAATAATATCAGACCCATTATTTGATTTAAACATTCAAGTGTTCTCTTAGCAGAGATCAACCCATTCTCAAACCTTGAGATAGATCCCAAGGTGGGAAGTAGGCCAGAAAAAATTAAATTAATTTGACATTAGTTTGCTTACTAACTAGAGAGTAACGTTGTCTAGCACTGTGTCATCAAACACCCATCTGTGTGTGTACATACATAAGTACTTACCTGCTCATAAATATCCATCCCTGCAAGTGGATTGCTGTAAGTAGGATCGAGTTTACAGCTTCCTAGAAAGCTGAAATTGAGGGTCTTTTTAAAAATAAACTCATTCATATGCCTCCATTGTGTCAAACTCTACCCGCAAGCTACTTTCAGCAAATCCAATGTGTTGCTCGTGGGTGCCACAATTAGAATTTTACTCTGCTTTATCAACAGTAGCCAACCCAAACTAGAGTTGCTGTCTTATAATTAAGTCCCCTCCCTTCAGGACTATTTGCTGACCTTCACACCATTTAAGTATCCCCTTTGGATTGCTGAAGAATGAGCAATTCATAAGATAGAGGATCAGTGTATTTATCTCAGTAAAAAAAATACAGGAATAGGGTTTATTTCCTAACTCTTCATTATACTTGAAGTCCCCTGGTTTCCAACTGCACCTCAGTAAAATCACCTCAACAAGCTCATTGGCTGAAGCCAATTAGTGTATCATGTCACAACAAAGACATACTTCAAAGACATATCCCTTTGAAGGCCATGATAAAAGAAGAGTCAAAGAAAACTGAATCCATCATCAAATAACTTTACAGTCCCTTTTCTAAAAAAACCCTATCTCTTACTTGCTATGAATTATTTAAGAGAAATCCTGCTGATTTTGTTCTCTCTCCATTTCTTTTTCTCTATTATGAGAGTATTTAGTTCAGCTCCCTGTCTGTTTGACAAAGACACTGACAATGCAGCTTGTCTTCCTTAAAAAGTGGAAGAGCCCTTGCTGCATTGCTCCATAGCAGACCCTCATTCTTAGAAGTTGTGTTATGGCCCAGAGAGAAACGTACTGCCGAATTTAAATAATTTTATCACACTGAGGAACAATAATGAAGAATAAGAACGACTTATTTTCCCTCCAAAAAAGACCTATGGTTGAAACAAAGAGATTTTTAGTAGGGGGTGGAAAAGAGACCAAACCCAAATTCCACATGAAGATGATAGCTTTGTTAAGCTCATTCTTCAAATGTGTTGCGTAAAACTTCATATTCAGAATCAGAAGTCATGTTAGATGATATTGGATGTTTTGGAAACAAGAGTGTTCTCACTAATTCCCAAACCTTATACTCACTAGAGGTGATTGAAAAAAACCAGATATTTCTGATGGAATAATTTTCATTAAAATGAAGTATTTATGAAATAAAAATATTTATTAGGAATGTGGTTAGCGATGTTAAAATTACAATTTGATTTCATTCTGACTCAGTTCTTGTAAGATCTTGAGACATTATTTTTGCGTGTGTTATTTTTCTGATAGTAATCCAGGATTGAGTCCATCTCAACCAAACCTTTTTACTATTTAAAACTTAAGGATGTTTATATTAGTTATTTCAAGCTCTACAAATTGGCATGTTTTTACGTCCTCATTTTGCCATAAAACTTCTGAGAGACTTTTGAAAGATCAGTTCTTGTACTGAGATATTTGAAGAGATTACCAAATGTATTCCCCTGTGTGAGGAAAGCCCACAGGGTTTAACTATAGCGCTACTAACTGAAGCGTACTGGTAGTCTGCTCTGACATTGTAGTCCTTATTGCTACTGAACTTCACTCCACCAAAGAAATGATAGTGTCAAACTTGCATTTTGTTTAAGTATTGAAGGTATCTGAGCTGCTCTTCAATTCAATATAGTCACCACAGATAAATTCAGAAATCTAGTTTTAAAGTTACAATTGGCTCTGTGGGAAGCAAACATGCATGGCAGGACTGATGTCCTTCCACCAAGGGAAAGTGCTCTGCTTTCGAGTCCAGTTGAAATTGCAAATCTAATACTGACACAGAGGAGATAAAGATTTTCAAGTCCAAACCTTAGTGTTGTGTATTACCACGTGTTACAATACATTGCAATTCTTGCACATTGATTTTGATTATGAAGATTGTGTTCTGCTCCCGGTAGCTTAGGTAGCGTCTATCCTGTTTTACATTTCTGACTTGTTCATGGCAAGAATAGTTAATTACAAAAATGTGGCCGTTTTTCTGATTGTGCAGTTTATCTGAAGACAGGCAGGTTTACAAATTAATGGATGCTAAAAATAAATAACAATGTATTTTTAAAAAAATCTGATAGATTTTGAGCATTTTGTGTTATTCTTCTGCAGGGATGTCTCTTCAATACCCTATAGACAATACACTCAGTTAAAGTTGTACACACTTTTTCTGCTTTTCTGTCTAAGAAGAAAAAACCTTGATTGGCAAAAGCCTGTACTGTACTACATAAAACACGTCAGATTCTACACAGTCTATTGGGAGGTAGCATTCATGTACAGTTTCCATGCTACCTTCTGCTTGCTTGTACAATTCTAGCCCAGAAGCTAGAATTGGCTTCTTTGGTGATGCAGAGCTCCGGAAAGGGAAGTTAAAGGTAGTATTGTAACTTCTGCCTGCTGAATGCCTGTGCTTCCTAGAAGCCACGCTTTAAGAAACTGTACCAGAAGGTGAAGGTCCTCTCCAGAGACCTCCACAGCCACTAAAGACTGGGCAATTGGAACTTACAGATGACTTTGCAAGACAGAAAAACTTTGAGGTTCCATGGTTGCTCCTGGTCTGGTGTGGCACGTGTCCATCAGGAGAAGTGGATTTCATGTCAGGCTAGGATGGAAATTCTTCCAATGCGTTTGGCTCTTGGCTATCAGTCAGATGTGTAATCAGATATGAATAATTGCACGTCTCTCTCCAGCGAAGGCCTGAGGGGACCAGTGAGAAAAAACAGCCACTTGCTGAAAAGCACAATGAAATGAGAATCTAACAGTTCTCTGCTGTCGTCCCCTGACATTAATTCGTACACTAAACCTTACCTCATGAAAAGAGACAAACTCTTCATGACAGTAATTGAAGGAGAGGTGCTTTCACACAAAAGGAACGCACGTGTGTGTATGTATGGGAGGTGGGGATGAATTTCCCCAAGGAATGTTATCAAGGCCTGAGCAATGAATAAAAACACAGGGGCTGTGGGGAAGAGACAACTCTGTTTAGCTGACTGTCAGAGCAGTAAACAAGGAAAAATTTAGCTTTTTTTTTATTTTCTGCTCTTTGTACATCATCAGAGGGGCTTTAGTAACACTGCGTTTGGTAGTGGGTAACAATGCTTGCTTCTGATTTAGGGGCCAACCAAGATGGGCTGAGGCATAGACACCCCAAAACACACATGCAGTCTTTGATCCCCTCCCTGCTGTATCCTGCTTGTTACTGTTCTGTAATTATAACACAGAATAAAAGCAGCAGCTGCTTTCAACAGCGAAAATCCTGCTCTCAATGACCTTGAGTGGATTGAAATTTTCCCTGATTACATGTGTGTCAGAATGAATCGTTTCTTTAAACCTCAGCCTCAGGAGCTGAGCCAGTCATAGAGAGGTGGAATTCAGAGATACTGCTTGCAGCTTTCCTTGGAGGGGCTGTAACATCTGTGTGCTTTCAAGTAGGTACCGGTAATTAGGCAGGGGCAGAGGGGAAGGCTATGGTGGATACAGGGCCTTTTTCCCCACCAGACTGGTATTCTACCTGGATTAACCATTTGTTCATTTAAAAATTAGAATGTCCTTCCATCCCACGGGGCAACCCAAAGGCCTCTTAGAAGCCTGCTGGGTACTAAGACATGCTGTGCCATCAAGCCTGTTGTACTGCAACACGCCTATGTCCTGCATGCACACATCTTTTTTAAAAAATGTTTCTTATCTTAGAGCCCAGAATTCATAATCAGTTATCTTATTTCCAAGACATCTGAGCACATGGCAGTTGCTCTTATGTTTGTGATGGAAGTGCCATACCATCTTTCTTGCTTTTTTCACAGGTATTGAAACTCTATACTTCCCATCTTCACTGAATTTGTGTCTTGTGACAGGAAGATGGGTATGGCTCAGTTAAATGCCACTTGACCTTCTAAGATTGGGGATATGCCTTATGGTATGCTACTTCGAAAGGTTTAATGAGTGATTAACAGATCTTTTAATAGAAGGCTAATCAACAGCTTAATCTGCTATGTATGACTATGGCCATTCCTAACACCATCTGCCACTGTGCAAAAACCCAGAGCTTATCCATCACAGATGTAATAATTTATTGGTCCTTCATAAACTATTGACGAATAGAAGGTTACACGGTACCCATTTTTGCTTTTGTCTCTTCAAAAGCTGTATTTTCCTTTGCATACAAAACATGTTCCACGGTTGTGTCCCACAGGAGGACAAAGGTCTTTTCACTATTGCTAGGTTCACAGTCAACTCCCAGAGTAGTTTAGCATATAACTATCTGAGAACCTGTTCTGGTGCCATATGACTCCAAGCCTTTCATTCTTGCTTTCATGGGAGTATCTCTTGCCTTTACAATAAGCCTCCAAGAGCACAACCTAGAAGGAAAGAGCCTTTTCTTGCTCAGAGGCAGATTTTTCAGCAGCAGTTTCAGAAGCTGCTTTTCTCCTATATGTATAATCAATATATTTGCAGGTGCTGCTGTGACCTTGCTGCAAAGTTAAGCTGTGCCCAGGAATACTCCCAGTTGTTCCTGTTGCTCAAGAGTTGCTTCGCAGTCTTTTGATGCATACCAGTGAGCACTCTCCTTGACACTTCCTCAGTATGGTCTGCAAGATACCATGGACCACAGAGTGAAGTCAACCTACAGCCACTCTGTTTGCAGGACATGAGACAAGGTCATTCTGTGCTCGTTATCCTTAAGGACCACGCACTTCTTTAGCACACGGAATTTAGCAGCGTATTCATCATCTAAATCCTTAAATGCCTTCTGCATGTATTCCAGGACACATAGACACACAGTTTTCAGTGTGGTAAAAACTGCTTGGATACATCCAGGTACATGTTTTTTTGTTTCAGGTCAGCCTGGTCCTGACCCTGTGTGATTCCAAGTCTTGGTTTGAATCACAACTCTGTCCCTTGGCCAACACTGTGGGCTGTAGGAGGTTGATAAGGTAAGGATAGAATTCATGTTTCACTTCTGTTCTGTCTAACTGCAGACATTCCATCACAACTAGTTGATTCTGGTCCTAGAAGTGTTCTGATCTATGCACAAGCTTGGAAGGCAGCCCAGGGGGACACTTCTACGCTGCAAGTTCTAAGATGAGATGAGGGGGACCCATCAAGTAGCTGCCTCTGAGAAGGCTTTTCTGTATTGACATGGGTTGGTTTTAATTAGTCAGTTCAAGTAACAGGACCAGCATAATTGAAAGGGGAAAGGTGGAAAGACTCATCCAGGGAAAGCCATATGATTTCTGAGGGAGAACAAATGAAAAACAATCAAAAAATGAAAGTAGGGAAGCACAGGAGAACACTGAGCACTCCTGGCAGCACCCAAAGAAATGGAAATGAGCCCCACAGTTGCCAGGATCCCTAACACAGAATCACAGAATGGTTGAGGTTGCAAGGGACCTCTGGAGGTCATCTGGTCCAACCCCCCCCAGCCAAGCCACCTAAAGTCAGTTGCCCATGACCATGTCCAGACAAATATTGAATATCTCCAAGGAGGGAGATGTCACAACTTCTTGGGGAAACCTGTGCCAGTGCTCAGTCACCTCACAGTGAAAAAGTGTTTCCTGATGTTCAGGAGGAACATCCTCTGTTTCAGTTTGCCCATTGCCTCTCATCCTGTCCCTGGTCACCACTGAAAAAAGCCTAGCTCCTTCCTCTTTGCATCTTCCCTTCAGGTATTTATATACATTAATAAGACCCTTCTGAGCCTTCTCTTCTCTAGGCTGAACAGTCCCAGCTCTCTTGGCCTCTTTCCTTATTGGAGAGATGCTCCAGTCCCTTAATCATCTTTGTGGCCCTTCACTGTACTCTCTCCAGTATGCAACCTAGAATACCATGAGCTGTCTTGGCTGTAAGGGCACGTTACTGGCTCATGTTCAACTTGGTGTCCTCCAGGATCACCTTTTCTGACAGCTAGGTGGTTCCCAACATATACTGGTACATAGGATTTTTCCTCCCCAGGTGCAGGACTTTACACTTCCTCTTGAAATTCATGAAGCTCCTGTCAACCTGTTTCTCCAGCCTGTTGAGGTCCCTCTGGATGGCAGCACAACTCTCTACCACTCCTCCCAGTCTTGTGTCATCAGCAAACTTGACAAGGATACGCTCTGCCCCATCACTAATGGAGGTGTTAAACAGGCCTGGACCCAGTACACCACTCGTTACTGTCCTCCAACCAGACTTCATGCCACTGATTGGCATTCTCTGGGCCCAGACATTAGGCCAGTTTCAACCCACCTCACACTCTGCTCATTCGGCCCATACATCATCAGCTTGTCTATGAGGTCCTAATGGCAGACAGTGTTGCAAGCCTTGATGAAGTTCAGCTAGACAATATCCACTGCTCTCCCCTCATTTAGCAGGCCAATCATTTCATTGTAAAAGTTTACAAAGTTGGTCAAGGATGACTTCCCCTTGGTGAAGCCATGCTGACTACTCCTGGTGATTTTCTTGTTCTTTAGGGGCCTGGAAATGGTTCTCAGGATTAGATGCTCCATTACCTTCCCAGGGATTGAGGTGAGGCTGACTGACTTGTAATTCCCTGGGTCCTTCTTGCCCTACTTGAATATAGGAGTGACATTTGCTTTCCTCCATTCTTTGAGCACTTCTTCCAGGCACCACAATCAGTCAGAAATTATTGATAATTTCTTACAATGACACCTACCAGCTCCCTCAGCCCTTGTGGGTACATACCATATAGGGTATGTATCTCCAGTGCACTTAAATATTCTCTGACGTGATCCACCAAGGGTACCTCTTCCTTGCTTCATTTTTAACTCCTGGTCTCTGGGACCTGAGATTCATGAAGGCCAGTCTTGCTAGTAAAGACTGAGGTAAAGGCAGCTTTCAGTACCTCAGCCTTTTCCACACCTTGTGTAACAAGGTCCCCTGTCTCATTCAGCAATGGGCCCACATTTTCTCTAGTCTTCCTTTTGTTGCCTAAGTACTCAAAGAAGCCCTTCTGGCCTCCTGATTTGCTTATATCCACTCATGATCAGTATAAATTTAACACTGCGTAAAGCAGGGTTATTTTATTGACGCTCATGTGAGCGAAGCTTGGAGGAAGTTTGCATTACACCACCAAGACTGTCATCTTCCAGGTGGATTTAAAAAAATACCTGTGAGCAGAAGCAAACAAACACTGGTCATTTAATAACCCACTACAAATCTGCTAATTAGTGTAACATTCCCAGCTGGAAAGGGGATTTGTCCTGGCCAATAAATGGCCCTCCCTGAGGAGCAAGATTGGGTACTGCTTCCTGTATATCACAAAACATGTCAGGACTCGAACTAAGAACAATTAGGGCTCTTATTCTGGGCTCTGTTTGCAATCCCTACCCTTTTCTGGAAGTGATGACAGTCCTGGCTGTTACCTACCTTCCATTGCTAGCTTACTTGAGCTGTTAGGAGATGTAAATCAATGGTTTTAGTGACTTTGATTATCTGAAGAGAAAACATAATATTGGCATAATTTCACAATCTGTCAGACCAAATCAGCCAGAGCATAAAGAATCTTACTTAATTTCCTGAGAGCATGGAAACAGCCTTCAAACCCTGCAGGCCGTTTGTCCCACCAGGCTAAACTTCATGAAATACTGCTGCAGGAGTTATCTCCATTCACTGTTTTGTATCAACAAAATAAAACAAACCACAAACCCACACTATCGCTGAAACGCGAGTAGGACAAAGAAAGCTTAATGCAAACTGAAAATCCACTACAAATTAAACGACATTAATTGCCATTAGTTGCTTCACCCATAGGGAAAACTATTGATAAAATGGCATGTTTATTTTAGGAAGGATCATTAACAGGACTGCTGGAGATAGAGTGCAGAAAGGATTGCCTTGTATAGCATTTGAGAATTTACCTTGCCTCTTCGTAAATACAGATTTGATAGAAGTACACATAGAAAACAGAACTAATATATAGCAACACTTACATCCTGACATACCCTGTTAGATTAGCATGCATTGATTGTGTGCTGGCTGCTGTTTACAGCTGACTCTGTAGCACTAATGGGTTTTGCTTATGGGTCTAAGTTTCATTAAAATACCTTCCTGCCCTTGAATATGAATTAATTCTTCTCTTGGGTGCTCTTTCAAGAGCGCAGTCACAAGTGTCTGAGTCGCGACTGCGCTGATGGCCCTTAAAGTCCATGAGCAGCCTCACCTAGAGCCTCCATCCATTCCCTGCCCATGGGCACAGGGGATCCATTAAGCTTAGTGTGGAATAATTACTAAAATGGCCAAAAATACAGCATTGTTCACACATTAAGGAAAAGTATAAAATCAAAAGGCTTCTAAGGTAGAATACAGCTGCAGCTGGCATGCGAAGAATGCAACATCTGCGATTCCCTGTACAATATTGCTTGCGAAGCTACACAGGGGATGGAATGGAATGTGACCATTCCATGGCCTTGCCCTGTGACGTATAGCAGATATGGGAATGAGATGGTACTATGGAACCAATAAGCTGCCTATTTGCTCCCCTGAGCCAACATTTTGTCAAATTTTGATGAAATGCTGTCCTTTGTGCGAACTTGGTCATTATAATGTCATTATAATACCAAAACACACCTCCATCCCGAAGCCTACCTGCCTCCAAGGTGCGACCACTCCTCCTTGAGTCTGCGCCCTGAATTTTTCGTAAACTCTACCTTTAAATGTCAAGCGAGAGAATTTTACACCAAGCATAATAAAAGTATTTATGACTAAAGTCACTCAAACTCCACCTTGAAGGTAAAAAATAGTATAAAATAGCCCGAGAGAGGGGGGATATTAGGGGAAGACACCATCGTGAACAAGTCAAGGAAGACTCCATCACCGACTGCCTTTGACTTCCGGGACCAGTCGACGGGCTGAACCTTTCTTCCCCCCAACAGGGACGCCTTTGGGTAAGACTTAGATTATACCCAGTGTTTCCTTGGGGAACTTAGAAACTTCTCTAGAGAATCTTTATCCTACATTTATAGCCAGGCTGTATCGTTTATAACTTTGTCGCGCATTTTGTATACTTAACAATATCTTTATTTGCACGTGCTTCGCAGGCAGTGTATTTATCACTGGAATCCTAAGAAACTATATATCTGTTGTTTAAATATACTGCACTGTTTAAGTAGCCCGTCATTTCGGTTTCTCACTGAACACGACCAAAGACTTGAGAGTGGCCGTGCTAGTTCATGATCACGACTAGACTGAAGGTGCAGTCTACTATTAGTGTATCCAAATCGTAACGGTTTAATATATATATTAAGCGTGACTGGACTGATAGTGCTGAATTGGGCATCACTCAGAATTTAAACCTAGCCGCACCTAGCCTCCCGCCTTAGTGAGGAGTGTTAGAACGCAAGGGGGCTTCTTTTGTGCCAAAACCACTTTGTCTCTTTCACCCAACACTCAGTCTTGGGCCCTCCCGCATGACCTGAACTGTGTTTTAGCAGGGTGGGTCTCCAGGTCAGCCACAGCTGTGCCTGTGCCAGGCCATGGACCCTGTTGATCTGGACCCTGAGTTGTGGACTAACACGCTGGCTTGATGTTGGACCTGCCTCATCACCACAAACTTGTCTCACAACCTGCATTCTGTTTTCTTTCCATAGGCTTAAAAAATAAAATAATAAATAAATAAAAAAACATGTCATGGTTTGGAACAGATTGGCCAATAACAAATGACAGATTCTCTCCCCCTACCTCTCACTCCAAGGAGAGGAGGGAAAGAGAGAAAGAGACTTATGAGTTTAGAAGAAACTAAACTACTCTAATGAAATATTAATAATAAAATAATAAAAAGTAAATAATGAAATATATACAATATACAAAATCAGTATCAGTCTCCCAAGATGACAATCACATAATGACAGGCACTGGGTAGACTCAGTGACAGGCAGGAACTGGATTCCAAATCTGGGTCCAAGAATGTACAGCTGGGGCTCAAAGGCAGATGAACAGACCGAGTCCTCCTCAGATGTCAGCCATTGAAGAAAGTGGGCAGACCCTTTGATCCCTTGGCTTTTATCCTGAGCATGGTGCAGATGGGATGGAATACCCTGTTGGTCAGTTTTGGGTCACCTGTCCTGTCCGCTCCTCCCCATAGGTGCGACCTCTCTACTCTTTTCCACTTACAACCCTCCAGCGGGGCAAATAGCGAAGTTAGCTGACCTTGGTTGCTATAGGAATAAGTATAAGCAAGAGCATCTCTGCATACTGTTCCTGGGCATAATTATAAATAATCAGGTCTTATCTCCCTGAAAGCAAACAGTGTCTCCACAATATGCTGTTAATTTCCGAGAGTTCAGTTAGTTAGAAGAGGCTTAACTGAAAAGTAAAATTCTGAACAGAAAATTGGTTCTATTTTACCTCAGACCAGGACACAACACTATGATTAAAAGCTGCGGAGCAAAATTCAAACAGTTACAACAGATATGTTCCCCTACGTATTTTTACAGAGAAGGGAGTGTCATGTATTTTTAAGGTAGGTTGTATCTAACTCATCAATTTTGGGCAGTTTCCCCGTAGTAAACTGACTGTAATATGAAGTACCCATTTACCGGTTTTTAGAACACGTATAAATGGCTGTCAGATTAAAGACAGTGAAGCTTAATCGTTTCTTATGAAGTCTAAACAACATTAAGAGAGTAGAATCCGAAACTATCTCCAATGTTTACTCATCATTGCTGCGACAAACACAACTAATGCCATAACACGAGAAAGCAATCCTTCTAAGTAGCTTAAAAAATGTAAACCCCGGTTAATAAAGTTGATTTGTTGTTCAGCCCATCACAATGCAAACCGCTGTCATTATGTTGCAGGCAGACAGGACGCTGCTGTGTGCTGGGGGAGTTGTCTCGGGCTGCTTGTTGTTTTGAGTCTCTCCTATGACGGTGTGGCCTGATGTGTGAAGAACAGAGCTAAAAGCATTTACCAGCAGCCTGTTCCCGCATATTTCTGATTTGCCACTGAGGATGCACTGTCAGTTAGTGGCTTAGCCATAGAACTAGGAAATTTGCATCCTCTTTTGCTAAGTCTGGCACTGTCTCCTTCTCTGTTGGCCGATTTAACTTTTAACCTTTTCTTAGGGATAGCATCTTACTGTCTAAGTAATGACAGTAACTCACAGCATCTCACCCAAGATGTCAGCTTGAGCATATTTCAATATGGGTAAACATGGGAGCTACCATCAAGCTCTCCAGCAATCCTGGCAAGCAGAAAGAAGCAGGCTATAAAGTTTGAGACAAAATTACGAGTGGAAATGTAGCAAATGTCCGAACATGTGCCTACTCAACCCACCTCTGGCTCTAACAGACTAACTCATGTGCATGAGGTCTCACTGGCAATTACACTGAGACACCTGAGTGAACGCCCGACTCGGGAAGTTCTTAAGACCCTGACTATTAGCTGTGGGAAGGATCTACCTGTATGTTCTAATCTTCAGCAGTCTCTGCTGGGCACCGGGCTGGACAGTCATTTAGTCTGCCCCACTATAGCCTTTATCTGGTGGCTGTGGGTGCTCAGCTGTGCATCAGAACAGGGCCCTCCTGCTTGGTTTGATCCTTCAAATAAATTAAAATACATGTAGTTCCACTCTCCCTACATAATGACTAGGGCACCTGTATTAATGGGAGATAAAGATTCCCATTTCATGTTTTCTTGCTTAAATACCTTGTGGTGATTAAAGTGGAAAGAGCTCCAGATAGGCCTCTATCCTGGTTTGAGAGAGAGGACTAGTTTCACTTCTAATGTTTGGAAAAACTGCACTTTTAGAAGACTCTAGTGTATAGAGCCAGCTATGGTATGTGGGTTTCAAGGTTTCAGTGCTTTTGAGTTAGCCAGGTGCAGGGATGGGGAGGAGCGAGACCCGGGCACTTGACCCAATCTGGCCAACAGGATTATTTCATACCATGAATGTCACACTCAATATAAATTAGAAAGTTTGCTGAGAAGTTCTCTCTCTCCCTTGATGGGTGTGATCCTGAGAACTTCTTGTCCTGATGCCGGACCCCCGAGCCCTTCCCTTCCTACCGAAGACATAGTGCTCACAGTGTCCAACTTTTGCTGTCCACGTCTGGGAGTGCACAGCTTCCTAGTGACAGAATTGGCTGAGTGTAATCCTTGTATATTTTATATTGGTGTCAGGATCAATACTAGATCTTTAGTATTATTAATGTTAACTATTTAGTAGTATTCTATTAGATCTGGTTTTATTTCAACCCTCAGGTTTCCTTTTTTTTCCCCACAATTCCCCTTCCTGGGTGGGAAGGGTTCATCAGGTGATAGAATGATTGTCTAAATGACAGTAAATTGTTGTGGGTTCCTCAAACCATAACAGCTTCCCATAATTTCCTATCAATTTAAGAACACTAATATGCTCCATAAAGACACACTGAATTAATTACACAGCTCAGATTGCAATTCCATTTTAAGCACCTTGCAGTTGAAATTTATCCCCCTACATACCAAAGAACATTGATTTAATTAGGCAGCAGGTACTGACAGGTAATGCAGAAAGAATATTGCTATGCATTCTTCATATTCTTCAGGCCCTCCACCTCATTGCATGTTACCAGAACTCTACCTGGATTTGTGCAAACCCTTTGCCACTGTCCCACACAACATTCTTGTCTCTAAATTGGAGAGACATGGATTTGACAGATGGACCACTCAGTGGATAAGGAACTGGCTGGGTGGCCACATTCAAGGAGTTGTGGTCAACAGCTTGGTGTCCAAGTGGCAACCAGTGACAAATGGTGTTACTCAGGGGTCAGTACTGGGACTGGTGCTGTTTAACATCTTTGTTGGCAACATGAACAGTGGGATTGAGAGTGCACCCTCAACAAGTTTGCCCACAATGCCAAGCTGAGTGGAGCGGTCAACACGCTGGAGGGAACGAAGTGACCTGGACAGGCTTGAGGGGTGGGCCTGTGCAAATCTCATGAAGTTCAACAAGGCCAAGTGCAAGGTCCTGCACCTGGGTCAGAGCAATCCCAAGCACAAATACAGGCTGGGTGGAGAATGGATTGAGAGCAGCCCCGAGGAGAAGGACTTGGGGGTGCTGGCTGATGAGAAGCTCAACAATAAGCCGACAATGTGCGCTTGCAGCCCAGAAAGTCTGGGCTGCATCCTGGTCTGCATCAAAAGAAGTGTGGCCAGCAGGTTGAGGGAGGTGATTCTGCTCTCATGAAACCTCACCAGCATCCAGCTCTGGGGCACTCAACGTAAGTAGGACATGGACCTGTTGGAACAATTCCAGAGGTGGGCCACAAAGATGATCAGAGGGCTGGAGCACCTCTGCTATGAGGACAGGCTGAGAGAGTTGGGGTTGTTCAGCCTGGAGAAAAGAAGGCTCCAGAGAGACCTTCTAGCAGCCTTCCAGTACCTAAAGGGGGCCTACAGGAAGGATGGGGAGGGGATCTTTACCAGGGAGTGTAGTGATAGGATGAGGAGTAACGTTTCATCATGGTTTAGCCTCAGCTGGCAACAAAAGCACACAGCTGGTCTCTCGCCTCCCCGCAGCCATGCGGGGAGAATCGGAAGAAAAAGGCAAAACTCGTGGATTGAGACAAAGGCAGTTTAACAGAACAGCAAAGGGAACAAGAAAACAACAACAATAACACGGATATAGGAAAATGACAAACCCGATGATGGTACCAGCACTCACCCACCGGACCCGGAATGCCCCAGCCCGCCCCAAGCGGTGGCTTCCTGCTCCATCCCCCGGCAGCTCCCGGCTCCAGGCTGGGCATGGCTCACACGGGGTGGAATATCTGTGTCCCTGCCAGAAGCCTGGGGAGAATTAACCCTAATCCTGACGGAACCAGGACACGGTTTTAAACTGAAAGAGGGTAGATTTAGATTAGATATTAGGATTAAATTCTTCACTCTGACGATGGTGAGACACTGGAAGAGGTTGCCCAGAGAATCAGTGGATGCCCCGTCCCTGGAAGTGTTCAAGGCCAGGCTGGATGGAGCTCTGAGCAACCTGGTGTCCCTGCCCATGCAGGGGGTTTGGAATTAGGTGATCTTTAAGGTCCCTTCCAACTGTAACTATTCTATGCTTCTGTGATTCTGTGATTCTTTCATTGCACTGTCAAGAGATACTCTTTCCCTGTATCTGCTACATGCATTAATAACCTGATATATGTGTCTCCACCTCTTTTGAAGCACAGATCTGGGTAGTGTTAGGCTGAGCAAATTGTGACCTAACATAGTCTCCAGTGCAGGTAATGATACTTGCTAGCCATTGATAATTCATTGCCGGTCCCTACCAAATTTCCCCTCGTCATTAGTTAAGTCTTTTTGGCTTTTGATTATCAGAACATTGATGCTGGGTTGTTTCCACAAAGCAAAATTTTCATTGGGTATGTCTGCATTGTGGAGTAACAGGAAGATTTTTCTTCTCTGAGGGATCACTAAGTTCAGATCTGGGTGTGCTTGGATCTGAGTAGCATTCTTTGGGTTAACCCCAATATGAGTAAAGTCTGAAAGCTCTTCCTGTCTAACTGATTCCTTCCCACCCCATCCCACAATTTGGTATTCATGCCACTGTAACAGCGCTGCAGAGTGAGGGGTTGCTCACTGATACACTGTCCAAGGAAAAGGAACAGGACATGCCTTTTTCTGTCTGCCTCTGCTAACCCGTGAGAGGATTAAACCAAAACAGTCTTCCCAGGCTCACTCCAGCTCTTGCATTGCTGGCTGCTTCCATCAGGTCACACAGAGGGCTGAAATATGAGACCCCCATGCTTTCACCTCCTCCCTCTTCCCTGGCTCCATGCATCTTCTCTGCTTCTACGCAGGACAAAAGCTCTGGTTAATGGTGAGTTGCACAAGCAGGGAGCGGAACAGAAAAGATTCCAGGTGAGCTATAAGCAGAAACTTTGTTCTCTCTTTTGCCATTAGGTAGTGCTCTGTGAACCATGGCGTTACATCAAGGTATTGCTTGCAACTTCCATGGAAACAGCCTCTCAAGAAATCTTTTTAGCTCTTAATTACAGTAGCATAAAAGAAGATTTAAAAAAAAAAAAAAAGGCAAAAGTATCCATAATGTAAAAAGCAGTCAGAAGGATTTCCACTTTTACTAATAGCTCTTTTTCCTTTTTCTTTAGCTGTAGAGAGATTTCATACGGTTCGCTCCCACCCCACTCTCACCCATTCTCTTCCACTGGCATCCTCTTAGACAGTATCGAGGACGGCTCCAGCTCTGTTTTAACAGGAAAGCAAACAAACAAGAGATGGTCTGGAACATTTTTTATTTCTTCACGTTAAGTCAAATTTTGTGTCTCCGAAAGAAAAAATTGGACAAACTGACACAGGAAGAAAACAAGAGGAAAAGCAGTGGCACAAAACATACCTTGTGTGCCTGACTGACTGCTACGTGGAACCTTACTGCTGCAGGAAGACAAAGCGGAGGGAGATCCCGCTGACCTCTAAAATCACTGGCATCATTCAAGTTGCCTCACTGGTCATGAGCTCATTATCACATTGCAGAAAAGGATCTGTGAAACAAGGAAAAGGACACCCACGTGAGAATGAAAGTAGGAATAGGGTCTGACAGTCAAAGAATGACTGCAGAGATGGCCGGAAGGAGTCTCCAGAGATCTCTGGTCCTATCTCCCAGTATGGCCACCACCACACCAGGGCAGCAGTGGCTTTGCCTAAATGAAGCCTGAAAACCACACCAATGGAGACAGTCTCCCATCTCTCTGGTAACCTGCTCCACCACCCTCCTGGGAAAGAAGCTTTCCTAATGTCCATCCTGAACAATCTCCCAGGCTTCACTTTGTGGCTATTGTCCTACGTTTCCTGCAGCGCAGAGGGTATTAGAAGGAGGGTTGTTACACAGAAATCTGGTATTCAGCCTTTCCAGGACTGAGCAATCTATAAAGAGTGCAGAAACACAGCAGGTTTGAGTGCACCACGCTGCAGGTGTCTTCTGATACATGGAGGGGACTTCAGAAAGAGAGTGACTTTCTGTGTAAAGAGCTGTGCAGTGTAAGTAGCAAGGGAAACAAGCTTCCTTTGACAGTGAGAAAAGGGCTGAGTGAGAGCTTGAGAACCAAGTTGCCTTGAGTCTCATAAAAATCGTGAAGTGGAGATCCCTTCAGACCAAGCCATGTCTGAAGCCTGAAGGCAAAAGAATGTGGCTGCGGAGATGAAAAAAGAACAGGTAATTACAAAAAAATAAAACCAAACACCAAGCACACTTAAAAGTACAATTTTATCTCAATTTTTTACTGTAGAGTAAATATTGACTATCTCAGGCACATCACCTAGAGCCTGGTGATCTAGTGAACACGATAGATAGAGTAGACAGAGTAAGTGTGACCTGACACTGATGTCTCCATTGTATGCATTTAGTTGATTGAGTTACATCTTTCAAGAATTAAATTATTGCCACAATTAAAGCAGTTAATGTTGTGGAAACAAGCCCTCGGTGAGCCCAGGTACATATCCTAAAAAGTTCTTACCACTTTCTAGAATGAGTGAAAGAATTAATTTACACAAATGAATAAAAATAGCAGGAATTCCTGTAGGGTTTACTGTAGCTTATGCTTACTTAAGGAGAAAAAAAACAAAACAAAACAAAACAAAACCCTCAAGCTTTGAAACTTTTTTTGCTGTATGGAAATAGTAAAGTGGCTGCCACAGAAATGGCATTGTAGTATTATTCACAGTAGTATTTATAAGTCATCTGACTGTGACACTGAGTTAAACAACACAATCCAAGATTCACTCATGGCTAAAAAAATACAGCCTGGAAGGACTGCAGGCACGTGCGCTGCCAACATCAGAAAGATAGTAAGAAGATGGGTGAAAATGGTAGTTGTCTACAGCTAGAGACACCACAAATTTTAGAAATATCAGAATATTTCTGGAAGTTGGATGACAATACATACTTAAAAGGGGAAGCAGCTATTATCTGCTTCGTTATTTTCAAGACTGTAATGAAACTGCTTTGGGGAATATTCACATAATTTAAAAGTATACAGTGATCTAAATGGTTTGGATGCCAATAGCATATCATTTGCACTGGAAATTATAACATTAGCATCGCTTTGTGATAGTCTGCAAGTTAACATAAATGAGTAAAAAAATTTTTTATAGCTTAATTCCTGGTCTGCATTTTCGATTCTGCAGCTTTGTAGATCAATTACTACACAGAAACCAACAGTTAATATTGAAGACTGTGTCTATATAAAAAAAAAAAGGTTTACATCACTTGCCTCCACTGTCAGAAGTGGTTTGGAATTAAAGGGGTATTTTATTTTGTCAATCTTGGGTGCCTGGGTATGTTCAGAACCTTTACCACATGATGACTATCTCTTAAAATGTCTTCCAGATATTAGAAATTATTTTATGACCTTAGCAAAGGAATGCCCAAGTTCAACTTTATATTTAATGAGGTATGGGTAAAAATGGGAAGAAAAACAAGAGAAGAGAAAAAACACACCATGGCATAAAGGAAAAAGTGAAAACGGGGCTCATTTCATGGCATACACTAGGGTCAAACACCTGGTTTCATATTTTGATTTCAGCAAACACTTTAATCTGACTCAAACACTTCTCCTAAAAAGAATGCTGTTTTCTTCGGAAACTGGGAGCTTAACTGAGAAGCTGAATGTGACAAAAGGTTGCATATGGATTATTTGTTTGTTTACTGAGAAACTTGGTGAAATGTGTAGCATACCAAAGTATTTTATGTCAGAAAATGCTCTAATATTATAACTTCAACTAGTTATGTTTTTTAATTTCTTGAAGCTTCTGGGACTTATGTCAATTTCCATTTCAGCTGTTGCAAAGGAGGACGACATTTTTCTTGTGTAAATGGACTTGGACAGACTGAAACCTGCTAACTAATGATCATGTTAAGGCAATGCTTCCAAATTAAATTTGATTTCAGTTGAACAGGAAAAGAGCTTTTGCATTGATTTCTAAAACCAGGGTGTGATGAAATGCATCAAAATTGTTAGTAAGTGTCCACATGAACAATTCCCTGAAACATGATCACTGAATGGCATGGTTGAAATATTCCCTTGGGAGAAAAGGATGTGATTTTCTATAGGAATTCTCTGAAACAGCCTTTAAGGTAAAGCAGTCTATTTTTCAAGTGGTTGTGTCTTATTTCTACATCAGAAAGTTCTGGGAGCTCTTAACATCTCAGTAACACAGCTGTGTCAGCTTTGCCACAGTTTTAACAAGAAGGTCAGTCATTAGTGGCATGAAATACTCACAGCCATTTCAGCCATGGTTGCCACCTAGTTATGTGTTTGTTCCCAATAACTTAACCATGATGCAGGTTGAACATGACAAGAGGTCTGCATAGGGGGACAGTCTTGACAGAAACATCACTCCCTGACTCCCCACTCCCATGAATTTCCCATTATTGGCAAGGAAAACTACACCAAGATGTTGTTTCTTCAAGGCGCAATGCTGTGAAATGACAGAAAAATAAAATGAATAATATGGAGAAAACTCACATTAGCTCTCTCATCCCAGAAGTGGAGATACTGAAGACAATTTGCCCACACTTCTGCATGAGATAGTGTTACTTGACCAAGTGGGAGAAGACACTAGCAAAAATAACTGTAATTTGAAACCCAACATAGATGAGATGCAATGTGTAAAGAGAAGCATAACTTTATACAACTCTGTTTATACAACTGCTCTGATGTTGATACTTGTGCATCTTAATACTTGAATCCATTCTGCTTGGGAATGAAAAAACAATGGATCTTGTGATCCATCAAGCACATCTCTACATAGTCATTCATATGCAAACCTATGGAAAGATAAGATGCTACTTCAGTGTTACTGCAGAACATCTGCTGCTGAACACAACATCTAAGGGAACAAGAAGAAAGCCTGACCTTTCAGACCTCAGACTGTGCTTGTAGATGTCCCAGTTCAGTGAGAAGCTATCTGAGAAGTTACTGCATTTATTCAGAAAGTCAAAGAGACAAAAAAGAAATCCCACCATCCTACTTTTAACATTTATTCTTCCGAGACCTACATGTTCATTCCTTTTAATTACTTTTAAAATCTTTCTTTTCCTCTTCTGCTCTTTCAAATGTTCCTTTCTGCCACACTGGAACAAAAGCCATGTAACACTGAATATAACCACCAGCCATCCAACCTGGCACTCTGCCTCTGACATAATTCTTCAGAGGAAGATATACATAGCTTCTAGCAGAGATTTGTTCAGGCTTTGAAATATAAGCTCATACTGGCCATCCTCGAGGTCTGTTCAGAACCTCCTGCAGCTCCAGCTGTTCCTGATACCCATACACGCTACAGAAGCTGTGCCTTTCTAAATTCTTGTCTTTTGTTTCCACCACAGACACTACCTGCTGCTTTAGTTCTATCACAGACATTTGACTACCTCAGTTGACTTCCTACGGAGGGAACAACCACAGCTCTTTGCCTTCTGGAGTGCCCCTTTTATTTGATGTGTCCAACTGGTGTTTCTGGCTTTGGGCTGAAGAGCAGGTAAGTGTAATTTATTTGCTACTCTAAGGATATTTGGAGCATGATGAGGTTCAATTTATCTGGTCTCTGACTGGCTATAACTCTTCACTCATACTGACACCATTAACATATTACAGCCTAAGAGGATGTTTGCTGCTTGCCCCACATTTCCAGTTAAGATCCATTTATGCCCATTGTATCAGTTTTGTGGGACTGATATTCATAACTCGGATCATTTCCAGAATACACACTAAACAAGTTAAAATATTGACTTGAAGAGCTTACATGGTGCATATACTGTGCATAATGCTTTCTGTCACATGTAAATAACAAATACGTTCCTGAAATCAATTTGAATCCGAACATACACAGTGCCTTTTACATTCTGTCCAATTTCTCACTCATCTTCTGATTACATTCTCCATCGCAGCCCCTGTGCAGGAAAGTATGAATAACACTTTTGTTTATTGCCTGATACAGAATGGAGGCCTATTTCCCTGCAGAAGATTTATGATCCATGAGCCCGTTACATTTGGAATGCAGATAGCAGATTAGTTTGGGATTTGTCTCATTCAGAAAGCATTGACAATGGCAATTTATCACAATAATTTCAGTAAAGGATCTTAGCAGTGTTTCATGCCACAAGCAGGTGCCCAATTTCCATCCATTAAGAGAGTCATATGAATGGGGACACCTCAATAAAAATGTAAGCATTCTTATTTATTTAGGATGAGAGAAAAATGTACATGTGAGAGACGTTTATTGCTTTGTTTACTTGTGGAGTTGGAACTTTTTGGGAAAAAGCCTTTCAAGCTGTAAAAATTCATTAATTGGGGAGATATCAGACCTTCAAGTTTCCGTGTTGCTCCTTATAATGGAAAAATTAATTAATCTTCCACGTTCTGACTCATTATAATGCCTAAGAGGACTTGAGTATCACCTTTAATGGAAAGGAATGTGGAAATTCAGTAGATATTGGAATTAGTAACTATATTTAGGTTCCTAAATACGTGACCTGAGATGCAGAACTGGAAGAACTCCAGTACAAAAGCATGAAGACATACCAGGCAAACAAGCACCTCCAAAATTCAAACCCCTTGTCCAAATGCCTGTTTAGGAAGGTGGCAAAAAACTCACCTTTGTTCTTCAGAATTGAGCACCTCCCAAGTCTGAATGCTTGTCCTGTCTCACCAGCGAGGAACAGCAGGCATGGAATGGAGGCAAATGCTTTAAAATGAATGCCTAAGGAAGGTCAGATGATATCTGAAGAGGGCCGTAGAAGATATCAATAGTGTATCACTGCAAAGGCAGTGTTATATGTGCATCCCTAGCAGTCATCCAATTGCATTTTATGCTGGTAGTCAATGCTGTGAGAATGTCTCCATGCCGTGGCATTTTGTTCGTTATCTTTAAATATTCATTACTTCATACCCTGAATTCATAATCTTGTTCACGGAAAACAAATACTTAATCATGTAGATATTCTGTGAAAGGCAGCTAGGAATGTAAGTGGCAGAATCGAGTGATCCTATAATCAGAATGGTCCCTCGTAGATAAAAAGGAGCTCATAATAAATGAAGACTGTAGTATCCACCAGAATTTTGAGTGCCTCATCTTTCCAGGTAGTGTCTGAAACAGCTATAATCACAGTGAGGGTCTAAGCAGGCAGAGAAGTGTCTGGGGCATCCATTCAACTATATGTGCATAACGTGACCCACAATGTGCACGCTGTCACACGCTGCTGCAAGGAGACCTGCAGGTGCTTAACACTGCTGTATGCCCATCTTAAATGCTCACATCGCTTCCAAAGCAGGCTCCAGGCAACACAGCAAGCAGCACCATTCCTCCTGGAGCAGCACTCACTTCTCAGCACTTGTTTCTCCACACTGAGGGATGCTATGGGTTTTATTTCCACTCCTCGTTTTGCATGTTACTTGGTTTCTTCATGCCAGACAAGGCTTCACTTCTCAATCTGTGGTGAGCAAGCTTTCCCCAACAATCTCTTTTGCTGTGCATTAGCAAAGGTTGTTTGAGTGCCTAAATACTTATTTTTCCCCTATATTGTTCTTTCCTTTTCAGAAATCTAATGAGAGAGAAAGAAGTGTGATGTTGTCCAAATTTGTGCCCTCATTTCCCTCTTGCTTGTATAAGCCTACCACTAATGATTTCTGCAGCAAGCACTTTGTTTCCTACCGGTGGTACACCCCTAATTATCAAAAAGACTTTTTTTTTTAATTTAAACAATTTTTTCTACAGATTGTCCTCTTTCTGGAAAGAGTTTCCTTATTCTTTGATACTGGCAAATGCACCTCCTCCTCAGAAACGCTGTTTGTCCACATTATGCATTTAAGGGGAGGACTGTTTTAACGGACCACAGTTCAGGAAACTAAGAGGAAAGGCTACGAGGCACTGTGGCAGATGCAGTCTACCTGAAAAACCCAGACCACCAAAGAAAAAGGTGACACAAGTGAGAAACTTAAGAGTCCCAGAAGCATCTCCACTTCTCCTTTTTTATTTTTGGGCAGAAATATTTTGGCTTTTTACTTATGATAAAAAAAAAAAAAAAAGTTATTTTGAAAATCCACTTATTTCCCTTGGTATTCCAGGGAAAAAACCGCAACACTTCATTTGTATTCCACTCATAAATGCATCTCATATTCCTGTGATTGTTCATTGTCCTACTTGTTTGCCATGCATTTTGTTGTAATTTGTAACACTGAAGAATACAGCTCTGAAGAGCTTTATAAATCTTGCTGAGTGAATAATTTCCCTTGTGTATATGTCACCTTTTGGAAAGAAATCCACAAAGTTTTCTGGCAGTAGATCTTTTGCAGTATTAAGACAAGACACTAATTGTCATAAAACAAGCACTTTTCCACATAATAAAAGTCAATAGCAATATTGCCAACCACAGGGAATAACAAAGTCGAATAGAACAGAGAACCTTTTGAAAGCCAGGGTTGGTTGTTTATCTTCGGGCAGAAAAAGATTATGTTAATCTTTGTGAGAACTACAGGCAGGATATATAACTCCATATTAGCAGCACAGCACACAGAGAGTTCACCATACTCTGGATTCGTTGCTTTTAAAGGAACGTGCCAAACAAGATGAGTGGATCTCCAAAGGCTGAAAGCTCAAGTTTACTTCCAATAACGACTCAAAAGCTTTGAGGTTTTACATGAAGCATGTATTTTGTCATTCATTTCTCTTGGGTATATTTAACACCACAGTTTTGGGTGCAGAGACCAAGGGTATTAATAGCCCCTGAGACCGAGTAGAGAAATCTCTATATTTAGCCACAGAAGGAAGGTTTCTCTGCACAACCATTTCTTACAGCACAGTGCCAAAGCTTCATGGGCACCTACTGCTATAGACAGGAAAAGATGCATTTCAAAAATGTGCAGCTACCAATCTGATTTTTTTCTCAAAGTTCTGTTTGGGGCATAGTTTTCCAAGCCTTTAACAGAGTTGTGAGTGCAGTATAGACATTCTGATCACAGCTGCTTACAAATATCTTCACTGAAAAATAATTGGATACACGCAAGACAATCTTGTGCTCCTTTTCCAGCTTAATTTTCCAGTCCTGGTGCGGGCTGGACTGACAAGGAGTGGATCAAACCAGTAACAGCAATAAATGTCATCTTCCCTTGTGCATATGTGAGTGAAAATGTGAGTGAAAACTCCTTCTGACGACGAGGTGGAGACATACATTTCTGTATGTAGAAGGCTGACTTTTTTTACCCAAAGAATTTCTGACACATTGACAGAAAAGGAAAGCAACAATTAAAAAATAAAAAAGATAAGCTAAAAGAATTCCATACAATCATGGACAGATTTAAGTGGGAAATGACCGCCGGAGGTCTCTATCCAACTCCCTGCTCCAAGCACGTCCACCGTCATAGCTAGATGGAGTAGGTCAGAGAGAGCGAAGTCTTAAAGACATCTGTTGATGGAGATGCTACCACCTCTCTGGGCCACATCCCATGACTGTGTCACTCTCCTGGGGATGAATTACTTCTTCCTAGCCCATCAGAGTTTCCTGCGTTGCAAAGGTACCTGTTGGCTTCTCTGAGAGGGGCATTGCTCTGTCTCTGTCGTGTCCTTTTTGAAGTGGAACTCCCTCAACTTTCTCTTTACCAGGTTGAATAAAGCCTATTCCCTCTGCCTTTTCTGTGATCCAGCTCCCAGTATGCAAGTTGGACTTTATTTCTCTGAGATTGTATTGCTGGTTCATGTTCAACTCGTTGTTCACTGGGACCCCCAATCTCTGCAGAGCTGCCTCCCAGCCATTTCCCAGCCTATCCTGGCCCAGGGGCTGGCTCTGTCCCAGGTGCAGGCCCTGCATTTTTCCCTGTTGAACTTCATGAAGTTCACGCTGCTCCAGCTTGTGTCCCTGGAATCTAGCCAGCTATGAAGGTTGTGCAGTCTTGACAACACCACCGTCTGGTCTAAGTTTCCCATCACATTTGCATTGACTCCAGCCAAAGCTCCTAGGAGCTGAACCCTATCCATCAGAAGAAGAGCTTTAAGTCATTAATATTCTCCTAATGTATAATTTATAAAGTTGTGCCACTGTGTTTTCAGAAGGCTGTAAGCAAGGATAGCAGTCTGGAGCCAGGAAGCTGCTAATTAAGGTATAAGCTAGAAACGCTAGTGGTGTAATATGAAGAACAGAGGGAAAGCAGCAGCTTTGGCCACCCTTTGAGATACAAAACCTTCACAGACTAGTTTAAGCAGTTTCAGTAAGACAAAAATCTGAGTCTGCCTTCCAGGAGCCAGTGTTGGCCAGGAAACACCTCTCACAAATGCGTCAAGAGAGCAGGAAACCTGCTTAAGCCTTGGGGGTTCCCAGCAGGCGTGACAAAAGGCAGAAGGTGATTGTATATATGCCCCATTCAGTCCTTTGTCCGTGCACCCCTTTGTGTGCATGTCGTCCCCAACTCCACCCTTACTCAAGCTGTTTTACCTATCAATTGTGCTTGTCTGGGTAAGTCCATAAGCCTCTCCTTTGCACGCTGTAATTGAGACTCTGAAATGTATTCCTTCAGAAACTTGGCTTTTAAATTTTTTGTTTGAACAAGGAAAATTGTGTACTTTAAAGTAGGTCATTGAATTTCTTTACAACCCAACTCCTCTGACAGAGGCTTATTATTTTTCTGTGTGTGTTTCAATAGGAAAACACACGATTTCAGAGTCGGCTGGCATGTTTATTTTCAAATCTGGAGTTTCCTTTTTTGTGGCTTGTGGAGTTGAATGTTATTATAAATTGATCTTCTAGATCTTTTGCTGTTCTGACACTTCTCTTCCCCCTATACCACTCCCTTTTCTCGTGTCCCAGTTTATTAAGATTAATTTTTCATTTCGGAATTCCAGTATTTCACAACAAGCCTTTTCATCTTTCTCTTTATTGTCATTTCCTTTGTAACCTTCCTGTATTTTTACCAGTTCCTTGCTCATTCACCATCTCTCTGCTTTTGCCAGGCTTCCCTGTTCTCTTCCTTCACATTCAAATGTCCACAATTTCTGAGTGCCTTAATTAAATCCCCTGCTTCAACAGTGTATGAGCAGGGTCCGGATGATTCCTGCTTTTCAGAGAAAATGTGCGACAGAGCTGAACTGGTGGAACCTGACCATAAATTAACACCTATTCTTGTTTTTACAAACTTTATCACCTGATTCTTGTCTGTCTTGTTTACATGCTGTGAAACATCTGTATTGCGTTACACTGAAAAGAAAAATATGGTCAAATGAGAACAGCTTGAGTTTACAGTCTCTTTTCCTTCGCAGTGTTTTGACATCAGATAGCACAAAATCAAAGAACAGTTTCTAGACATCTAAATTTGAAACTTTTGATTATGTTCCACACATAAATCTAGTTAGTCAGCTTCTTTGATGATTAATTTCAGTCAGCTTCTGGCTTCGGACAAAGATGTTAGGGACTTCAGTAGACTCAGACAGTGCTTTTCTGTTCATCTGCTGAGCAACCTACCCTCTGCTTATTGAAAATAAAAGGGTAAATCAGCTGGAAAGACAGGGCAACTTCTGCTAAAAAAGGAAAAGGAGTATTTTGTTCTTCACTTGGAAACATTTCATTTAGAATTTTGGCTGACTGGTGTTTATTTTTAAAGGATTAATAGCCCCTTGAAAACACAATTTTTGATCAAATACAACATTCTGCATCAGCATGTGTATTATGATATCTAGTTGAAAAGAAAAGTGTGTGTGTGTGTGTGTGTGTATATGTATGTAAGGAAATACCCGACTTTTGAATCTGATTCCTGAACCGACTATTTTCACTGCTCTAGGGAATGGTGAACTCTTCTGCTATTAGCCATTTTTCATCAGGAAGAGAAGAATATGCCAGGATCATCTGAAATGCCTTTCCTGATCTCACATTTTTTAAAGTTATGAGACTTTTCACATCAAATTGTCTCCTTCAAAAATCACTCATATATCTCTTTGCACTTGTTCCAGCTCATTTGACTGAGATCAGCTTTCTAATCGTGTTCCCCAAGATGACGAATTCACGCCAGGAAAACTAATGATTCAACCTGTCAACAGATTTCCTAGACCTTTGGTCATAGATTCCTTCACTACAGAAAAAGCTAAATTCATCCATGTCTCTGCTATAAAGGAATTAAAAAGTGTCTGGAAGACCTCAGTCTGTTATATTCAAACATTCATTTAAAGCTTTACTAAAACAATTGCCAACGCTGTAAACATTTCTGGCTTAGCCCCTGATGAGTAATATTCAAATATTGGTTCTTTAAATAATGAAATTATACTTTTTACCATGAAGTACAATAGCTTTCCTATTAAATCTAAATTAAATCAATATTTTAGACTCTCATTTGAAAGTGTTCCTGATAAGTCTTTAATTACTGCCACATTCTTGACTGGTATAGCAATTAATTCCCCACGAGCTTTCGCCTGCATATCCGCATTTCATTATCTATGAATTTTGCTCAAAAATTCCCCTTTGCTTTTTCGCTTTGGACTCATATTAGGCAGCCCAGAAAAAGAACATCCTCGTTGCTATTGATAGTCTGCTCAGACTTGACAGGGAACTTGAGGTAACTCCTCGCTTATACCACACAGGACTTTATGCCTTTTATTTTTGCCTACTGGCAAAAGCTGAATTACACAGTCACCATCAAAACCAATTGTGCTAATTGATGTCCAGCTTGTAGAGAGAAATTTTGCTAAAGGGAAAGGCAGTCCTTTCTTGGCACTTTCTTGCTGAGGTCAGTCACTCAGTAAGGCCCCAGCTGGGCAGAGATATGTGTACGTGTTCAATTTTATGCACCGTGAAAGTTTCACTCAAGTAAAAGTTTATGAATTCATAAAGTAAGACATGTAGCTAGATCTTCCAATGGCTGGGGACTTGCTTAGAATAGACTTTGAGGAATTGAGGAACTTCTGACAGCGGTCTGATGTATCTAAAATCAAAAAAAAAAAAAAAAAAACCACCACACAAAAAATAAAAAACAAAACAGAGAGGAAACCAAAACGTAGGAAGTGCTGCTGACACAGGGCAAGCTGTGCAGCAACATGCCTCCCTTTACATGAGTGTCTCCCAATCCAGAACCACTAAAAGCCAACAAGATGATTCCTGGACAGGATTATTTCCAGTGCCAGAACAGCCCAAGCATGGACACGAGCCTCTTAACCCTGATAGACAGACAAAACCACTTTTGCTCTGAAGAGTTTAATATTTATCAGAAACAAGTTACAGGAGTGAAGACACAAGCTACACATTACTCAGAGTCCATGTTCGGAGAGGGACACCATGGGAGGTTTGGGCAATGAGCCGTGGAGGCTTTGACAGGTGCCAATAACTGACAGGCATAAATTTGCCAACATAGGATATTTTCTGCAGGGAACTACCTTGCCAGAAAGTCCCTTGGAGATTTTTCATGTCCTGTAAAACCCAAGAAATTGTCTCACTCAAACATTTCTTTTGATGCTACAGTAACTTCAGACAGTCTTACTATTCAAATAAAAGTTTAATCCTTTGCTGGATCCTGCTAAAACCCTTACCACGGGAATAACTTGCAACGGTAAATCCAACAAGTTCATTTTCATGTCTTGGGAAACATTTCCACTGATCAAGCATCAGTTTGCAAGGTTTTAATTCTAATGATGCGCTTTTTTTCTTGTACCATGGGCGAGGGCTTAGTCTACAGGTTACGTTAGCATGGTTTAGGAGTATTTTGGTGTAATGAGAAAAAAGGACAGCAGAGTTGCTACCTTGGATTTCAAGAGACCAAAGTTTAAGTTATTCAGGGAGCTACTTAGTAGAGTACACTGGAAATCTGCTTTTGAGGTCTTAGTAGCCCAGAAGTGCTGCTCAGTTTTTAAGAACCACCTCTTAAAAGCACAGGAGCAGGCGATTCCACTGTGTCATAAGTCAAGCAACTGTGGCAGAAGACCAGCTTGGCTGAACAGGGAACTCCTCTTGGAACTCAGGGGGAAAAAGAATTCTATGGTATCTGTAAATGAGATCAGGCTTCACAAGAAGGTTACAGAGCTGTGGTTTGCATATGCAGGGAGAATACATGAAAAGCAAAAGCTCAACTAGAGCTTAAACTGGCCAGTGTTGTGTCAGACAACAAAAAAGAGGAGGTCCAAAAAAACCATTGGGCCGGCAATTGTTGAAGATGGTCAACTGACAAATAGGGATGAAGAAAAGGCAGAGGCAGTCAGTGGGGGGGTTTTGCCTCAGTCTTTAATAATACTAATAGACCTTGGGCTGCCCATCCCCTGAGTTGGAGGACCACAAGTATGGGAACAGTGACTTTCCATTTGTGGCCACTGAAACTGTAGAGGGACCAGCTGTATCAGCTGAATATTAAGAACTCCATGGGGTCTGATGGGATTCATCCCGGAGTAATGAAGGAGCTAGCGGATGCTATGACAGGACCCCTATTGGTCATCTACCAAAGGTCTTGAGAGTCAGGGGAGGTCCCTGCTGACTGGAAGCTAGCCAATGTTATTCTTGTTTACAAAAAGGGTGCGAGGGAAGACCCAGGGAACTACAGACCTGTTAGTCTAACCTCAGTTCCTGGAAACAGGACAATGCAGTCGTCAGGCATAGTCAACATAGGTTCACAAAGGGAAAGTCCTGTTTAACTAATTTGCTATCCTTCTATGATAAGGTCATCCACCTAATAGATGAAGAGAAGGTGGTGGATGTAGAGAGAAGGTGGTTATTTTGGATTTATTAGGGCTTTTGATACTGTTCCTCACAGAATCCTTCTGGATAAGTTGTCCAACTGTGGGATGAGCAGGTACATGGTGAGCTGGGTGAAGAACTGACCAAATAGCAAGGCTCAAAGGGTTGTAGTGAATGGGACTACATCTGGCTAGTGACCAGTCAGCGGTGGTGTTCCTCAGGGCTCAATTTTAGGGCCGTTTCTGTTCAATATTTTTATCAATGATTTGGGTGCAGGAGTTGAACATACCATCAGCAAGTCTGATGATGATACTAAACTGTGAGGTGCTCTTGACTTCTCTCAAGGGGTCAGAGGCCTTGTAGAGGGATTTGGATAGGTTGGAGCATTGGGCAATCATCAAAGGCATGAAATTTAACAGGACCAAATGCTGCATTCTGTACCTGGGGTGGAGTAGCCCTGGGCACAGGTATAAATTGGTAGAAAAAATGGCTGGAGAGCAGCCCCCTGCAGAAGGAGATCTGGGGGTGCTGGTTGACAGCAGGTTCAATATGACTCAGAAGTGTCCCCTGACAGCCAAGAGGGCAAACCCCGTCCTGGGGTCCATCAAACAGAATATAACCAGCTAGTCAAAAGAGTTGATTATCCTGCTGTATTCAGCATTGGTCCAGCCTCACCTTGAGAACTGTGTGCAGTTCTGGGCCCCACAATTTAAGAAGAATGTTAAAGTACTGGAATGTGTCCAGAGGAGGTCAACAAAGCTAGTAAAAGGACTGGAAGGTGTGTAGTATGAGGAGCAGCTGCGGACTCTGGGTTTGTGTAGTTTGGAGTAAAGAAGGCTGAGGGATAAACTTATTGTTCTCTACAGATTCCTGAGGAGGGTAAGTGGAGAGGGAGGTGCTGATCTCTTCTCCCTGGTATCCAGTGATAGGACACATGGGAATGGTTCAAAACTGCATCAGAGGGGGTTCAGACCTGACATTAGCAAGCATTTCTTTACCAAGCAGGTGATCAAACACTAGAACAGACTTCCTAGGGAGAGGTAGTTAATGCCCCATCCCTGTCACTGTTTAAAGGGCTTTTGGGCAATGCCTGCAATAATATGCTTTAACTTTTGGTCAGCCCTGGACTGGTCAGGCAGTTGGACTAGCTGATCTCTGCAGGTCCTTTCCAACTGAAATATTCTATTCTATTCTACACTATTATGCTAGTCTATTCTAATCTAGTCTATTCAGTCTCGGATCTCCTACAAGTCTCAAGCAGGCCCCTGAGCCAAGATAAGTGTTTGGCAGAAACAAAGATAGAGATTAAAGGTGCAAATGAAGACACCAAGGGAAAGAAAGATAGGCAAAACCCAACCACATGTCCCTTGGGCTTGTCCTGGGGCACATCTTAGAACGGCTGCACAGATGTGTAGCATCATTTTAGCCATGCACTTAATTTCTTTGGCCTCATCAATTTACCATATATAACCTCAAAAACAAACAGCCAGACTAACAGGCTTTGTCATTAAGAGCAAGGCTCCTACTGGGCTCAGCCATGCAAATAATCAACCAGATTGCAAGGACGTGGAACTCCAGTCAGTGTCTCATGCCTGTTTTTATTTAACTAGTGATTCCTTAGCCTCAGAAGTTCCAGTGCTTCCACTTCCAGCACTTTTTGTCCTTCACTAGAATACACGAAATGTTTTAGATGTCTTTTTCCTGACACTTTGAGGCACACACTAACGGCATCTGATAAAAGATGTCATTGATTTTCATTCAGATAAGTAATTTACTCAACACTGCACTTTTCTTCTTCTATCCCTCTGCTACTTACTTGCAAACAAATCTGGGTGACTCTCCAGTCTCACTTCTTGTGCATAGTGAGATGAGATGGTGATGAAAGGGTCAAGTGTTTATGGGTAAGAATCAGGTGAAAGGCCTATAAGACAGATATCACAGTAAGAGTCTTTTATAGAACACCCAACCAGGACGAAGAGACAGACAAAATATTCTATAAGCAGCTGGGAGAAGTCTCGCAATCGCTAGCCATTGTTCTCACGGGGGACTTCAAGATGTCTGCTGGAAATACAATCCAGGGGAGAGGAAACAGTCTCCAGAGGTTCCTGGAGTATGCAGAAGGTAACTTCTGACAGTTGGTGAGTGAGTCAACTAAAGCAGCATCCCACTGGACCTGTTGTTTGCAAACAGAGAAGGATTTGTGAGTGATGTGATGGTTGGAGGCCATCTTCAGCATAGTAATCATGAAATGGTAGAGTTTTTGGTTCTCAGACAAGACCTTCGCTTCTGGAGGGCAAACTTCAGCCTGTTTAGGAGAGCAGTTGACAAAGTCCCTTCTGAAGCAGTCCTTGAAGGACAAATGAGTCCAGAAAGGCTGGACATTCTCCAAGAATATAATCTTAAAGGTGCAGGAGCAGGCTGGCCCTATCTGCCAAAAGACAAGCTGTCAGGGAAGAAGACCAGCCCGGCTGAACAGAGGGATTTTGCTGGAACCCAGGAAAAAAAAGGAGAGTTTATGATCTTTGGAAGAAGGGACAGAAAACTCAGGAGGACTTACAGAAATCAAGGTAGATGTCATCACTTGTTCTTCCCTTGTCCACTGATGCAGTCACTCGATCATAGAAGGCCACTAGATTAATCAGGCATGATTTGCTCTTTGAAGCCATGTTGGCTGTCTCTAATCACCTCCATGTCATCCATATTCCTTGACATAGATTCCAGGAGGACCTGTTCCATGATCTTACCGGGCACATAGGTGAGGCCGACTGGTTGGTAGTTCCCACGGTCCTTCTTTTTACCCTTTTAAAAAATGGATGTAATTTTTTTCCTTTTCTCCAGTCACTGGGAATTAGGCCTGACTGCCATATTTTTCTAATATGATTGAGAATGGCATGGCAACTAGGTCAGCCAATTCCTTCATGACCCTAGGATGCATCTTGTTGGATCTCAGGGAGTCACATATGTTCAGGTTCCTCAGGTGGTCCTGAACCTGATTTTATACTGTGATAGCAAGGTCTTCATCTCCCATTGCAATAACCAACTTAATGTCTGCAGGAAGAAAAGGTTTCCCGTGCCTATAAGACATTTTAGAGTTAGCAATTACTTAATCACCGAGAATACATGGTCTGCTTACTCTTTTTTGGGAGCATTAACGCAGTAATGACAAATCATGCCCCCTGAACAAGAGGAAAATGTACAAAACATTTTGTTTTGCTAGATACTGTGTCTCCTTTAACAGCAGATCCCAGAATGTTAGACTGAGAGAAATGCTTTCCATTTACTCACTTTGTTGAACACTCAGGAGTAAGGACTGAGTTTATGCTTCAGGAAGGACTCTGGGTGGTTACTGAAGGCATCAAAGACCACACAAGAGAATGGGTTTCCCCAGTGAGGTAAGAGTTTGGCATGATGGGGATGAATTGTGAACTTCTTTGCTGCAGGCATGAACAGAGTTGTGAGATGGTCCAGTTTGGAGGCATGGAAAAGTGGGTCTGCACATTTGCAAGCAGGGAATCGCTGAAAAAAAAATAATCAAACACCATTTAAGCAATCATAATTTCACCTGTACAGTGTCCATGGCCCCATTACTCAGAGTTCAGAGTCTATTCAAATGCTGCTTTTCCTCTCTCTGTTCACAAACAGGTGAAGATGCTCTTGGACCTGCCCTGAATAATATAAAATGATCACACTCTAGAAACATCCAAAATATTTTGATTCATTGCAGAAAGAATTCTGCCAGACTTATAGATATATAACCGTAAATGTGTAAGGATTCAAACTCTTGTTTAAACCGCACACAGAACCATTTTATGTTACAAAAACCTTCCCTCTACAATGGCTTCAGTGACAGTAACTGGAATCAGCTGATTTCTGTTAGCTCTATTAGCTATATTAATTGAGCATTTTTTCAGTAGGAAGCCAAGTCAAGCAACAAGCTCAAGGTTTTTAAACACTTTTGCATCCCACAGAATCTATATTTACACAGATATTGGCTAGAGAACATGTCTCTTTCTGGGCCTCCAGTCTTGACACATGAGACATAACCCACCTTCCGATCCATTAGGTCCATGCTCTTGAAAGCCTACGTTTAATGGCTAAACCATCAGGCTTCTCAGGAGGTCACAAGACTTTATGGTCTCTAGTGTATACGAATTATCAGAAAAATACTGATTTCTGGAGCTAGGATACACAATAAACATCTGTGGATCATCTACTGGTATCACAACCTAAAAAGCCCCTGTTCCAGTAAGGCGGGTCACCTCCATTTTCTCCCAAAGCATTTCAGCTTTGCAAATGTTACAGTTCCTGAACTAACTGGTGTAGTTTACTTACAAATTTCACTTCATAGGCCTTTCATTTTGTCTGATTAATCACTGATTTTATGAGACACTTGCACTTCATAAACATTACAGTGCTCTCAAAGTTTACTTGCCTACTTTATCAGTGTGCCTAAAAGGGAGTTTTATTTATGTCTTCACTGGGAATGGGGGGAAAAGTTCAAAATTGCAACTTTGTTTTTGTATGTCACATTTAATGATAACAATCAACTGTGAGCCATCTCTGTAATTCCTTTCTGACACCATGACACCACACCATTTAAAATGCTGATAAATTTGTTATGATATAATCATAGTGATTAGGTAATTAACCAGCACTGGGTGGAGATTTGAGCTGGAGCATAAAAAACAAAGCAATTTGAGGTGACAAAAATATCACATGAGTAAACCCTGGTTGGCAATCTTACCAGCTTTTAATGTCTTACTATGTGTGCTCAGGGAAAATGCAAACACGAACCATAAAGAAGTTTTTTTTAGAATACTGATTCATGCCACTGTCAGTCATTATGCTTAGGAATTTTTAAAGGTTAAGCATAAATAGTGATTTGCATGAACTTAAAAAAAGGAAAGGAAAGGAAAGGAAAAGGAAAAGGAAAAGGAAAAGGAAAAGGAAAAGGAAAAGGAAAAGGAAAAGGAAAAGGAAAAGGAAAAGGAAAAGGAAAAGGAAAAGGAAAAGGAAAAGGAAAAGGAAAAGGAAAGGAAAGGAAAGGAAAGGAAAGGAAAGGAAAGGAAAGGAAAGGAAAGGAAAGGAAAGGAAAGGAAAGGAAAGGAAAGGAAAGGAAAGGAAAGGAAAGGAAAGGAAAGGAAAGGAAAGGAAAGGAAAGGAAAGGAAAGGAAAGGAAAGGAAAGGAAAGGAAAGGAAAGGAAAGGAAAGGAAAGGAAAGGAAAGGAAAGGAAAGGAAAGGAAAGGAAAGGAAAGGAAAGGAAAGGAAAGGAAAGGAAAGGAAAGGAGGCGAGGGGAGAGGAGAGGAGAGGAGAGGAGAGGAGAGGAGAGGAGAGGAGAGGAGAGGAGAGGAGAGGAGAGGAGAGGAGAGGAGAGGAGAGGAGAGGTCCCATTAGAAAGCAGAGGAGCAAATTTGCTAAGACAGAAAAAAAGCTGGCAGAGTGAGATGGCTGAAGAGTGGCTGAGGGATTAGACGGGAAGCAGGGTTGGCAGACCCCCCCGCTGTGCATTTGGTTGCAAGGGAGACTTTGAGCAAATGCATTTATTTTTCGCTGTGCCTCAGTTCCCTGCCTGTGAAGCGGAGGTGACTCTTCACGGTATCAGAGGGTCTCCAGGGCTCAGCAGTATCCCTGGCTAGAAAGTGCTCGAATAGCTCTAGACAGAAGGAAAAGCAAGCAGCTGGATGGACTAACCTCTGAGGAGCAATCAGAGGGCTTGTCACATTCCTTGCTATTGCTCCTAGGACACCCTTTCTACCCACAGGAATATGTTTCCACTGCACATTGGCCACAATGCTAGAGGCCCTCCGGGCCTACTCTACGCAGACTGCCACTTCCACGTGACCCTGGCAGAGACACAGGCACATTCAGCTCTCCTGAAAAAGTAGCTCCATAGGAATTTGTGTCCATCCTATCTCCAAACACAAAAATAGTAAGTTCTCCGGCAAGTCTGAAAGGAGGGAAATTCAGAATTTAGAGATGGAAATGTTTTCTGGCAGAAGAGTAAGTAGTCAATTGAAATAACAGCAGAAGTACTTCAAGCCAAGAACTTTCCAGAAATATGTCTCCACAACTTTTCTGAAACTTCACCTGCCATAAGAAGCTGCTTTTGTAACATTTTATGAGAATTAGAGGTCAAAACAGAATGCCACATAAGAGCTTCCCGCAGGATTGAAACTTGCTTTTCCAAACCCAGGACTGTAAAAGTTCACATGTGCACTGTTCGGTGCTTTGGTTACAATCCCCCTCTTCCCCAGCTGTTCATCATAGCCACCAGAGACTCATGTTATGGTTACTGCAGTTCCTTTTTTCCGTCCTAGTCTGACGTCTCCATCATCACATCCATTACTTTTCTTCCAAGGCTCCAGACACCACTGCCATTTCTTTCTGCTGGATCATTTCTCTTTCTGTCTCTCATTCCTCTCCCAGTGTACTGAACATCCTCCAAACCCCTCCTGGGGTCTTCCCTGGCTCTGACCATATATTCCAAGATCACCACACTCATTTTACCTTTTCAGATACGCTACCCAGAGTTCCCAGCTTTAAGGGCCCATGGTAAGAGGCTGCATTGTGCAGCAGCTTGTTTATTCTGCTTTTGCTCCATTGGACCCACACAAAGTCTATGCTTTACCTGGAGTTGTGGAAAAGGGGCAAGAGAGAGAATTGATTTTACAAGAGTCCTGTGCTGAGAAAAATTATATCATAATCCCTCAGATAGTCATAAGTGTTCCAGGAGAACAAATGGAACTCTGGTTGTTTAGGATATCTCGTGCCCCTCCATGCCTGAGCAAATCGTGTTATGCATTGACACCTGTCCTTGATAAACAGAAATATTAAAGGAGCAAGGAAGGATAGGGAGTGTCCCTCCACCCTTTCCCATTAAACTGTTTGATGAAAGACCTGTTTGTATGTACATTTGCACAGGCTGCATGCCTTTCAGACATTAAAAGCATTCTCTAGTCAGGCAGAAACCTGACTGAGTTAAAATGTTTGCCTGACTCTGTAGGCCTGGCAGAGTTCAGCCTGTCAAGCTATTAAAGAAAACCTTTGGTGGAATAATACATTTATAGACAAAACATTGTAGATAAAATTGTGACTTCCAGGTGCACTAAAAACCAGAGACCTTGGCTTGCAATTGCTGTTTGAAAGACATTTCAATCCTCATGAATTTGACAGGTTTCAAATATTTAAAATACCTTCCAATTACTTCATCTGCTTTGAGTACGTTATGGATTACCAGCTGCTGGGCTCCATCCAGGGCACTTTAGCTCAAATTGAGAGCATCACAGCTTCTGATTTCAGCTTTGATAAGCAGCTGTCACTATGGTTTATCCTGTATGTAAGGCAAGACTGCCTGTGGCCTTACTGATGTAGAAAACAAAAGGCAAGCCAACTTGGACACCCAGCAAACATGACTACTGAATTCCCTGTGTGTCTGTGCTGAAAAGCTGATGAGGGTTGGCTTGAACCCATGAAATCCAGTAGGAGATTCCATTTCTGTTACCAAGGCAGCGTCTTGATTTTGCCCACGTTGGGATTGTTCTGTCCCTGGATGGCAATAGGATTTCAGTTTTTCTTCTCCCAACTGGGAAAAATGTCACTTGATTTGCACATGGACAAGTGCCCAGGGCAAATCTGACAATCGAGCAGGGTGGGTGAAAGAGACCGAAAGAAGAAAGCTGAACACAGGAAAGAATAAGAGTACAAGGGGAAATCCTCTGTCTCCTCTCCACTTGACATATCTCTTAGGCAGGCACTTACTGAGGTGGTGGCATGATCCTAGATGCCTCCCAAGGATGCCAATTTGCCCTTCAGAATGCTGAACAGGAACTTCTTTAATTTTGAATACCAGGAAGAAATTCCCCCAGTGGAAGCATATCTGGCAGCTGTAGGATTTCTTGGATTTTCCTCAGAAGCAGCTGGTTCAGGCCCCCAACAGAGTCCTACCGTGATCCTGGGTCTGAGCTGTGCCGCCTGTTCCTGCTAGCACATCTTTACACACAGAAGATGAACTTAAACCAGTCTCCTGAAGTTGTGTACAACACACATTTTTGGAATGCTCCAAACTTTACCGGTCCAGCCAAAGTTTACCAGGCTAACTTTTGCCTGACCTTCATTCCCCTGAGCAAACATGAACAAGGTACCCTGCTTTTCTCCTGAGAGGTGGCGGAGTGAGTTCATCTGCACCCCTCAGACTGACAGGGGAAGGGGAAAGAGCAGCATTTCCACTCACCAGAACCCAGAGACAAACACTTTGCTTGGCTGCTCCTGCTGCCAGCAGTGTGTATTTTGAATACCACCACCTGCTACTCTCACTGTATCCCACAGCCGTAGCTACAAATGTTATTATTGGCCATAAAATTATCCAGTCCATTTTTCAATCTGCCTGCAGCAATTGACTCCCTGACCTGCTGTGGTAATGAATTCCATAGGCTGACTTCACACCACATGAAGAAGTACCTCCTTTAATTTGTTTTAAATGTACCGGCCATTAACTTCATCCAGTGACTCCTTTATTCTTTTATAATATGAGAGAGCAACTTTAACTATGTCCTTCATAATTTAAATACCTTAGTTAAATCCCCTTTATCTCATCTGCTGTCACTGCTAGATACTATTTTAGTCAAACAGTTTTCAGGAAGGGAAAATCAAGAGCTAGAGACGGGCAGCTCTGTCAATTTTTACTTGCAACCTAACATGCAATATATAAATAATGCTAGGAACCCTTGTCTTCCCCTCCCTGGGGCTTTTGGATCCATGCAAAGTCCACACAGTCACAGGAGAAGGTGGCCTTGTAGCAGCAGCATGGCTCCTCAGCTTTTCCACCATTGCCTGCTCCATGCACTTCAGAGAACTGCAATTAGGGTCTTCAACCAACCTCTCCTACAGGCTGGCTTTGAAGATAGGCTGTGCCCTAAGGCTGCAGGGTATCCTGCCTCTTCCCTGCACTGTTGTGGGAGCTCACAGTTCAGAGCCCCTCCTGGCAGGGGGAGAAGTTGATCCAGAAATGTCCTGGACACAGCCCCCAGGCACGATCAATGGGAGAAGCTGCTACCATGGGCCCATTCTGCTGGAAGATCCCACTGCACCCGGGTGGTACATCCGAAGTCTGAGGGCATCTTTGTTCTGGAGAAATAGCACAAAGCAGCCCTAATGCTGCCCAGAACTCAACATAGGCCATTTATAAATCATGTTGCCTTTGTCCAGTCAATACCGTCCATTCCTCGCTCCTCAACAGTAGTCTCACAAACTTTCCTGTTCCTTTCATGTGAGTCTTTGCTGAGTATGTGCCTTTTAGAATCATAGTTTTGTCTAGGTTGGAAGCGACCTTTCAGATCATAAAGTCCAACCATCAACCTAACACTGACAAAAACCACCACTAAACCATGTTGCTAAGCACCATATCTACCCGTTTTTGAAATACCTCCAGGGATGACGATTCCACCACTTCCCTGGGCAGCCTATGCACACATATGAACCATGATGCAGGCAGTAGTTAGGATCTGTGAAGATTAGGACAGCATCTGAAGTGTGCAACCATAAAGATACCCAGGAGGAATTTTGAGTAATATGAAGACAGTAGGTTCCTATCATCATCATCATCCCCCCACCCTGAAACACTGGTGAGGAGAAAACAATTAAATCTGCACTCCTGTCTTCTTATTACAGGCAAAACTGAGCTGTTTCAGCAGCATTAATCAAAATAGTTGAGGTCAGAGATGTTTAAAAGAAAATAACTCCTTAAAAAACACAGTTTAAGTATATATGTATGAAAATCCTCCTGAGGAGAACCCTGACTCAGGGAATAATTTACATCTTGCCACATCACTTCAAATAAAGGTCAGGAAAAAAAATCACTTAAGCAATAATGATTAAGGTACAAGTCATTCTTTAGGGATTAATGCTTCCTGCACAGAACTGATGGCCTTCAGATATACCTCAGTCTATTAACCCTCTTTGGCTCTCAGTCCTTGGAAATGCCCTGCATAGAGGTTGCTATTGATATTTTAAGTGGAAAAGATGGACCACAAAGAAGCTGGGCTTGTTGGATAGGGATAGAAAAGACATTTTCATTTTTGAGGCACAGAGGGCATTTCTGGTACATTAAGGCCCTTCATTCAGTCCTGTTGTGTCATCAGCAGGCTGCTCAGCTTCGAATCGAAAGCAGCTTTGCAAAGATCTGCAGCTCAGCTCAGCTCAGCTCAGCTCAGCTCAGCACGCACGCATGCAAGGCTGACATGTCAGATATTCCAAACACCTTGGCTGCTCTTCGTTAGTGTGCTGCTATTCTGCAAGTGCAAGCAATAAAGCATGATTTATAGAGTGACAGGAACAAATCCAGCATCTGCCTATGCAATGACTCACTGAGAGTACGGAATTGGGACCTAATCAGGAGGGGAGCCAGGCTGTGGCTGGCAACAAAGGCAGCAAACCCACCCTGAGCTAAGTGAATTGCCAGACCTTTAAATGACAGGAATCTGCCCAGTAAAGAAGGAAACCTCTCCCTTCTCCATCGCATTCCGAAAGGACACACGCAGCAGGAAAGTGCCAAAGGGAAGAAAGACTGGAGGAGCAGATATTGTCAATATCACTCAAAGCAGGCACCTTGCTATTTCCATCTAGACCCATGGATTGCAGACTGCCCTATCCAGAAAACCAGCATCTCACAGTAGTGTGGTCATCCTCGTAATGAGGAGGATGTGAGACAGCATCTGGGAGGCACAGAAGCAGGAGAGAAATCAGAATATTTCATTATCCTCAGCCTTTTATAGGGATAAATGAATTGTCCATTCTCAAACTTCCCCTAGGTGCCATGGCAACTAGAAGATCCAAAGTAAATAAATATATGCAGATAATTTAAAAAGGAGTAACACCAGCCTGTTAATGAGGCAATTTATCAAATTAGGGGGAACTGGAAGGCATGTGGTGTGCAGAGGTGATGTGAATTGCCCATATTGTTGTTGAGTATTGAACGGACTTCCCTGAGCCAAAGCCAGGACCACAGCTCTGATAATCAGAGGTGAAAACTTCACTTCCTGGTGGCGTAAGGGAACCAGAGAGGGGATCTGAAATTAGATCTTCTTTCTTCATGGCAAATATGTCCTCCAAGCCACCTACTCCAACTGCTTTTTGTGGAGCCTGGCTCTGAAAAGACTTCCCAAGGCCCTTTGAGGCCACAGTCCACACCACCTAGGACAAATGAACCTGAGTCTCCTCTCAGAGAAGTATGCAGCGGGCTAGGGTCCAGGTTATAGGATCTGCCTGCGTGAACACAGAGCAGAGAAGACACGCTTGTAGAAAAGCATCCTTACTGCCACAAACGAAAAAGCCAGTGTGATTTTCACTGTCTCAAAGACCTTCTTGCTATTCATGCGAAGTTTGCTTCTAGGTTAGAATATGCTTACATGAACCTTTGCCCACTGGATTTCTGTTATTTGCATTTCTCTGTAGTTGGTGGTAGAAAGACTCCTTCCATGTCATTAGCAAAGTCTTGCTTTAGTGTTTGGAGATCGGAGGGACAACACCACATGGGAAGATTAAGCTTTTTTCCGTTTACCTTGGATAATCCAGACTGTTTGGCCAGGACTAACTGACCTTCACAAAGCCACATGACGTGTAAGGCTATATTGATTTTAGTTATTGAAAGAATGATTTTTAAGGAGCATTGTTGAGTCAGACAAATCAGAACGTATGAACAATCTCAATATTCAAATTTGTTCACACAGCTTATCCAAATCACCTACGTGTATCCTCTCTACGAATGTCTGATCTAAACCAGTATTTCAATTACAGTAGCATTTTACTGTTCTGTTATCTGAGTATCAAGCACTGATTTATTTGGCAGAGTTGTTGTGAATTTTATTCTATCAGCAATGCTTGGGGTTTTGTGAAGTGATCACATTGCTGGAGCAATACCGACCTAGAAGGCTTTCTGTGCAGCCTTGTAGCTGCTTACTTTTTGTTTTTCTTTCCTCTTCACAGAGACATGACCAAACTGGCTGAGCTGAGTGCATATAGCAAAAACACGTTAGAAGTTTAGAGGAATTTTTTACTCTTTCCATAATTTCATCAAAGATGAACATAATTTCTTCACAGTTTTGGTTAGATTCATCTTTCATAACTCCACCCTTCCATGGTTTAATGTTGGGGAATTTTTAAGGTACCCCTCAAGGTGGATTAAACACATGTTTGTGCTTAAATATTAGAAAATAATTTAATGAACAATGCATTGGGCAGAGTCCTGCTGCTATAAGTGGTTCTACAAGGAGTCTACAAAGATTCATCACAAGTTGATTCTTTACATACACTGTCACCAGCACCGGTCCCGTGAGTGGTTGCATGGGGCACCTCAGTGCAGCCTTGGATCCACTCCCCAGCCCAGCTCTGCTGCCCAAAGGTGACCCCTGAACACTCCCATTCCAGGATGGGCACAAGGCAATGCTGCATCTGTTTCTTATATCATCACCCAGGGAACTTCACTGTCTCTGGCTTCCAGGCAGTTTAACCCCTTCTGCAGTTGGGCCTTCTTGCCCTCCATGCCATGATTCCTCAGTTACAAATTAAAACTTCTGAGTAGTTACAATCTGAATTTCCCATTCAATAATCTTATAGCATCTTCAGTTTATACATATGTGATCTACTGATGGATACTTTGCAAGATTATCATGCATGAACTGGTGATAGAAATCTCAGAACATTGTAAATTCAGATCTTCATTCAGTTGAGTTGTACTTCCACTGCGAGTTGAAATACCTTTTATGATTTCCTTTGTAAAAGCCATCGCACTCTCAAAATATTTTTCAGACTTTAACAGTTATCCAAAAAATGTTTAGATTTAATGTAGTCTTTAAAGGGATTCTTGTATTTTATCTATAATGTCCTTGGAGAGGTCATTCTTCTTGTCTTTTTTGATATTGCTATGGAGTTACATAAGGGTGGCCAAATAGCTAAATAATATGCTGATTGTTATGGATATATTTTTGTGGAAAAGCAGATCAATTACAACAGCATGCTATATTGTTGCAACACTTTATGGAAAACTTGCTGTTCATACAAATGGGTTTGAGGCAGTTATTCTACGAAGCTGTGGGAAAATAACAGAAGATTGGTGAGGAGGATTGTAAACACACTCAAGTGACTCGCACGTAGGGTGCTGGAAAACATGCATCACACTAATTGTTGTTTGTCTTATGTGCTCGCAAGTAGAACATCTGCATTTAGATAACATAGGCCTGTGATGGACTCAGGGGCACCTTATTGAACATGCTTGAGATTCCTGCCCTGCTTTTGGAGGAGATCAAAGCACAGTGGAAAACTACACCTGCTTGAACCCTTGAAATACAGGCAAGAACACTAGGTTCAAGCTCTCCCTCTCTCACTCCCTTGCTAACAAGGACTCTCTCGCTAATAAGGACTCTTGCTCCATGGTGCCTGCATCCCTCACTTGCGTGCTTCCGTCCAGGTCCTGCTTCAGAGATCCCCCCGTATGCAAGGTATTGATGTTAAATTTGTTCTTTGCCTTTCATCTGTGGTTTTGTGGCTGTTCCTGCATCCTGCCTGTGTCAGCTCACAGAGAAGCCTTGCAAGAGATGGAAAATATTTATAAATAAACGCATACATCAAGGTTACTTAGTCTTAAAGGAGTTAAAGACAAAAAAGTTTCTCCTCTTTAAGGAGAAACATGGCTTAAGAAAAAGCGACAACTTCTCTACAGTCTTTTGCTCCTGTGAAACTTCTCTATAATGAGTGAAGACTGATGATTTTGGGCTATTTATGAAGAAAATTTAGTATCAGGAGAAATAAGTACAATGCTAGAGAGACAGACTGGAATGGACTTCTGCAAACTGCCACCTTCAAGCACCCACACAGAAGGCTGATCAAGTATTTTTTGGCCTGTTTAACTTTTTGAAAAAAAATCAAGAAAGATACGATTTGTGGAAGGAGAAAGCATTTAAAACTACAGGATTTTCTCTTTGCAAAGAGAAGTCAAGGCAAGCACTTATTCTGACACAACATTGTATGAGCCATTCTTTTTTGTCTTAAGACTCTCCTTTGTAAAGAGGATCCTCTTGCTGCTTCGTACAAGTACGTCTCTTTTGAAATATAGACATCTGCCAGTGCCTTCTTGCTTTCAGAAAAGGATTCTGTCTCATAAAAATCACCATCTTATTCAGTACGAAGCTGCCCTCTTCTGAAATACTGCAGGTGATTTTTTGATGTTAAATCAAATGATCCTTAGCTTTACAGCCTGGTATTTAAAGTACCTTTGCAACTTGCCGCCAGCCCACGTTTCATATAAAGCACAAACAACAAGTGAACGCTTACATCCACCTGTCAAAAATGATTGTGCAAGAAATTCCTATTGAAAAATAAAGAGTAGAGAAAAGCTTAAAGAAGGTGTGTGCCACATTTCTGTAAAAAATATTGTTTTCTGGCAGTTGTTAGGGCACTAACAGACCTTCACTGCCCTGACCAGCTCACATAGGGCATCCACCCACACTCCTACCGACGGGCCTATGAGCCCCGTTTAAGCTCAGAGCTGGGCTTTTGCTCCTTCCCTGCGATGTGTGGTAAGTATTCCCATTTTAGGTCCGATCCTGAATTGTTATTTGGCTTTCCTGGATTGACCTAATTAAACTAGATTTAGTGGGGGAAAGGGATGGTGTTCTAAGCACTCAAGAAGAGCCAGGGGCTGCTGAGGCATTAGGAAGCAACAGGGAAACACCTGTGAATTGCCTCAAGGGAATTAGGATGATCTCTAAAAAGATGGTGTGGCCAACAGCCCAGCTGAAGTGCCTCTATACCAATGCATGCAGCGTGGGAAACAAACAGAAGGCATCGGTAGCCACTGCCCAGATGGAAAACTACCTGATAGCTATCAAAGAAACTTGGTGGGATGAATCACGTGATTGGAGTGCTGTGATCGATGGCTATAAACTATTCAGAAGGGATAGGGAAGGAAGGAGAGGTGGGGGAGTTGCCCTCTATGCTGAAAATGGGATCAATTGCATAGAGTTGTCTTTGAAGAACAGCAATGTGCAGGTTGAGAGTTACGGGTGAAAATTAGAGACCAAGCCAACAAAGGAAAATTTGTGGTTGGTCTGCTGCAGGCCACCCAATTAAGGAGAGGAAGTTGATGAAGAGTTTGTTCTTCAACTGTAGGAAGCACCACGCTCGCAGGCCATGATCCTGGTAGGGGACTTCAACCACCTGGACATCTGCTGGAAAAGCAGTACAGCAAACTGCAAGCAGTCCAGGAAACTACTGGAGTCCATTGAGGACAACTTCCCAATACAGGTGATGTAGAACCTGACCAGAGGAGAGGCACTGCTGGACCTGTTGCTCCCTAATGCGGAAGAACTGTAGTCTTCTAGTGATACACAGTTTTTAAAAAAGTTTCCTGAAATGTTTTAAGGATATAGGTGAATTTATAGTAAAGTGCTATTAGAATAATAAATTATAATAATACTTATAGCTTGCTTTTAAACTACCAGGGAACTGTTAGTAAGCTTTTTCCCATAAAACTAATCCTTAGCAAATATAAACAAATCTACTTGGCAATCGCATCACTCTACATCTGCAAATCTGAGTGCTTTAGATCTTTTCAATAAGCTGTGTAATGCTTGTGATTCAGGAATAACGCACTCACTTTACTGACAAAATGTCCAGAGGAGGGGATATCGTCCACAAACACGCGGCTCATCTGGGCTTCTCTGCATTCGAGTATTCAGCTCACATCAGCTGCCAACAGTCACTCAAAGCATGCTGTTAGCATGTAAACATGCCATTTGTCCACAATGCGACTAAGATTTAAATTGTTCGTTAGGCAATATTCCAGCTGCTGCTCCTTTCTTGCATACACCTGGGCAAGACCAGAATAGCTTCCTGCTGACAGGCTGGTTACCACACAACACTGCCACAGTCTGCCTGTGTTATGGCAGGACAGGAGACGCAGCCACACACAGAATGGCATGTCATCAGAGCCTGATATAATTACCTGTTCTTTCTAATTGGCCCAACACAAAAAGAGAATGTTAGCTGTCACAGCCCTCCAACAGTAGATGGGAGTGTGACGGACTGAAAGTTCAAGGCATAGCACCAACTAATGAGAGTTACAGAGTTTTAATACGCAAGGAAACCCAAGCAGAGGTGTTGCCTTTCAAAGGAGTCAGACTTCAGCATCAGCTTTAAAGAGGCAAATTATATCTTTCCCCTTCTCAAGAGGAAAAACGGAGAATACCAAGAATGTGATGCACCTGACAGCAAATAAGCTCATCTCTCCACACCAAAAACTGAAGGAGGAAGTGAGAAAGAAAGTATTAAAGGATTAAAGTGAAATGGAGAGAGGGAGTAGGGTTGGTAGCCACTTGGTTGAATGGAAAAGATGGCCAGCATAAGACACTGCAAAGGGAGGTCTTGAGGACTTTCAAGGCCTGAGACTCCCACCTATTCTTTAGCCAGCTGAAGTTTTGCTGGCTCCTGCTAGTTTTGTTATTTTTGTGCTCCTTAGGGCCCCTACATAGCCCATTTGTCCTTGCGATGTCCTTGTGATGACCACTGTCCCCAGCATCATGTGCTGCAAGGTCAGAACACCAGTTGTGTCTCCACAGCCCTACAAAGCAGCACACAGGCCCCTGCAAACAAGCACCTGCCATTTTCAAGCTGTAACACGAACTATAGAGCTATGAAAAGGGAGCCCAATCCTGGCTTGACAACCGTGTAAACATGGCCCGTTTGCCTCAACTGCTTTGAATGGCATCTTCCTCTCTAATTAGCCCCATCAGGTTGATGAAGCCACCGAAGAGTACCTCCAGTGCTAAAACACCCTCCTATTAGATTAAGTGTACGCTAAAAACGTGAACAAATACTTAATCAAGCAATCAGAGGATTTGCGGATCGAGTCACCCCCATCACCAGCTCCTTTCTGAGATTCCATGGGGGACCTAGACTCAAAATTGCCTTTGATGTGATCTCATGCCTACTGGGAAAACGCATTTGTCTTACATCTGCACCAATAAACAGGCAGTGCGTTGAGGTACAAAATCAGTGGGAAACACGGCAATTTAACATACACGTTTCCACACCAGCTTTCAGCAAGAAGCCAAATGCTTTGCGCAAACTGGCAATATTTAGCATTTTAGATGTGGACTTAACTGGGATGCGGGGACTGACACTTGGGGCAGACGCAGGTCAGGTGTTTAAACCCCAAAACCGACTCCTCTCCCACATCAAGCAGTGCTGAGAAAAGCGTTAGCATCCCCTAGGGGAGCACGAGGGCTGGCGTTTGTCACTCTACCAGAGGTAACCAACTCCTCCAGTTTCAGGGAGGACTTCATGCAATTGCACTCAAATGCCCTACTTGGGACAGCCAGCCCAGTTATGACAGTAGTCGTGTAGCTATGATAACTACATGAGAGAAGGTCCTTGAGAGTTCTGCCAGCAGAGCGGATGAGACAGTAACTTTTAGTAAGCACTTTTGGTAGCACGTCGCTGGAGATCAAAGAGGCACAGCAATTTGCAGATTACACAACTGCTTAAGCTTCCATAAGTATTTTAAAAGATAATGTGACTATACTGATGCATGGGAAGTTGTATCACTTGTATACAGATTTTGTCAGCTCACTGGAGTTGAACAACTGGTGCCATACCAGTTTAAATCGCTTGGAAATCAATATACAGGGCCTACGAAAGTGACATTAGTTTAATTAAGTTGATAAAGACTGAGGCTGCCAGTTAAGCAGATGCAGGTTTGCATGTAGGTGAAAATTGGACATTATTACGTGAATTTCCTTCCAGCTTTGATATGAAATATTAAGTATTTGAAGAGTGCATATTACCATGTGCTTTTGCCATCTGATTTAATACTCTGCATCGTGTAGTTGTGCAGTGCACCATGCAGTTATACCAGTCTTCTTCCAAGCCCAATAAGCGCAAAGAAGACAGATATATGGGCCTTTGGAACAAGCTTCCAGGAGGAGCAGTGGCAAGAGATATTACTGGTTTTAAGATGAAGTTTGGTCGTGTTGTGAATGTGATCGTAAGACCCTTGGGCCACTATCTACAATACTCCATTTCTTGTGTAATAATCCACGGATGGACTTGGAAAGCTGTCTCATAGCTGACATCTCAGTACCAGTCACTTGCTTAGCTTGGGTTTAGAGCACTATGTAGATGTACACATATGGGTTCATCTTATGAAAGATAGTTATACCAAAATCTTGCTCTAGGTAGCAAGATAGCTCTTCAGGATCCTTTCTGCGTGTGAATTGATATTAGCTCTGCACCTAATGCTATGGATCCCTTCCATACGGAGGATTTCCTTCTGTTGGTTACACTTACAATGCAAGCTTTCTATGTAAGGACATTAGTCGTTGTGGGTACTCTTGCTTTTTGTTTGCATTTTGCTGGATATGGAGTTGTACAGACACATACCCATGTTCTTATTTCCAGGTGCCCACTGTATCCATGGTATACACGATAGCTCCTTTTCCTGCTCCTAAAATAGCCCCACAAAGCACAAAAGTTTAGACACCTGTCCTTTTGAAGAACGGATGTACTTTGGTCAGTTTGAAAATCTCAGAATTCATGCAAATACAGATAACTGCTTCAGAAATGCCTTATCAGCTGTAAAAGCAATTAAAAAAAAAAGCAAATTGAGGATTGAGGAGGATAGGGCATTACTGAGACAGTTGCACACCAAAGAAAGCAGCTAGCCATCTGTTTCTTCTCTGTGGCTTTCAGCACACAGTTGAATCTCATCAAGCAGCTCTTTCAAATCATGCTCATTATCACTCTAACCAGAGATCCAGACAGCGTGTTGTCAGGATGATATTTATGCCATGCTTGCACAGATCCAGATAGGCATGCCATACAATGAATGGGATGGCACCATCCTGTCTCCTGCTCTGTCTTGGCATTCACTTTGCTCTCGCAGCCTGGTTTGATACAAGACTTGACGACATTACAGCTGAGTGTGTTGTATGACTGGACACAGTAACAGAACCCGTAACAAATGCATCACTGGGAAAAACAACTCTCCATCTAATGAAAATGGCATATGTCCAGGCCCGTCCTTTCAGCAATCTCAGCAGTTAACTTTGTCAGCCACGAGGTGTTGAGCACAACAGCACTGTCTAGATTTACGTGCTAGAAACAGATTTTTGTCTTTTCTCCTGCTCATGTTACTTTGCTTCTCTCAGGCATATGGTTGCCAACCTAAAACTTCATCCTAACCCAAAGCTAAAATAAAGGATTCCTGTGGTTACAGGGAACATGGGTTTGCTTTATCTTCACAGAAAGGAGAAGTCTGTAGACTAAGTAGGACACACTGGACAGATGCAGTTCTGTAGTGCATCAATCAGGGTAGATCAGTCTAAAGGGAATCCTGTTTGCGACCTCCCAGACTGCTCCATGGCAGGAACAGAAGAGTGGTGAGAGAGGACAGTCAGAAGATTCACTTCAACGGTGCACACTTGACCAAGGGAGCCCCTGCTAGCCCACCAGAGAAAACAAAAAACTTTGTTCCTTTGTCTGTGCTGATTTTTTCTTTATTGTGCACACTGCTGAGTTAAAAAGAGCCTCTTGAGTTGGTTTGCGAAGTGTAATCATCCTGCTTATGCACTAGAAGTGCCTTGCTCTGAATTTATAAAGACGTTGGCTACCTGCCAGACCACAACATGTCTCCGATCGCACAGTGCTCAGCCAGACTTCTCATCAGCTCAGATCAGTCCCTCTACAGTGCTGCAGAGATGAGATGAGGTACTGGTTATGAAGTCCCGTGCCTGTACTTCTCCATCCTTGTATATTGTATGTTGTTCCATTAAGCAAACCAAAACATGGTTTGGACAATTTCTAACTCTCCCCACACACTGATTGCTGTTGACGCCTCATCCAGCAAACCCCATCCCATCTCCTGTATTTTCATCACAACTGGCTTGATGAAGTGGCTTGACCTAAGCCAGTTTGAGCTTTCATTTTAAGAATGAAGCTCAAAAAGAGAACTGTCAGCATTAAGACTTTCTTGGAGAAATGCTGAGGAACATGACTACAAACGATGCAACTCCTTCCCTGGTATTCTGTACATTATAATAATGAATTCCTAGGTAGCCTTCCAGTTTCTGTGACCTGCCTCTTTTGGCGAACTTGGCCACTTGTCTATAAGGAAGCTGTTAAGGAACATTTTGGGATCCAGCTGCCCTTTGCTACCTCCTGTACAAAAGATCAAGACGAGATTAACTCCTTAAAGTGCAGATATTATATAGTGGCTGGGAACAAAACTGGACTTTGTATGAAAATTCAGTCCCAACTTTATCAGTGGAGAAGTTAATGCCACTTGAGTCTTTTAATGATATGATGACACTTCTTGACATTTTCATTTCTCTGAACTTGCTGAACTAGCTGCGTAACTTAATGAGGTTTAAGCCATTAGATGACAGCTGGGGGAGTGACAGTTCATATCTTTCACATGAAGCTTAATATGTAACTTTTATATCCAGAGGTGAGGAAGCAAATGACCTTTACAAGCAACTTGGAGTCACTCTACGAAGGCGGAAAGGAAAAAAAAAAGTCCTTTCTGCAGTATGTCCTAGTAACAGTGATACACCACTACAGAGTGGTGGTAGAGAGGGTGAGGTTAGGTTATGGACTGAACTGTATTGAACTTTTCATTCAGCTTTTAGGCAGCACATGCATAGCCATAATGGCTTGTCAGATGATAATGACTTACTGCATAGAGTTTTGACCACCTTCACCTTCTTGTGCACTGACTTGAAATAGAAGAAACACTAGCCCAAAGGGGTGTGATTTCCATGTGGAGAAATATACAGACGGGCTCAAGAAACAGCAACTACTGGGGAAGGTCCCTGCCAATCCAGTCTGGAGGAGAAGTCCTACCTGGCCGCCAACCAATTCAGTTGGCTTAACCCTGAGTTAGTCCGAGCAAGACCAACTCATGGGACAGCTAAGAATTTGTCTCTGAGTAGTATCAGTACACTGCTCTGCATCTTACCCTCACTAGTTGTGGCAAATTCTCAGTTGCCTCAGGGAAGAGGGAAAAAGGAAGACCAAATTATACACAGAGTAAAAGAGAAAGCTAGATGTGGACAGCAGCTTCTTCTCAGGCTGTGCAGAAATAAGCAGGAGCCCTAAAGCACAGCATAAAAGCAAAATAAACATTGTGTTTACAGAGATACCGCTCGGTGATTAAGACTCTTTTTCCTGTCAGTTCTTTCCCCTAAATATTGACCAACTGCTGTTCTGCCTTTAAACAAATGGGAAACAGACAAGCTGTTGCAAAAAGTCTCCAAACACAAAGTTATATTCCTTCCTTCCCTTCTGTGAATCCAGCCCAATATGTCAATTTGCTTTTCTTAATGGCTTTTTGTTTATTTCCTCAAATGGTTCTCCTTGTGAAACTTGTCAACGTTTTGTTTTAGGTTTTTGGAGACTGCCTGTTTACTCTGTTTTAACCTATTCACACCATACCTCTTACTGCAGCACTCTTCAGGGATAGCAACATGGGCTACCATGGCTCTGAGCAACAGAAGGGGCCAGTTCAGCATGGAACTGCTCTTCTAACCCCTCTGTTACATATCAGAGCCAACCTGTGGGGATGTGACGGCATCTGCTGCAGTTGGCCTTGGCACCCCTCAGCACCCCTGCCCCTCCACAAGGCTATGACTTCTATGGAAGAGGCTGTTACTACTTCAGAGAGGACTGAAACCATCTTTGATTAGTTGAAAGGCTTTCCCCGCACTCACTGAAGGAGGTAGGGGAGATTACACAGATCTGATTATCTCAGTATGAATCCTCAGTACCAAGGAGAAAGAGAGATGTTAAGAGCAGGACAGGTCAAACATACAAGTGACTTATTCGATCAAGCCAGTGCACCGTGTGACATATCCTGGATGGAAGGCTGACAGCACCATTCCCTGAGGTCCAGGAGGCTGGACTGGACAAGATAAAAAATGGACTGCCAAGACCAGAGGTGATTATGTTAGACAGGATCAACTGGAAGACCAAGCGGTAGGACTTTTACACAGTCTCCACAAGGAATAATATGGACCATAACTTCAGCGTAGACATACATGGTGATTCAGGCTCGATATGAGCATCAAGAGAAGAAGGGGTCACCTGTCCCATCAGTTCCAAAAGTTAACCACATCCTCTTAATGGCACAGCCCTGCGATGGCATGGAAGATGACTAGGAACATCTTCACACCTTTTGTTCCTCTCTAGGAGATGCACGAGCAGTGACAGGATAGAAACACTCAAATGGTTACTGAAACAGTGCTAACTTTGTCTAGGCTGCTGCAAAGCTTTAAATCATGTCTGGTCTTAGTCCCTGCTGATGAACTCTGCTCCTTGTCTGCTTGGCAGGAGCCTGGGAAGGCAGCTGGTGTTCCTGCCCAACCATCCTTTGAGGGGGCAGGCATTGCCAGCACACGTGTGCACCAATACCACACTTAAAAGAAGACAGTAACTGCATTGCGGCTGTTTTTCTGGCATTACCTGGAGTGTAACAAAACAAAACCCAAAGGGTTAATTTTGTAAGAGTTGATGGCTGTTGATCACAAGCAGTACTTCTTCTTACTAGTGGATGCAAGGAGAATCTTCTGCTTCAAAACATACTAAATACCTGAGTGCCGATTACATGTGTCACTTGCTCCTCTGAAGCGTGCCTGGATGTGTGAGAGCAGTATAAATCCGAAAGTCTCTTCTTAGCTTTAACCCTGATGAATTAATCAACAGACAATATTGAAATCAGTCCCTCCAGACTGAGTGATATTTACACAAGAAAGAACACTGGCTTCTTCATTAGTTATACATGGGTTTCATATAACTGAAGTTTCATTTTGTTGTAAGCCCTAAGCTTTAGGTTAAAATACAAAGCCATTTTTGGATGCTAGTACTAATTAGCAACACACACCTTTAATGGCCCGATCCTGGAAACTCTGAGGCCCACAAGTAATGAGATTTTAATGAGACTGTCCTCACAAATGAAATTATGAAGGGGCATTTGGTTTTGCAGAATTGCACCTTAGAGAAGCTGAGAGCATCTTTTCATAAGAAAAACAGCCAGACTGTTTAACAGCAGCAGTTTCTCAAACCAAAACCTTGGAGATACTCTGTTATTAAAAATAAACAAAACTGAAAAGCCTGTTATGAATCAATTATAAAGACCTGTAGTCCAGTAAATTTTACTTTGGAAAATGAGAAAGTTTCAAAGAGAACAATTCTGAATAACACAACCTTAGTCTTGCCAATTGCCACAATTTCATTTGTACTTTTATAATATAAGTCTTGAGGCCAAGATGTATCTGGGGGGATTTATCCTGTCCTCAGATGACTGTCTCAGACCAGTGAGATAAACTGCCTGCACAAATATCTGTCTGTTCCACTGAGTGCAGTGACACCCTCGAGAAACAGGACAATCCAGAGAGCAATTTGTCCTGTATTATGACCAGTGTATAAAAAAGGGGGATGAATTACATTATGGAAGAACCAGTATATGTTCCCCAATGAGAAAGAGAGCATAGCCAGCGTTCTTGGAGCGGCTACTTCACTTCTAACCTGCTGAAGCTTGAGACATTAATTCTTCTGTAGAGTTTTGTACTGGTTTTGGCTGCCGTAGAGTTAAATTTCTTCAGAGTAGCTTGTATGGGGCTGTGTTTTGGATCTGTGATGAAAACAGTGTTGATAACACAGTAAAATTTCAGTTATTGCTGAACACTGCTTAAGTAGATTTAAGGCCTTTTCTGCTCCTCATATTGCCCCACCAGTGAGTAGACCGGAGGTGCATAAGAAGTTGGGAGGGCACACAACTGGGACAGCTGGCCCCAACTGACCAAAAGGATACTTCATACCATATGATGTGCTCAGGACTAAAACTGCAGGGGGTGGAGGCTGGCCAGGGATGCCATTGCTGGGGGACTGGCTGGGCATCAGACAGTTGGTGGTGAACAATTGAGGGCTGTTTTTCTTGGTTTTGTTTTTCTTTTTTTCTCTCTTTGTTGTTTTCTTTTCTCTCTCTGTCTTTTTTTTTTATTATTAATCTCTCTTTATCTCAACCCAGAAGTTTCCTTACTTTTGATTCTCTCCCCTGTCCCAACGGAGGGAAGTGAGCGAGCAGCTGTGTGCGTCTTAGCTGCCTGCCAGGGTTAAACCACGACAAGTTGACTTAAAGATACCAGCTCCCAGAGTAAAATAACTGCATGAGAATTTTGAAAGTAATCAAATAAAAAGAGAAAGATATTTCAAAGGGAGAGCTTGCAAACATGAAGAGAGAGCACCCAAAATCCACGGAGTTCTTGGTCTGGCTTGAGAATTTTTCTTAAATAAGGAATCCTAAGTGCTTGGCAACACTGCAGCACACTTTCATGTGCCTCCTGATAATTTCTTCCTCTTCATTATCCATGAAGGCATCTTGAAGCAATAAGGATCAAATTAATACCTTGTGGCAACATGCTGCCTGATATAAATTTGACCTTATATGTGGGGTTTTTCCTCTTGCTAAAAGCAGAAGTAGCCTCTGCAGAATTCTTCTGCTGTCTGTCAAATAAATTGTACCATATGGAACACTGATTCTAGGTGTCTTCATCTGTCCTCTTTAGTTTTTCAGCATAATTCAGTCTTTAGTGGCACTTTCAACTTAGGAATCACGTCATGCAGAAAATTAGGCATAAGTAGGTATGAGTTGCTCCTGAGATTGAAACATGAGAACTGCTCTGAGAGGGCAGTTCTTTAGTGTTACCATCCCACAAAGATTCAAACTCAAAGCACAGAACTCACCCTTTCATCCAAAATTATGAGAGACTGATAATCAAAAAAATGCCATGCTGCCTTGGTGTTTTGAAATGTGATTGGGAGAGTGTGTTTCACACTACCCTGCTAACTGCCAGAAACCTACAATGAGGTTTTTCCTGGTCCTATTGCAGGACAAATTTTTGGAAAAACCTGAAGGAGATGAGGCAACAAAGACAGTATAAAGTGCTGGTTCACAAGGCTGAGAACATTTCCCTTCCACTATAGTGACAGACAACCAGTTAATAAAACAGTCATCCAACTCTGAGCCTGGACAAACACTGGAAATATTATAACTTCTCATGAAAAAGAAAAGGTCTCCATTCTGCTTCACTGAGGCAGTATTTCATAAAGCTGATACTATCACAATAATGTAGGTCTAAGAGGATTTGGACCAACATGCTATAGGTGGTAGGATACTCAGGTGCAACCTAGGACACTTAAGATGTGCTAATAGCTCTACTGCTTTGTGTTGCTCCAGCCTCGTCTAACCAGAGGAGCACTGGCTTGGAGCAGGGACCGTTTGGATAAGATGACAATCCTGGCTAGAATTCTGGATGCCACTAGCTTACAAACCATTACAAAAATGTTTTGCAATGTGAGAAAAATCAAATTCAACGTAGGAAATTAAACTCAGAAGCCAGCTTCAGCATCTGAACCATTAAAAAAAAATCACTGGCAAGCATAACTGCTTGGCTCACTCTAGTCCATCCCTGCTCCAGCTTCAGTTCTCACTGAATCGCGCCTTCCTCCTTTCTCACCTTGAACTCACTTTGATATGTTGCATCCATCAGGCCCCATTAGCATGTGCCCTAGTTTTCTGATTTCCTGCAGAAATCTGTTTTGCCAGGTCTTACCTTCATATATTACATAATTCATTCCTTAAAATAACATAAAACCTAGTCCCATGAGAACGCTGCATTCCCACCTGTTTTGTGGTATTTGCTACTTCAAGCTTTGTGAGGTATCCACCACAGTACCACATGTTCCATACAGCACAACATGTGTAATTGATTGCCAATGATGATGGCAGAAGGAAATGCATCCACTTACTGAACGGTTCCTGTCGATTATAAAATATTCTGCTTTGGTAAAACCTTTTCCCACCCCCCTCCCATCTGGGCTCTCTGGGACCTTGGGAAGGACTTTATTAGTCCCCTGCCAATGACATCTTGAGTTACAAGATTACACATTGGACTGGGGGACAAGGAACTGTCAGGTAATCCCAAGCCCCTGCATGGATGTCAGTCTTGTGGTTTTGACAAGAAAAGTTCCTGGGGAATGATACCAAAACTCATTACAGAAGAATTGCACCCAGGACGAAGACTGTAGGAGATCTTGTACACTGTTTGTAACCACTGTGGTACATCATCCTCTCAGAGGTGACAGAAGTCTGCAGGACCCTGATCCATTCATGGCTTTGGATAAAGGAGAACAGAGAAAAGTGACGACTCCGTTCTTATGGGGATAGACCAGTGGAGGCTAAGCTGTGCTTGCAGGCTCCCTTTTCACGCAATGGCACAGGAGCCTTGTCTATATTACCAAGATCTTCTCACCAGGGGAGAGTGAAGCACAGAAGTAAGCAGCTACCAGGCAACCTGGGCAATATTTAGAACCTCTGTGGTAGCAATCCAGCCTGGAAAGAGAGAGAGAGAGCAATGGGAGATCATGCCTGAGAAAACAAGTCTCTATGTATGGGTGTGAAAGCCGTGTACAAGCTAAGCATGCCCCCTAAGCCAGCCTCCACAGCTTAAGAGGGCGTAAGGGAGTGCACCCCAAGGCAGGAGCTGATTCTTCATCTGTGCCAATCCAGGGAAGCACAGTTACCCCTCACGTTCAACCCAATATCACAATCTCTAGCCATGAAGGGTACAGTGGAGGGGTGGCAGGTGCCTCTGCACTGGTAGAATGTCCCTTTGCATTACTAGAGTGGCGTGCAGAGGGACATGGCTCATCAGACAGCTGTCCATCTCTCCCCAAGCACAGAGAAGTGCCACTCTCATGTCCACAGCAGCAATGAGTAGGCTGCGGGAAGAGGGAAGGGGGCAAGGAGAACAGGCACAAACTCTTCCTTCAGAAGTGTTGGGAGCATGATGGTTGTGCCAGGCACATTACAGAAGCAACAGTCTGAGCTGGACTCCCTTCCCCCAAAGCTCTATCCAAAAAACCCCTTTTGTTTAGTACTGTACCTCTGAAACAGGCCAACCACAGCAGACTGAACACAGAGGAGCAGTGAGCGGTGCTATAAAGACTGAATAATGAAGCTGCTCTAGAAACTATAAGACACTCATCCAGCCCAAGATTGCTTGGACTAGTGGGCAGGAAGTCAAATTAATCACCTAATCATTTTTGGCTGCCCCTTGTTACCTCTGTGGCTTGTCAAAGGCACTTTACAGGGTACCAAGCCCAGGAACCACATCATGTAAGCAAGCTGTGTCTAGGCAGACAAACCAACAGTAGCTTCTGCTAATGCACAGTGCCAGCTGCCAGTCTTGCACCTAGCTGACATCTCAGATAAAACCCCTATTACCTCTCAGTGAGGACTGAGCTTCTGCCATTCTTAGCCTCCTCAGCTACAGGATCTCCTTTGAATTTGCACTGAGCTAACATGAAGTGGGGTCCACTGGAGCCGGATACCAACTGTCAGGCTTATTGGTGTGGTTTAAAATCACAATTAACAGAGCAGAATGACTCCAGCTGTCAATCCAAGCACTCCCATGACTACTAGCCTTGGCTGGTGGCCTTCCATCCAGATGGTTTTGCTGAGGAACTCACCAGGAGTTGATGTTGACACTTGGCACCAGCAAAACATTCAGAGTTGGTGAGCTTCCCATCCTACCTTGGAAAGTGTGACACACTCATTCACCAGGATCGCTGCTCCTTGCAGTGCTGACATGAAGAGTCACACCATGCTCTCCTATCACACACCTTCTGGAGAGCCAGGGAGTGGGTGAGAGAACTGGGCTCCCGCCCTCTCCTTGCTAGTAGAAACTGTTCTATCAAAAGTAGCAGAGCCACAATCTGACTTATATTTCAGCTTTGTTTTCCACTGTGCCTGTCTGTCCATCTGTCCTTTCATCCATCAGACTCTCGGTCCTTTACATGTTTGACTTTTCAGCATTGTCAGAGGCTCAACAGTAACAAAGACTCTACAGGTGATGTGAAAATCAGCAGCTGGGTGACAGAGGTTAAAATCCACTGAGGGAAAAGCAGACAGGACTCAACCTCTTCTCCACTCAGAGCAGTAGCAGACAGATGGCTGGTCGGCAGGTAGTTGCCACTCAGTTTATTAGTGCGCTCCATTCCCTTCCATTCACACATCGTGCTGCTGGTCCCTAGCCTGAAGAGTAGCAGACACAAAGCCATGTGAGAGGTGAGGAAGGCAAGGGAATAAGCAATGGGGAAGAGGCTAGACTGTCCTCTGTGGAGAAGAAATTCAAATTGGATATAAGGAGAAAGCTTTACACACTGAGAATGGTGCAGTCCCAGGTCAAGGTCCCAGAGAAGTGGTGGTATCTCCACTCTCGGAGTTTTTCAATGCTTAACTGGAAACACTCAGTCAGCGAGTCTTCTTCAGGAAACCTGAAGAAGAGCAGAGAGCCCTACCAGGAGCCGGCAGCTCTTGAGAGCAAGGCTGACGTGGCAGAGTGGGCATTACCAGAAGAATGAGGCACTTTGGACCCTGATGACCCACAAAAGCAGGACTACGCTTCAGCCCCCACCCTCTGTCATCAAAACAAAAAAGAGGTATGAAGCTTTAACAGTTATTGACACCCAGGAGCAAGGTCTGTCAAGAGGACCTGCACCAGCAGCACACAGTAGACATGGTAAAAAACAACAACAAGTGCTAGTACTGGGTGACTCCCTGTTAAAGGACATTGAGGCACCCATCTGCCACCCTGACAGGGAGCCACGTGAGGTATGCTGCCACCCGAGAGCTAAGGTTCGAGATGGTGCCAAGAAGGTGCCACTACTTGTCAAGAACACAGACTACTACCCATTGTTACTCTTTCATGTGGGCATGAACGACACTGCAAGCAGGAACCTGGGAAGAATTAAGGAAGCCTGTGAAGCCCTGAGGGTGGAAGTGAAAAAAATTGGTGCCCAAGTCATCTTTTCCTCCATTTTACCAGTCAGAGGAAGGGGAGCAGCCAGAAACGGACAGATAAAGCATATCAACTCCTGGCTACGTGGCTGGTGCTGTAATGAGGGTTTGGACTTTTACAACAATGGGACATTCTTTGATGAATATGGCCTATTAGAGAGGCATGGGATCCACCTGTCTGGAAGGGGCAAGGGAATCTTTGGCAGCAGGCTGACCAACTTGGTGAGGCGGGCTTTAAGCCCAAGGACTTGGGGGGTGGGGTCCAGGGTGTCAATGCTCACACCAACTGGGGAATAAGCCAGACCAACCAGAAGAGTGACACATATTCCTTAGCTGACTCTCAAGATGAGATCCAGAAGGCCAACCACCTCAAGGGCGTGAATGGCTGTGGGGTATTCTCTTGCTCCCCTCCAGGGAAACCCACATGCTCGACTGCCTCTCTGAAACACCTGTACACCAACGCACACAGCATGGGGAATAAACAGGAAGAACTAGAGAACTGTGTGTGGTCGCAGGGCCATGATTTTGTTGCAATTACAGAGACAGAGTGGGATAGCTCACATGACTGGAATGTTGTCATGGATGGCTATGTGCTTTTTAGGAAAGGCCAGCAGGGCCTGTGAGAGAGCAACTGGAATGTGGCAAGCTCTGCCTAAGGGTGGATGAAGAATGTGTTGAGAGCTTATGGGTAAGAATTAAGGGGCAGGGTAATATGGGAGACACTGTTGTGGGTGTTTACTGCAGACCACCAGATCAGGAAGAGGAAGTCGATGAGGCCTTCTGCAGACAGCTGGAAAGAGCCTCACCATCACAGGGCCTGGTTCTCATGGGGGACTTACCCTGACATTTTCTGGAAAGACAACACAGCCAGGCATGCGGAGTCCCAGAGGTTTCTGCAGAGCATTGACGATAACTTCTTGACACAGGTGGTGGAGGAACCAACAAGGAGAGGTGCTCTGCTGGACCTTGTGCTGACAAAAAAGAAGGACTAGTTGGGGATGTGAAGGTTGGGCTTGGCTGCAGCAACCATGAGATGGTGGAGTTCAGGATCCTGCGTGGAAGAAGCAGGGCAAAAAGCAGAATTATAACCCTGGACATCAGGAGAGCTAACTTTGGCCTCTTGAAAGACCTAGTTGGAGGAATCCTATGGGCTAAGGGTCTAGAAGGAAGGGGGGTGCAAGAGAGCTGGTTAGCACTGAAGCACCATTTCCTCCGAGCTCAAGATTAGTGCATCACTAGGAGCAAGAAATAAGGCAAAGGAGGCAGGAAACCTACATGGATGGGCAAGGAGTTTCTGAAAAAACTCAGATGGAAGAAGGAAGTTTATAGAATGTGGAAAAAGGGACTGGCCACTTGGAAAAAGTATAGGAGCATTGTCAGAGTATGCAGGGATGCAACAAGGAAGGCTAAGGTCTGCTTGGAATTCAACCTGGCAAGGAATGTCAAGGACAATAAGAAGAGCTTCTTCAAGTACATCAGTAGCAAAAAGAAGACTAGGGAAAATGTGGACCCGCTGTTGAATGAGGTAGACGCCCTGGTGACAGAGGTTGCAGAGAAGCCGGAGTTACTGAATGCCTTCTTTGCTACAGTCTTTACTGCTAAGGCTGGACCTCAGAAATCCCATACCCTGGAGGTAAGAGAGAGAGCCTCGAGTAAGGAAGAATCTCCCTTGATCGAGGAGGATTGGGTTAGAGATCATTTAGGCAAACTCAACTCCCACAAATCCATGGGCCCTGATGGGATGCACCCGTGAGTGCTGAGGGAGCTAGCAGATGTTATTGTGAAGCCGCTCTCCATCATCTTTGAAAGAACACAGAGAACAGGAGAGGTGCCTGAGAACTGGAGGAAAGCTAATGTCATGCCAGTCTTCAAAAAGGGCAAGGAGGAGGACCCAGGAAACTGCAGGCCAGTGAACCTCACCTCCATCCCTGGAAAGGTGATGGAACAGCTCATCCTGGATGTCATCTCTAAGCACGTCGAGGAAAAGAAGTTCATCACGCGTGGTCAACATGGATTCACCAAGAGGAAATTTTGCTTGAGCAATCTGATGGCTTTCTATGATGGCATGACTGGCTGGGTGGATGAGGGGAGAGCAGTGGACATTGTGTACCTTGACTTCAGCAAGGCTTTTGAGATCGTCTCCCATAACATCGTCATAGATAAGCTTAGGAAGTGTGGGTTAGATGAGTAGACAATGAGGTGGATTGAGAATTGGCTGAATGGCAGAGCTCAGAGGGTTGTGATCAGCAGCGCAGAGTCCACTTGGAGGCCTGTAACTAGTGGTGTTCCCCAGAGGTCAGTACTGGGTCCAGTCGTGTTCAACATATTCATCAATGACCTGGATGAGGGGACAGAGTGTATCCGCAGCAAGTTTGCTGATGATGCAAAACTGGAAGGAGTGGCTGACACACCAGAAGGCTTGTACCGCCGCTCAGTGAGACCTGGACAGGCTGGAGAGTTGGTCAGAGAGGAACCTAATGAAGTTCAACAAGGGCAAGTGTAGGGTCCTGCACTTAGGGAGGAATAACCCCATGCACCAGTACAGGTTAGGGGCTGACCTGCTGGAGAGGACTCAGCACAGCTGAGTCCTGGTGGACAACAAGTTGACCATGAGACAGCAATGCCAAGAAGGCCAATGGTCTCCTGGGGTGCATCAAGAAGAGTGTGGCCAGAAGGTCGAGGGGGGTCATCCTCCCCCTCTACTCTGCCCTGGTGAGGCCGCACCTGGAGTCCTGTGTCCAGTTCTGGGATCCCCGGTTCAAGAAGGACAGGGAACTACTGAAAAGAGTGCAGTGGAGGGCTACGAAGATGATCAAGGGAATGTAGTATCTCTCTTATGAGGAAAGGCTGAGAGGCCTGGTTCTGTTTAGTCTGGAGAAGAGAAGACTGGGAGGGGATGTTATCAGTGCTTATAAATTTCTAAAGGATGCATGTCAAGAGGATGGGGCCAGACTCTTTGCAGTGGTGCCCAGTGACAGGACAAGGGGCAACGGGCACAAACTGGAACACAGGAAATTCCATCTGAATATGAGGGAAGACTTCTTTCCTTTGAGGGTGCCAGAGCATTTGGAACAGGCTGCCCAGAGAGGTCACCGAGTCTCTGTCTCTCGAGATACTCAAAACCCAGCTAGATACATTCCTGTCCAACCTGCTCTGTGTAAACCTGCTTTAAGCAGAGGGGTTGGACCAGATGATTTCCAAAGGTCCCTTCCAACCCCAACCATTCTGTGATTCTGTGAAAGGACTCTAGCTATCTTTGAAGATGGTTGCAGGATTTGAGCAGAGGACTTGGACTAGAAATGTCCAGAGGTCCCTTCCCACCTGCATTACAATGGAATTTGTAAGTACTGTGTTTGTTTCTGTGTGTATTCCTTTTCTTCTTATCACAGAATCACAGAATCCTAGAACTGTTTTGGTTGGAAGGGACCTTAAAGATCATCTTGTTCCAACCCCCCTGCCATGGGCAGGGACACCTTCCACTAGACCACATCCTAGCTGCTGGAGCAGATTCCATGTTGAAGCAATCTGCCTGGCACTCCAGCTTTCATGCCTACTTTTAAACCAAATTTAGCAGAAGAGTTGAAGTTCCAGGAAATGGAGCTCTTTTGAAATTATGTCAATAGACAGCTGAATAAATAGAGAAAAATCTGAATAAGTGCTCTGACACTAAGGAAAGGCAGCCATATGAGTTCAACATTAAACATTTTGTTCAACAAAAAAGAAGGCACAGAAGAGAAATATCACAAGTACCCCAACTTAAAGAAAAACATTACCTAGAGCTTGCCCCTTCTCAGACATGGACCAATGCACCCAGCAGACATACAGCCATGTGACAGCATGCTCCATAAACCCCGTTGCACACACTACATTCAGTTGGACAGACATAGCTCCTGAAATTCAGCCCTGCACAATATGTCCTAAGGGTTAGATCCTTTCAGCTGCCAAGTCAAAACACCATGGTGCGAGCTGCTTCATTGCCTTAGCAAAAGCGCTAATTCTAACTACCATTATTCATGGTACGTTCTAACTATCCTGTGCTCAGTGATGCCAACTGGTGACTTTTCAACAATAAAGCATTGATGGAGAAGACAGTAAGTAAAGGCAGAGATTTCAGTTCCTACTCACCACAGCTTTATCCAGTGGGAAAATGTTTTGAATACCAGCTCAACAGCGTCCTTTTAAATTAAAAAGAGACAGTACACATAATGCTAATGAAATACGCCTGAGTGTCTAGCTTCGCTTTTTCCTGTAGATTCACATTTGCTTGCAGATATTCGAGCCGGGCTTTTGTTACCCAGAAATTGCAAACTGTGCTTGTCACATGAACACTAACTCTGTGTTTTAAATGTCAGCCACTTTCTGACATCTTCTTTGTAATTTATTTACAGAGGAATTTTAGCAATCAACAGGGAAAGGGTGTAGATGAAAATATTATCAAAGTCTGAGAGTAGTGAAATATATTTCCCAGGGAGAGGGGAAAGGAGAAGGCGAAAGGGAAAACAGGTAAAGGAAGGTGGACTCCTATCTCTATCTCTGAAGATCAAATTATTGTTTGAAACTCATGATACAAGTTTGAGCTGAAGCATATGTAGCGATGCCTGAACAGGAAATGGAGCGATGCACGTCAGTCGTAGAGAGAAGCAGCAGTACATTTATTGATATAAACCAGAGATTTAACAAAGTTTGATGGTAAATGCGACGATGTTTTAACAAGATTCTGGATGGCAAGGCACACTTGGTTATTTACTGCACTGAGGACAAGGTCAGACAGCACTGTCAGGGAGACCCTCCCATTGAGTCCTGAGGTTCAGAAAGAACCCCCTTGCTTTCTAAACTTCTCAGAGAGGATCCAATCTTAGTCCCAGACTTGGTCAACGGTTTATGCCTAAAGGATTATTTATGCACAATCAATCCTTTATATCTCTTAGCTAAGATTTCAAAGTTTAGCACGCTCTTAGCCGCTTTCCAAGGATCTGTTGTGGCAAGGAAACTCTCAATCTCGATAAGTAAAGGTAACCTTGAGCAGGGTTACCTGAGAGAAGACCCTGGTGTGCAGCCTGCTGCCGTGCAGAAGAGCTCAAAGGGCTCTTGGGCTGTTCACCATTTATGGGAGTAAGATGATTGACCACAGTACCAGTATTGCTCAAGTTAGCCCTTGGCTATTGTGTCTGTCTCCCCAAAAATCACGTTGAGCTGGCTGCAGCCATCACGACTATATGCACCCATTTTGACCATCACATGTGGTTATCACTTGGCCAGAATTATGGGAGATAAAGGTCAGGTTGGTGCCTGGGGAGGGGGAGCACACTGTCACACTGCCTCACTCCATTCTCCATTTCAGATCTTTCCCTTCCTTGAAACTCTGGCCTGAGCTACACCAGAGTCCAGTCAGCCCCAGAACTGCAGGAGGTATTCAGTTTTGCACCTCTGCATCAAGATGCCTGAACCTGAGCGCAGGTCATCTGGGAATATTACGTCAGAAATCAAAAACTTGACACTTGATGTCATGCTAGTGTAGATGTACTATGTAGTGAGGCCCACACTGAGAGCAGGAATGTCTGTTGATCCCTTCTCATTGGGTAGTAAAGCAGGCCGGTGCTAGCAGAATACCCACTCCCTGCACCCAGGCCAGAGCGAAAGCAGGTGGAGTCAGCTGCCAGACAGCACAATTGCATTTTTGAAGCAAATGTGCTGGTTCTGGGCTTTTTCTTTCAGTCCATCTCCCGAGAAGGTAACGCAGCCTCCTTCATCTTCCCACAGCAGTGAACGTAAAACCAGGGCACATTTGGTAGAGAACAGCCAGCTATGGTAGGAGGCCAAACTAGCCAAGATACCTTCTGTGATTGTAATCATGTCTCCTCTTTATGGTTGCCAATATGGGTCTTGAGAGTAAACCAGAGATGCAGTGAAGGAGCAGTCCTTTCTCTGAGCACTGAAGTGGGCCAAGTCCTGTGTGTGTATCTCGTGACCATTCCACTGAGGTTTGCTTATCCTAAGGTCTTGGCAGTCCCTAGCATTGGTCTAGCTTTCGGCTTTAACTAGGACACAGATTGTGGTAGGTGGTTTCTTTGTTCTTGCACACATGGACTGGGAACACTGGCTGCTGAGCTGTGGTCTGAAAAGTTTCACTGGGTTCCTAGTCTTCATTCCAGAGACATTGCCACCAGTCATTACGAGCTGCCGTGTAAGGGCACAACCCTCAGCTGTGGAGGCTGTCAATGCCAACAGTTCTCGAGTAGAAAACCCCCACCATGACTGCAGTGAAGCAATGCTCCAGTTGACTTTTAATGGTGTCCATCTGCAGTGCCGCATAGTGACCTTATATGTTCCAGATCCAGACTGATGGCTCTGTGTGACTTGTTTGCTCTGCCGTTTGGGACTGCTGAGAATGAGCCTGCAAGCACTGGCAAGCACGCTGAGAGTGAGAACCATATGTCGCAAATACACTTTTCTGCACCACCTGACACCTGCTTTCCTATCGGTGCAGTGAACCAGGCTGCATTCAAGGCTTTGAGAAACCTGTGTGCAGCAAAGGCACACGGGACAGCAAGATTATAGTCGTGCTTCCTGGCATCTCTGCAGATCATTTCCTACTGCTGCAATAATCGTTCTAATTACAACAGATTGCCATACTCAATTTTAGTTTCAAATGACAATCCTTGCATCAAAGTTGAATCATATTCTTGCATTTGCTTCTGTTTGCTCAGCCCCCAGCCAGGGCAGGATCCAAAAATCAGAGTCAAATCTATAGTCAGAGCCTGCACAGTCCAGACACAGTCATTTTTGAAGACACCCTTCTAACTTTTGTGATTGCAGACGAGATCCTAGGAAGGCAGATGTGCATCTTAATGTCTCCATTTCAGGAATCAGAGGAGTCCACAAGAAACTCAGCTCTTGATTTTCATTAAAAAGGGAGACCTTAGGTTTCAGACCATAGAGTAAAGCTTGAAAATGTCACCCGGCTATTTCTTAAAGCCTGAAGAAAAAAAAAGGCAAGGGAAAAGCACTCCAAATGCATTTCTTCCTTATTACTTGTAACTTTTCAGGTTACATATTTCTTTATAGACCCTGACCTTCTGCTTTTCAAATGGTTGGTGGCAAAAATACTGAGGAAAAGACCCCATTAAATTGTTGGTTTGAAGCAAAGTGGTGGGTGATTATCAGCATTAGATGTGCTGAGTCACACACTAGCAAAGCTAGTGATCCCGGGGCCTCACAAATACTTCGGTGTCTCACCCTCCCTTGGCTTCAGAGGAAGCAGATTGTCTGGTGCTCATTGCATTTTAATGCAATACAAAATTCTGCAAGTGCAATACAAAAACAGAGACAAAGCAAGGGGCCTCTTAGAGTTACCACCTCCAGCTACATGCCTCCGTCTTCTTTCCCGAGTTCTCCTGAAGACATTTTGAAGAAATGTTTCTGCTTCTGCTCTGAACATGGCTTTTGTTTCTGATGGCCAGTTTGCTGGATAGCTGCTTTTATTGGTGTCATGATGGATAGGAATAGCTGCGTGAGCTCAGTGTTCTGCTGCAACAGCAGTGCCAAACTTCCCACAAGCACAGCCTTCAGCTGACTGATGTTCACAAAAATAGAGTGAGCAGAAAGAGCTAAAAGGGAAGCAGCCACAACCTCCCACCACCGGTGGGAATAAGACCCTGAGTGACAGTTTACCATTGATCAAAGGGTCTGACACAAACACCCCTGTGGTTCTTAGATAGCAAGACAGAAAATTATATATCAGTGCTTCCTGGCACAACAATCTCATATTCTTTTATGCCCAATGCACTGGAAATCTGCTTTACTTGGCTTTTGAGGCACTGCATAATCAAAACCTCATGCATTCATACAATACAATCGCTGAATTCCAGGTTTAAAGGTGACATAAAGTGTAACCCACCCTCAGTCAGCAGTCTTATCTCAGAAGAAGGCTTCCACTACTCCTTCCTTCTCACCCTACAGATTCAGTTCCGTAGATACAATAGCTGAATGCTTTCATCTACGTGCAGGCTTACCCAACCAGGGATGGGGCTTGCCTGGGAACTGGAGTGGCCAAGCATGGCTTACATGGCATGAGAAGGGAGACTCAGGTGCTTCCACAGAGATGACTAGAAGACATCAAAACATCACACAGGTGACAGCCCACTGAAGGGAAATGAAGAGGCGGCTGACAGATTATTTGTGCTCCCCAGGCTGCATTGAGCCTGGAGTCAGACTGGGCCCTGTCTCCAACCCTGGTTCCCATGGCTTCCCACTTCCATGATCTGAGGATTTCGGGTGCAATCATTTGCAAAAGACAACCACTTCTTTCCCTTGTCAGAGACAAGATAATCAGCTAGCCTCACAACAGGTTCACAGCTAATTTGTCACTCTGGTGCCCAACAAAGATAGGGTTGGGAAGCTGGTTTGGTTTGGGAAGATTGCCTTCATTGTATGTAGTCCAAAGCCACCAGCCAGGCTGGTTCCCACAGCTCTGACCAGCTCCTTCCAGTGATGTTTCTGGGCTGTGTGGGCTAGACTCAGGCAGCAGCTGGCCTGCAGAAAAATGTTAATGAAGGAGCTGTGAGTTGGGATCTGGGGGGCTAGGGGTTATCTCTTTTCTGGAACTGGCCTGCTCTGTCATTTGCGTGTCTACTTATCTCTTCAGCTTTGTCTGCCCCACCTGTTTTGACTGGAAATTACAAGAGAGTTACCTTTCCTTGTGACCACCAACGCAGCTGTGTCATAAAAGCTTCCTGGGGAGCTATGGCTACTGGTGAATTAAAAGCACTGTGTTTTAAATAATTATAAATCAACTTAGACCTTGCACTTTGCAGCAGGAATGATCTCTGAATGTCTTTCTGCTGCACATAACATAGTGGGATCTCCGTTGGGAACAGGCAGGAAGACTGCAAATGTTGCCAGGTGGGAAAAAGAGCCTTGAGTATCTCTGTCATCACCCTGTGGATTTATGCAGATGATCTTAATTCAGTCCCTTCCAACCTAGGCAATTCTATGATTCTATGACAATCACTTCCCTAGTCCTGCTGGACACACTATTTCTGATACAAGCCAGGATGCTATTGGCCTTCTTGTCCACATGGGCACATTCGTATTCAGCCAGCTGTCGATCAATACCCCCAGGTCCTATAATAATAATGGTAAATGAACATACCAAATGAGTGATGCAATACAATTGCTCAGCCCTCAATGACTGATTCTCCAGTCCATCTCGAGCAGTGATCACAGATTCCTGCTCCCTGGCCAACCCCCGTCTATATACTGAGCATTACATCTAAGGTATGGAATATTCCCTTGGCCTGCTTGTCCTGTCTGTGCTCCCTCTCAGCTTCTATGGGAAGCTGAAAAATTCCCTGGCTTAATATAAGCATTACTTAGCAACAACTAAAACAGTACGTGTTATCAACATTATTCTCATACTAAATCCAAAACACAGCAGCTACTAGGAAGAAAATTAACTCTATCCCAGCTGAAACCAGAAGAGGTGGGAAAATGATAATGATGCAAAGTGTTAGAATAAAGCTCATTTTTTAAATAATTCTAAGTTTACTTAATTACATTAACATTTTTCACTGAATATTAAACTAGCTGGAGGTGTCAAGGGAAATACCCTACACAGAAAAACAAAAGGCAAGGCATGGACTACAAGAGCATCCCTTTTGTCTTTCATTGAGCAGTGTAATTAAATTAAATAGGATTGATTGAGTGTCAGACATCTGCAGGAGTAATTCCCTAACTTCATTAATGCCATTGCACCTGCAGAAGCCTTGGTGGTAATTTCTTTCAGAAGTGGTCTAACTAGAGTCTGGTGATGAGCTAGCGATGTGATATGAAACCATCACACAGGGAAGTTGCTCCCGTAGCCGCTGTGCTCCATGTGCCAGTGGAATAGCTCAGGTACAGCCAGGCTGCTTTGGCAGCACATGGAGCAAGGCAAAACAGGGGTAACAGAAGGACGAAGGAACAGAAGGGGATCAGTCACAACTTCTGTCAGCTAATGCAACGCACCAGGAGTGGACCACGTGGCTCAGAAAGCAGAAGAAATTTCTCAAGAAAACAAGGTAAAACGGATGTGCAGATGCACAATTAAGTTCTGAAAAGATGCTGATAATAGCCCCCTCGTCTGAAAATAACTATTCTCTACAGGCTATGGAAATATAAGGAAGTGAAAATAAGGTAGGCATGACATTGGGTATTTCTTTCATTTGTCTGCTTAACAGAGATCAGATCTTTTCACTAATCCAAAGTGACTGCAAAACATTGTCCTCGTTTAATCGCCCACTGGCAACTGCCAGGCTCCTTTTGCATGGAGCTGTAAGAGCAGCTGGACTGGGTCCTATCAAAGGGCCATCTAGCCCATGTCCTGTCTTTGATAGGGACCAGCAGTGTAATCCTGGGGAAGGAGCACAGGTAATGCTGTGCTGTTTTAGATAGGTGTGACAGCCTGTAATAAAATGCTAGAACAGAACTCAGATACTGTAATTGAGTAATTACTGTACATCCAGCACCTTCCCACCTGCAATTCAGAGACTTCCTCAGCTGCAGTTGATGCTTGAGTCTTCATGGTTAATAAAACACAATGGAATTTTGTTTTCCATGCATTTGAGCCCTTTATGCAGCCATTCAGGTCTTTAAAACCTTGGCCTCCTGGGACAAGGAGGTCCATAGTTAACCATGTGCCAAGCATAAAGAATTCTTTCTTTTTCTTTGGTTTAAATTGCTCTCCAAGGGCTTTGTTCTTCCTTTGGGAGTACCTATGGCCTAACCATTCTCTTCAGAGATTCTTCCCTTGTAGGGCTCACTCATATACCCTTTCTTTTCAAGGTAAAGTGCTCGGCTATTCAGTCCCTCCTTGCATGTAAATCATTCCATTTTGCAGATAATTCTTGTTAGCCTGTCTGTCTCTTTTTAAATCAACTATATCTTCTTTTAAGACAGGGGAAGTAGAGCTACCTAGGTGTCCCAGAAGCCTAAGACCAACAAAAGATGGTAAAAAAAAAAAAAAAAAAAAAAAACAGGTTTTAATGGTGTCACGAAAAAAAAGGTAGAATGGTAAAAATTAACAGGGATCTTGTACTACAAACACTGCAGCAGACATAACTTTTTACAGGTTCAGGATGTCAGTTGGGAGCAATTACTACACTGTGCATATTAACTCTAATCTTAGAATGATGATTCAAAAACGTGCAAATCACTCACCTAAAAGGCGAGGACACTCAATCCCAGGGAAGACACTTTGGGTGACATCTCAACGCAAAGGGAGCGCTTCTGATAGCTGACCCACTGCTCCAAGGACAACCACTGAAAAGAGGGTCTCCTGCGGGGGGTCTTTTTATAGCCTGATCAGAGCTGAACTGTGGTCATCTATTGGTTGTGGTCACATAGCTTTCATTGGCCGAGGGGTCTCTGAGGTAGGCTCGTTGGCTGAGGTGGTCTCTAGGGCTTGAGTTTCTGGGGTATGTGGCTGGGGGTTGTTTGCCTACATGACCAGCAGCTCATGCACTTCCTGCCAAACAAGCCACCGTGGACCTGTACATCAAAGTTAGACCCGTGGGGAGGGGGTGCTCCTGCCACACTAACGTATCAGATCTTTGAACCTCAGCGTACAATATGCCTACAATAAAAGAATAGCCTGTGTGGTGTGCTCTTCCTATCTCCTCGTGTATTGGTGAACATGAGGTTGATGTCTTTGGAAGTCTATCAACAGGACACCCTATCTACTTCTCCTGAGAATATCCCTGCACATGCATAGCTGGGATTGCTTTTTTCACTTGTGCATTACATTGCCTTCAACAACACTGAGCTGTATCTTTCATGTTCTCACCCATACTATTCTCCAATATCCTTCTGCAGTTCCCTACCATTATCCTTAATAGTTATCATCTTAAATACCTTCTGGAATGGACATTGTCATTTCACTAAGCTGCTGTACTGTGATGGAGCCATTGGGGACCCAGAGAAAGCTTCAGGGAGCCAAGCTACCCTTCACTAATACCAAGGTAAGGCTGTTAAAGGCATCCTTGACCCCAGTGTATCCATGCCACGTGAAGATCTGAATTTGAGTACCTGATTGCAGTCTGTCATAATGATTATGTATCTAATGCTGGAACAGATAGGGACATAAAATCCTGTTTTCATCCAGTTCAGCCAGTACCAGAAATTTATGGCATCCTTCCCTAAGCAGGAAAACTTGTCATACTTGTAGTGGTTTCTGGCATGTATTAGCCATTTCTTAATCAAATCTGAGAATGATGCAACTTTTCTCTAGCTGAATACCCTGTGAAGCTCTCTCTCCTCTAGCAGTTTGCCTGTTTTAATAATCCAAGAGCTTCTGAAGGTCTTTGATGCTCCCCAACCCTGTTTCAAATGGGATGGTATTTTACCTCTGAATTCAGCATGGAACTCCCACAGACCAGACGAGCTATCAATCCCTCTTAAAAAAAAATTAAAAATTTCAGCAGTCGTAGGGTAAGAACATTGCTCACCTGTCAGGGGAAGTTGAATTGGTTTCCTCATCAGTGGGCTGGGGCGGGGGGAGTGTGACAGGAGATAACTTCTGGCTAAATGCTTCAAGAGATCAGTCTGACGAAGACGCAATTTGCAGACTAAGGTAAACGTCAAGGTGTTAGGCCCGGACTTCTGGATGTACCAACCAAAGTGGTTAAACTTGTGTTCTTCATCTGATTGCCCTTTTCAGAAGGAGGTCGTGAACAAAGTAACATTCCAATCGCTGCGTAAGGCCATCCGTGTCCTTCCGTAAGAATTGCAAGAACAATTTTGCAAGAGTCGGGGTTAGAATCAGAAGGCACATCTGACAACCTCTGGGAATAAGAACTGTGACTGAGCAGCAGGTCCCATACCAAGGTGTTGCAAGAAGTGCCCAGTTTGGATACATGTCGACAAAGTAACGACAAACTGAACGGAGCATAAAGGAAAGGGGAGGACAGAAGCAGGGCACTATCAGAAGCACTCCCATAATCTGCCCAACTGTATGAGTGAAAGAATAGAGAGAGGAGAGGGAGGAGAGGAAAAAGAAGGCAAACGCAAAATAACACGTGTTGTCAGACAGTCTCTAGAAAGATCCTATCTTCCCGGAAATTACAGCAAAACAGAATTTAGATGAGCCATTGGGCTATCTATGAAATTATAATGAGACTTTGGAGAGGAGCAAGGTAAGATAAGTGTAGATAAGGAGGAAATTGTGGGACCTCATAGATAAAGGGGGAAACCTGGGAAATTAAGATGTTGGATGTGTCAGTGTTTGAAACACTCGGAAAACCTTTTCAGTGGAGACAAAAAGAGGCAGAGAAAAGGGTTTGAGGTTACAGGATCTAGACAGCAAAAGGTGTTGCTCCATAAAGTCAGTACTGAAGGAGCTTTGAGAAGGAGCTGCCTCAAAGCAGAAAACTTGTTGTTTGGCTTTGAGCTTTGAAAACACACACACACACCCCTCCCAAACAAATCCTGCATTTCACCAAAGCAGAAAAGTAAAAATAAACCTATTGGAACAATATGCTGAAGAAATTGCTCCATTCAGTCAGCTCCAAGGCAGTTGAAGATGAAAAGCAGAGAAGAAAGCCCTCTTTTTTTCATTAGACAAGAGAAACCATTATCCCCATATGTGAAAGGAAGGATTTATTAACCAGCAAGCACATTGCAGGAAATGATGAAGCAGCAGACATCATAGGGCCTTGGTCAAGCCATTCACATTGCTTTTCTTTTGAATGACAAATACCTAAAGACAATCCAATTATCCTTTTATCTTATTACAGTCCAGTTGTCCTATCGTTTCTTTCAGGGAAGCATCCTTTCTCTAAGGGAGTCTGAGCACAATTACTTTGTCTCCAGCAGTATCTAACATCTTAAGATTCACATCTCAGGGAATTTGTGAGGCAAGAGAACACATTTTCAGGACCAGTATATGAGGGGATTCCTATTCAAACACCAAAAAATTTTGGAAATCACCAGCTAGATGCAGCAGTACAATAGATAGGTGGTGAATATGTGAGGAATAAACACCTGAACTCCCTTTGTCTCCAGTCCAGATTCCTTTCATCCCTGTTTTCTCTTGAGCATCAAGAGTCACGTGCAAAGTGTAAAAAAAAATTCCAGAAACAAGCTACAATGGAGCAGCAATGGAAAGGGAAGGAAACAGGTAGTACTGAGAGGACTAACTCATTACACTCCTGTACGTTTTTTCTGCTCAGAATGACCTGCAGAAACTGCAACAAAGACCCAGCAGGGTCACAGTTTAAGTTAAAGTCTGCCTCATGCCTGACTGAATAAAAAAATCCAAATCCTGAGGAGTTTCTAGGAAAAAATTACTTTCAGGGTCACTGGAAAAGGATGATCTTAGGAAATGACAGATTTTTTTTTTTTAAAAAAAGTTTTGGTGAATTTCTGATGAAACATATACTTGGCTTAACCATATCCACCTAATTTCTTATCTACATACAGTAGGCTTGTGAGCCCAAGTGCACTCTCTGAAGTCTGGGCCAATGTTTGGGCTGTAGAAGTCCTGTTTCCGCGAAAAAAGAAGCCTGGCTCACATCCCTGCTATTAGAGCTTCTCTTTTTCTTGCTACAAAGATCAGTGAGCTGCCAGGGCTCCCAGTGCTTCTTTAGCCTGATAAATACAGGACGCTTATGATCCTGTGCTCCCAAGCTCAGTTTCACTTCAGAACAAGCTCACTAGAATGTTCCCACTGCTCTGAATGTTGCCCCCTCCCAACAACCTTCCTCTCCTGCTAAAAAAACCATAAAACAAAACAAAACAAAACTCATGAAGTTCAGCAATGCCAAGTGCAAAGTCCTGCACCTCAGTCACAGTAATCCCAAGGACAAATACAGGTTGGGCGGAGAATGGCTTGAGAGCAGCCCTGTGGAGAAGGACTTGGGGGTGCTGGTGGATGAGAAGCTCAACATGAGCCAGCAATGTGCACTCGCAGACCAGAAAGTCAACTCCATCCTGAGCTGCATCAAAAGAAGCGTGGCCAGCAGGTCGAGGGAGGGGATTCTACCCCTCTGCTCCACTCTGGTGAGACGCCGCCTGGAGTACTGCGTGCAGCTCTGGAGTCCTCAGCACAAGAAGGACATGGACCTGTTGGAACAGTTCCAGTGGAGGGACACAGAGATGATCAGAGGGCTGTAACACCTCTGCTATGAGGACAGGCTGAGAGAGTTGGGGTTGTTCAGCCTGGAGAAGAGAAGGGTCCAGGGAGACCTTATAGCAGCCTTCCAGTACCTAAAGGGGGCCTACAGGAAGGATGGGGAGGGGATCTTTATCAGGGATTGTAGTGATAGGACGAGGGGTAATGGTTTCAAACTGAAAGAGGGTAGATTTAGATTGGATATCAGGAAGAAATTCTTTACTGTGAGGATGGTGAGGCACTGGAATAGGTTGCCCAGGGAAGTTGTGGATGCCCCATCCCTGGAAGTGTTCAAGGCCAGGCTGGATGGGACTTTGAGCAACCTGGCCTAGTGGGAGGTGGTCTGCCCATGGCAGGGGGGGTTGGGACTAGATGATCTTTAAGGTCCTTTCCAACTCTAACCATTCTATGATTCTGTGATTCTAAAAAATCTACAGTTTGTTCTGAAAGGGACCAAACTTTTTCAGGATTTCAGAATTTCTCAGACAAGAAGGATTTTATCTTTCAGCCAGTGCTGCTCTTTCTGCTCTCTCCCCTCTCCAGCAGCAACTGTGAAATTTCAGCCTGCAGAAGTCGTCCAGGTGTTGGAGAGCCACATAACTTGTCTACTTTCACAGTGATCAGAACTGAGCATTTATTCTTGAAACCAGCCATCCCAAATTGTGTATGCACTGGCTGCACATGCAACGAGATATACTCCGTGGATAAGTACCAACCCAGTCCTACTGATATCCACCCGGTGTCACCCACTGTAATGGATCTCTGCTTATTGCAATTGTCCTTTCCTTTTTGGATGACTCTGTACCTCTTACAGCCTTCAGTAATCCCTAACTTCTCTACCTTAACTAGTAATTTCTCCCATGGCGCCACGTTTAATCTTTTACCAAAGTGCCAGTTTGCCTCCATTCTCATGTCATAAACGTTGGTGACTTCATCAAAGACAATTACCAGCTCAGTCTGAGCGATCTGCTCTAGTCAAAGTATGCTGTGATGCATCCTATTAGACTTGCATTTCCAGGTCTTTGGTTACATGTTCCTTCACAAGTTGCTCTAAAGCCTTAAATGATATTAAGATCATACTTAAAGGCCTGCAGCTCTCAAGGATGTTCTTCTCCCTCCTTCTTTTTAAATTTAAGTATCTCTTCTGCTATTCTCCAGGTCAAGCTGAGAAATTTGTTAAAAACCTCTGTTTCTGACTTTGCAATTTCATGCACTGGATGTTCAGGATTTGCAGTTTATCAGCTCACCCTTCACCTTCAGTTAGTGCACATCAAAATCCCAAAGTCTAATTCCCCACTCCAAGAGGAGCATTTCTTTTCTGTTCATTCATTGCCATTTAAAATCTTTACCTTAGGTCAACATCATCATAAAAAAACTGAGACAAAATACCAGGCCACCCCAAATTTACGTCCTCCCTGTATTCAGCATCACTCTGTTTTCCATTGTTCTCCTTTTATTTCGAAAGGACAAACCTTTGACTACTGACACCAATCTTTTCTCAAGGTCTAATCTGGCATGAGTTTTGGCAATCCTCATTTTACCCCTGTACTTCCTGACATTTCAGCTGTGACCTTGCCAATAGGTTTTCTTTTCCTTGTAATATCTGTGCTTATTCCTAGTATTGGTATCAAGACAGCTGGTGGTGTTCATCCCTAGACAGTTTTCCCTTTGCCTGGGGCATGAATTTCTGCTCCTAAACTTTGGCATCTTTGTGCTTGTTCTTCCTTTTAAATTAAACTGGATTATTATATGTTTCAGGGTTATTTATTTCTTCTAATCAATATATATATTATTTTTTTTAAAACATATTCGCTCCCACCACATACAGCGTTGAAATGGCTTCATTTCTCATTTTTTCACTGTGGGCTTCACAAAGGAATTGATGACCTGTCACATCCAGGATTATTTGTGTCCTTCCACTGTTGGTAGTAGTTGTTCTCCAGACTGTTGCCAATGACTTAAAATCTCTTCTCCTGACACAATTCCTCAAGAGAGTTTTTGTGTAATGCTGTTACGGAGGTCTATGTTTAAATCCAAACCTGATTCTGGGGAGCCTACAGCAGAACTTTTATGTCGTCCCATTCTCTGCTCTCTGTTTTATCCAGACTGTGCCTTGCTAGGGCAAACCAAAACTCTGTTGCTAATGTAAAGCCTTACCCCGCTGCCTTTCCCAGACAGTGCGTGCCGCTAAGGACTGAGTTTTCTCCTTGGCTTGTCCCAGTAGGTGTTGGGCTCACATCCAGCATTGCATCCAGCATGAGTTACTCTAGCTCCTCTTTTCAGTTTCCTGTAACTGGTTGGGCAAGATAGAGCAGGTCTGTGCAAGGATGGCAGTGTTGAAGACCAGCACTTGGCTGTATTTAAGTTCCTATTTGGGACCAAGAAGATGCAGAAGAAATAGTATGATACCCAGGACAACGTTGTCACCTGTTACCCCACCGGGGCTCATCTCACCAGGGCACTAGTTGCCTTAGTGCCCTGCCAGCTTATGAGACAGTGATTTTACAGCCTCAGGCAACACTCAGCCCTCTCAGCTACTCAGCCACTGTAGTAATTCTGCAGATGGCCAGGGTTCACGCTGCCATTCTATTACAGGGCTTTGATCACAGCAGAGCCAGGTAGGTATTATCCTGACTCTCCACACAGCCCTGGTGGCACATCTGACTTGTGTTTTGCAGAACAGCCTGTGAGGGGTCAGTCTAGGTCCCTCAGTACTGTGCTAAACTGTAAGGGCATATATTTCACTTTAATTCTAAAGGTTACGACATAGTGCTTATTTACAGTTTCCTGATTACATCTTGGTATGTAAAGCAAGAATCAATTAAGCAATAAAGACTTATGAAAGGACAAATTAATAATTTTCCACTCGATTCTATCTCACTAATTAAAGATTTTTCACTATTAAGCTCTGTCTCTTAACATCCAATATGAAGTAATAGTTGTCCTTTAATTTTTACATTCACTTAAATAAATTTTAATTTCTTTTCAGTTGAAAATCATTTTCTTTTTTTGCTTTCCATTTAGATTAGAAACACCCTAAGGGAATTTGTTTATTTTTTCTCTAAAAATGTCACTCATGTTAATTTGATAAATGTTTTTAGATGTGTTGAGCTGCAGAATAATTACAAGAATGGCAAGTTAATTACTTCAAAATTCTAAGGAACATTTCTTTTAAAATTCCTAATTGAATACACTACCCTGAACAGCCGTTTTGTTTATTTTCAGCACAAGAATAATTTTCCTTTAATTTCCCAGATCATATGCATTATAGTTTGCAAGAACTTTCACATGAAGTAACAGCTACCAGAGAGGGAAACTTCAGTGTTTCAACATGAATATGCCTGAACCATCGGAAATAATGGCAGCGTATCTAGTAAATCATAATGGCAGTTTGGCATCTTTGCACCTCTTAGAATTTGGACTTCAGTGATGTGATTTTTGGCAAAAGAAAGTTGATGGTGGTACAGGAATTCAAGCATTCTTTTGCGAAAACCACCTTAAAACCTACAGTGTCTCCCTTCTCCTAACAGGTCTGGTTCAGAGAGATGAATGTTCCCTGGAGAGGGACTTCACCTCCACATCTTCCCTCTTGAGCTGGTCATACCTGAGATAGATGTACCTGCCTGAATGTGCCTGCTAATTTCAGGCCAATATGACATCTCTATAAGCAAAGCAACTTTTTTCTCTGCCTGTTTTCTGGTTTTGCTCCAGAAACAAAAAATAATTAACATCCCCAACACTAAAAGCATTAAATAACAAAATCAGAGCTCTGTTAATAAGCTAAACACATTTTGGCTGCTATATTAGATGCACGTTTTCACCATAACCTTATTAGAGCTATCTTCATAATCTTGTTAATGTTGTCAGCATAACCTCGCAACACTAACTGAAGTTGTAATAAGCCCACAAATTTTGAAAGTATTCCTTGCCACGCATGGTTTTATAAAACTGAAGTTGCTTGTCATGATTACAAAAGCAAACACTAGCTTCAATATAAGAAAAGTCTTAAACAAGAGGCTCACTAGTGGATGGAGCTTCAGAATGTAACGAAACCCAACACAGGTATTTTTCCAGACCACAGGTTTGCCCAGGAACAGTGTTGCAACCTAGACAAACTCTCCAGCTTAGCAGTATATGCGGATCCTGCATCATGACAAGTCAATGTCCCACAATTTATTCCGCCGTAAGCCAAACATGACTCAGGGTTACAACTTAGCACAGTACATACACGTTTATGTTTAAACACATGGACAAAGCCAACAGTATTAACACTACTATATAATTCCATGTCACAGCACAGCCGTAGTCTCATTTATGTCAAACACATCACAACCCTGGAACAGGAAGCAGTGCATGGCTGTCTCTCACTAACTTCTAGTCAAAGCAATCAGACTGATCCCAAACCTGACATTTTCCTTTCCTCCTCACTTTCCATTGACCTAATAATTCAAGCTAAAGCACAGGTTGGACAGGAGAGAGTGCCCTTCTCACTTTCTACGTAAGGAAAAACAGAACCAATGTTTTTTTAATGAGTTACCATAAAGAAGGAGATATCAGAGACTCACATCCAGTGCCAATCCTCCCTAATATGAGCGCAGGAGAATGGGGTCCATGTTGAGTTAGCACCTTCCCAGAGCACCAAGTACTAAGCCCCTCTACTACCCTCATCCCTATCCAAACTACCTTTGCGTTCGACTGCCCTTCAGCCTGACATGAGGAAGGAGGAGCTGAGCAAGTCAGGGAGGCCTTGAGGACAGGAGGAAGCTCCTGGCGTGCAAGCACCAACATTCGAACTTCAGCTTCAACTCTCGACTAGTCAGCCAAAAAAAATGCTGGCACAACCTTACACCCACTATCTGTAAAACAGCAATATTGGCACATGCCAGACCGCCAAAGTGGCTGGAGATATGGTCTTGAAAGCACTGCAGAACAGGAGGCTGCATCTTCTGAGTTAGCCACGTGGCTACAGGCACTGTAGAAAGGAATGAGGAAGGTTCAGTAGCTACTCCTGTGTGGTGTTAGGAAGTTAAAAGTGCTTATTGAAACAGTTAAAGCTATGTAGTGGCTGAAATTACCTTCTGGGCTCCTACTGGATTATGTGAAATTTTGGTTATCAGACCCTTTATGGTTTCAATGTAATGCAGAGTGTCAAGTAATGAGGCCTTTCCTCTCCACTCCTCCTTTTTTTTTTTAAAAAACACTTCCATTGACTTACAGCATCACTGTAGAAATCAGTGTAGACCACTGTTTGGCCTAAAAATTAGGGAAAGCTAAAAGGAAAGATTTATGCTTTCTTCTCATGGAAATTTAAAACTCATTTTAAAAGTTGTGATGATACGTAATTCCCCAGATAAACTGAAGCATCATAAAACATTTTTTCCTGTTAAAACAGGTTTCCAGAGTGTAAAAAGTATGATCTCTGGTTAGGTTTCAATTTAATTCTACCTAGCTTCAAGGCCTCAATGTATAGGCTGTGGCAGTTCTCCATGCATAATTAAAAGTGTAATATATCAAAAAGATTACATTATTTCAAACCAGTTATGTTCTCCAGAAATTCTGTAGTACCATCAATGAATCAGTACTATAACTGCCCCAATCGTCTGCTCTGTTTTCCATTGCTATCATTATTTTCTCTAACATGCCCTCCCCTAGGGGCAAAGCAGTAACCCTGCCCAAGGCGTTGAGAAGCTGTACTGGGGTGTCCCGCTGATGCATACCTAGGAAGTAGCCAAGCAAGGCGTGAAGGTGTCAGAGACAACGCTACAGTAGTGTGCCTGGAGCTGCCCAGCTGCCCTATGGGGCGTGGATGGGTTTCCTTTCTCACCACTGTGCTGCTGACTGGAGGTGCTCTAGGTCCAAATCATCTTCAAACAGTAGTCCTGCCCCAAGCGGTTATGCACGGCATTTTGCAACACAAAGATGAGCAAAGAAAGCAAAAAATAGATGCCAAGGTTTGGGAGTGTTCCTGAAATAAGGCGACGGGGCAAATAGCTCAAGAGTAAGCATAGCATTGTCCCAAATGGCAACCTTCTAGCCATGAACGGCATGAACACCAATGGACGCTTGGCTGTCTTTTTGATACATTCCTTCACCTTGAAAACTAGGTAAGACACCAAGCCCAAATAACTTCTGAAAACTGTTTCCCGCTTCAGCTTTCACAGAAAGACCAGTAGACTAAAGACTACGTTTTCGGGTATTTTGAAAATCTCCAGGTCACAGAGTTGTTACGGTCACAGGGTTGTTACTGTCACCTGATGCACCGCCTCTCTTTTCCATGCAGCTTTTCCTATGCTCCATTCCATTTGGGGTTTCCACGGAAACAAGAGATACTTTCTTCACAAATGCCCGATACTGAAAATTGCCTGTATGCATTAATTACCAGTCGTAATTAAAATTAGTGCAACAATGGATTAGTTGCTCTGTACTTTTCCTACTGCATCCCATCTCTAAGGCAACCATGCTAGCCTTCCTGCGATATTCTCACAGTGCTTCCTGCCCATGTTCAGCCACCTCAGATGCATGTTTGCTCCCATAGAGGGACTGGGAGGCAGTGGTGGATATTATGCCGCGTTTTACCTCTTTCCCCTTTTCTCTTGTTTCTCGTTTCTTTTGTGCTCTGGCATGGAGTGTGGAGTATTTTTTTACCTTTATATCATGGACTCACAAGGCCTTGGCAAAATAAAATAAGGCTAGCGCTGTATACTCATTGAGACTGAATACCTTTTTCCCACACAGGGTGTTACAGACAGACCTGTCTAATAGCAGTCAGAGTGGCCCATGAGCTCCAGCAAGCTCTGGGATCCCAAGAAGGGTAATTTCTATGCTGAAGAAATCACAGCAAGATTTTGACCCTTCGCCAGCCCTCTTCTTCCATTCACTTTCTCACCTCACACTTCTTCAGGAAACTGGCCACAGCTAACGCAGCCTGACTTGCTCTGCAACAGTACATCATAAAAGCAAATGTTCTCCAGGGCCTGGTTTGAGGTAAAACAGAACCAAGTTTCTGTTCAGTAATTTTACTTCTTAGCTAGGCCTCTTCTAACTCTCTGAAATTAACAGCATGTTGTGCAGAAAACTGTTCGTCCTCAGAGTGATAAGTCCAATGTTTACAGTTAGTGCCAAGGAATGGTAAGCAGAGCGGCTCTTGCTTATACCTATTGCTATAACAACCAAGGTCAGCTAATTTCATTATTTGCCCCGTTGGAGGGTCAGAAATGGAAAAGCGTAGAGGGGTCCCACCTGCAGGAAGGAGCGGACAGGACGGGTGACCCAAAAGTGACCAACAGGGGTATTCCATTCCATCTGCCCCATGCTCAGTATAAAAGCTGAGGGATCAAAGGGTGAACTCTTTCTTCAATGGCTGATGCCTGAGGAGGACTTTGTCTGTTCATCTGCCTTTGATCCCAGTCCGTGGATTTCTGACTCCATCTCTGGAATCCAGTTCCCACCTGTTGCTGAGTCCAGTCTGGGACTTCCCCAGTGCCTGCCAGTGATGTCATCCTGGGAGCTTAATATGGTTTTGTATATACCGTATCTATTTCATTATTTTCTTTTTATTTTACTATTAATATTTCACTGAAGTCGTTTAGTTCCTTCTAAACTTGTAAATCTCTATCTCTCCTCCTCCTCTCCATGTACGAGAGGTCAGGGGAGAGCATCTGTCACTGGCCATTTGCCAATTTGGCCAAAACCATGACATCATGTGTGACTGTTCACTCAACTCCTACTTAGATTTTGGCTAACCCATCTCATGCTAAGGCAAGGAAATGGTATAGGCCAGACCTGCAAGCTAGAGGGTATAAAATACCAGCTTACCCAAAAAGTTTTTGAAGCATATCCAACAGCAGCTGTACTGCCAAGGCTTTTATGGTTCCCAGTGTGATACAGAGGACACCCACACTGTGATGGAGGAGGAAGAATGAGCATTCTCACCATCAGCTAGGTAACTAATTCTTTTCTTTTGCTCATAGATGCACAATATTAAGAGTTATGGGTTAAAAGGTATGAAATCTTATGATTTGAATGGTGAATAAGTGAATTAACACGATAGACCAGTCTGGGCACAATGGAATTTAGCCCCTCTTTGTAATGTTTGTTTCATATATATTTTTAATGAGCTCATGAAATAAATTTTAAATCACAGAGTACATTGTTCTGTAAATTTGAGAGAGCTGAATGGACCTTGACACCGTGTCCTCAGGAAACCAGGGAAATTTGCCAATACAGCTAGTGTTCCCAAGTGGCAAGTAAGAAGCATACACAAGCCTACACAAAGGCCAACAGACCCTAAAGCATTGCTTCTGCAAACCCTTGTCCACCAGACTTTGGTTGTGCTGTTGCTTCTAGTTATTGTGAGCTGTTGTTGGCAGGGCAATTCCCAACATCATGGTTATGTTCTTCTCAGGACGGGGTCCTGGTGTGTCAAGTGTTGTACATAACAAAGACCAGTGAGGCAGTCCTGGGCTTGCAATCAGAAAAAGACTAGCAAAGGGAGCAGAGTGTTTCACTTATGTGATTTTCTCAGATAGAACCTTCTTTTTGTTCAAAATGCACATGCAGATTGTGGTAGGATATGCAAAGTTTCATACCTTGATAGCAGAGTGCAAACTTCAGATCAAATCCTGCCCTGAATGCATAGTGGGATTCCTACATCTTCTGGGGCAAATCATGGGAGTAAGGGCCCTTTCTAGACATGGCGACTTTGTTTCAGCATAAACAGAGTTAATGTTAATCAGAAAGGAATGATACAGCACCTTGAGAATGATTTTAATATAAATAGTTCATGGCAAAACCTGCAGAACAATGTATGCACATGCAAGCTACTAGGGAGGGTAAGAGAGGAGGAAAATGAATTCCCAGAAAAGGTCAGCACTTCACATGATGAGGCTTGGTAGCCGTTGCCATGTTGACAGCACATCAAAGGAGCTCAGTGCATAAATGAGCCTGGCTGTTTTCACCAGAGCTGGGAGCTCTAAATGGTCCTTTCTGACCATTGGTGGATGAGGAGCTGACTGAGAGCTTATGGGTCAGGATTAAAGGGAGGGCAGGGGACAAGTGACATTATAGTGGGAGTCTGGAGACCTGGGAGTCCTGCTGGACAGCAGGATGACCATGAGCCAACAATGTGCCCTTGTGGCCAAGAAGACCAGTGGCGTCCTGGGGTGCATCAAGAAGAGTGTGGCCAGCAGGTCAAGGGAGGTCATCCTCCCCCTCTACTCTGCCTTGGTGAGGCCGCACCTGGAGTCCTGTGTCCAGTTCTGGGCTCCCCGGTTCAAGAAGGACAGGGAACTGCTGGAGAGGGTGCAGCAAAGGGCTACCAAGATGATCAAGGGACTGGAACAACTCTTACGAAGAAAGGCTGAGGGATTTGGGTCTCTTCAGTCTGCAAAAAAGACGGATGAGGGGGGATCTTATCAACGCTTATAAATCCTTAAAGGGTGGGTGTAAGGAGGATGGGGCCAGGCTCTTTGCAGTGGTGCCCAGTGACAGGACAAGAGGTGATGGGCACAAACTTGAGCATAGGAAGTTCCATCTCAACATGAGGAGGAACTTCTTTACTTTGAGGGTGGCAGAGCACTGGCACAGGCTGCCCAGAGAGGTGGTGGAGTCTCCAACTCTGGAGACATTCAAAACCCGCCTGGACGTGTTCCTGTGCAACCTGCTCTGGGTGACCCTGCTCTGGCAGGGTGGTTGGACTAGATGATCTCCAGAGGTCCCTTCCAACCCTATGATTCTATGAGTCTATGTTCTTATTTTCAATGGCATTTTAATAAAGTTTCTGTGCATCCCGTCAATTGTCTTAACATTACACAACTGTGCTCTGTCTGAGCTGGTGTTGGCAGAGCTCTGCTGCACTTCAGGGCTGCTGCCTAGGGTTTTGAACATCCAGATCTCCAAGATATAAACAAAGGTGTGCTTTTACATTCCACTTGAAAGCATATAAAAAACATTTTTCCTTCCTATTCTCTCCTGGTTGGATAAACGAACTTTTCAAACCTCCCTCATTCTCTCCCATAGGAAATCTGAGACAAAGACTTTGCTTTGTTTTACTCTGGGACACTATAACATAAGACGTTGTTTCACTTTGGCTCTACAGTCCCCAGGAAAAGAGAACAAACAAATAGATCAACTGACAAAACCCCAGGTTCTTAAAGTCAAAGGAAAACCTGTCATTTCTTGTGGTAAGTTAATATCAAATGACATTTTCTTTCAGGTTTTGAAATCTAAAAATCTGAAATGAAGTGATATTTAAATTTGAGTTACGACAGAGTGAAAGTACCCATGAAAAAACAGCCTATTTGGAGCGGGGGGAGAATCAATGCATTCCTGTCAGACAGCAAAAGAAGAGCAGTTTGGTGAAATCTTCATTCCAGTTCAGGACAGCTCAGTACAGCCTCCCCTGAGAAGTTTCTGGTGCAGGGCTTATAGCACCTACACCTGTGCTCAACACAGAACTCTCTCAACACAGAAACACTGTTGTGGTAACAGTGCTCAGAATCTTTTTCAGAGAGCTTGCATGGCTTTTAAGTTTGACAAAGCTGAGAAATGTTGCCCTAAATAATTCATATTTGTAGTGTAATGCCAAGGTAAAGGAAGAGCAGAGGATGCATGCAACATGCTCTTCTTCAGTCACTTCTTAGTCACAGCTCCTGCAATGCAAATCTCAAATGATCTTCCTAAATTATATGCAGTATCTCATTTCGATCCAGAAGTGAAGGTAAAATACTCCTCTCAGCCCAGCTGGATGAGCAGGGGTTTGGAAAACAACGTCCCAAGTACCTGCTGAAGAAGGGGTAGGTTTCCTGTATTAAGAACAGCAAATTACTATTTCTATTCTCCATCCTCATTTGTGAGTACTTTGTTTTACCTTTTCATTCTCCCTCACAAAGACAACAAAATTCAGTAGTAGCATTTTCGCATTTAAAAATTGTTCCTCTCTTGCCCGATGTTGCCGAGGTCTTATACCCTAATGAGAGAAAAATGGACCAAGAACATGGGAGGAACAGTAATATTAGCAACATGCAAGAAGCAAACAGCTTCATCCAGAAGTTCAGACATGCCTACTCACAGGTAATGTCCTAGTGGGATTTTCAGAAATTTTTCACATTTTCACAGATGCCTGCATATGTATTTAAACATCTAAAGACCTTTGGGAATTCAGGCTGTTTCCTTTAGTGACAGTGTGAGTACAAAGCTGAAATAACAGAACGGTTTTAAATCTATCTTCCTTTATATGTGGAACTTAAAGTCAACCATGGTCCTTTAATGGACTGGGCAAACTATAAGCTCTTGCTGTGCTGTTTTGGAAAAGCCAGTGCATTTCCTATGACCCCTCTCTCTCCAGTGGTTAATGCATTTTCTGCATAGTCCTTCAAACCAAAAGCACATTAATAATATGCTCTCTGATTCCTATGGCTGGTCTCCCTTCTGTTACATTGCTTCTCTCTATTAGAGCCTAGTGACCTATTACACTGTGACACAGACATATAGGTAGAAAAAGTCCTCTCCTCAAAAATCATATAACCTCAGTGAGAAAGAAAGAAGGAAAGGAATGTTACAACAGTCCTATTGATTTTTCTAATGGGACAGTAAATGGTAAATAGATGCTTAATCTATGATTAGTCAACACTAGGATAGCTGTAGGGATCAAAAGAGGAAAGGCTTGATCAATGATATGTCTGCAGTATTTTGTCAGCATTTATTACATAAAAGGTTCATACAAGGCTCATTTACATTTTATGTCTGCAGATTACCAATAGGATACTGAAGTACAGGGCAATTACACTGATCCAAAAAGATGTTTAAACTCCCTGTCTCTATTAAAGTGAACGGTAACATGGTGTTGAATAGTGTCCAACATGGGGGATCTAAATAAGCTTATTTAGTTATGAGGAGCCACACAGCTAGTGTCACACTTCTCAATCACAGAGCTTAAATAATTTAAGGCCGGGGCCTGAAACTATGCCTCACCAACATACCTACTAGAAGCCTGTAAAAGAACAAGGGGCACATCTAGACCTTCAGTCTTCATCCTGTGTCCTAGGGCATTCTTATTCTCCACTTTGACCATCCTGCATGTGTAAGAATGGAGGTGCAGACTATTGGCACTGGGATCTTTCATATGGAGCACAAAATTTTCCAAACACAACAGCTGAACAGGACCGCTGAGCTCCTATTACCCCAGGGGACGGTAAGGCAAGAAGTGCTTAACACCACAAAGGATTTAGCCCAGATTCTCAGGTGTTTCCAGCTTTAGAGTAAAATAGTTCATGATGGAAGTCTGAGATTTATTTTCAGCTCTTCACCTTTTCCTTGACGTAATTGGGATTGGAGGTTTCACACTGCAGCTTTCATGCTCATCAGGCCAATTCATCTCAACAGTAATGACATTGCTAAGAACTGGAAATGCATTGTCTGGGTGTCTTACATTTTGATCATACCCAGGTCACTGCGGTGAGAGAAAGTACAACACGCTGAGATCACCTTAGCAAAGAGGGGTAAGTGTGAAAAAGCACAGCCTGAGCCAACTCTCAACTAAGTGCAGGGATGAAATACATGGTATTGGAGAGATGCCAGAGGAAGCAGAGAGGAGTCAGTCAACAGAGGCCTTAAGTAATACCTTGTAATACCTTGTAATACCAATACCTTGAGTTCCAGAGAGAGTATCACTTGCATACAAAAAGTAGCCACTATAAAGAATAGGGAATAAGTTGCTACAGAGATTGAGTTCTTCCCCTTTTAAGAAGCTCTTATCATTTTTTAACAATTACAAGAGCAATGTCTGTTGTTAGCCACTCCATGAACAATGGTGAGAGGATCCAAGGTTCGTGGCCTCTGGCTGACTACAATGCTATTGAAGATGAGCAATAATTTATTCCATATTAAACTCAGTTCATTATATGATAAAATGCACATTTAAAATAAAATGCCATCAGAGTGAAGTGTTCCCTTTGCTCAATCTTATGAGGATGATTAACTTGGTAATGGCAAAACCCACTGCCCAAAGGGGGACTTAAGAATCCTCAAGTTCTGTGGCCTGCTTTAAGATAAGTAAAGTCAGGCCATACTCATTGCAGCAATTGTTGTAATTGATTCAAATATTAGGAGCATGCTCCTTGAGAGACCTGATACAGGGACAGACAGGCATGCTTCTCCATAAAGAGATGTGTATAAAAATTCTATTAACCCATTCTCTTTCATTAAACTCTGTCGAGGGGAAATTATAAAGAAAGAAAACAGACCTATGCCTTGACACATCTCCAAGTGTGCTCTTGTGGCAGCACAATTGCAGCAGCCATTCTGGATGCAAATGACGGCTGGAAAAATAGTTTCATCAGATTCTCAGCCAGGCAGCTCTGAACTTACACAAAACAAGCTGCTGCACAGCTTGGTAGTGTGTTTCCATGCTCATGAGATAGAAGGCTATGGGCTTATAAATCACAGTCCTGTGGTATGTTTTAGTGTAAAGCCAATGCCAAAGAGAAAGGCTTTTTCATTGCATTAATTTTTTAGAAGCTTTAAGCAAATGCCAAAATTCCATCCTAAAAAACTTCTTCCAAGTTCCCACACCCTGTGAAAATCACTTAAGTGCAAAGCACATGCTGAAAGTATTCTGTCAGCCAGAAATCACCAACTGATCCAATGCATGGCCAAGTCTACAGAAAGGTTCCTAATGAACCGGTGGATGCTGCATTCAACCCAGTGTGGGCTGTGGTAGAGCTCTTGGCCTTTTTCTTCCTTTTTGAACACACAAAGTGCAAAGGACCCTGAAGCATATCAAAGAGCACCCCTCAGGTCTGAGAGATCAACTGGTAAGTTTAACTTAGCAGACAGGAGAAGGAAGAAAGAGGCAACACCCCTCAAATGTCTGCTTCACAACACACTCTTACAAGGCAGAGCTCTCCGAGTCACTTAAGGACCAAATTGCTCACATTGCAGATATGCATGGTATCTTCTTCATACAAGAAAGATTTTCCACATGCACGGGTTGGAGAAGCAAGCATTAAGTCAATTCTACTTAATTGCAGTCATATAGAGAGGAGACTTAACTGGCCAAAATGGAGGAAGGGAGGAGGCTTTTGGCACTGCCGGTAAAGACGGGAAGCCAGACAAGTGATTCACCTGTAAGAGAATTCCCTCTCTGTTTACAGTGACCTTGGGAAGTTGGTTACTGCTAGTGATTTTAGGATGGGAAGGGCTGAAGACAATCGGACTGAAAAGACTTATATCAAGGGGCTAGCTCCTTCATTGTAAATATGAACTGTCAAACACGTAAGGAAGGACTTGCAGGATTGAGGTTTCAATCTGCAGTGCCTTACTCTTGTGAAAAGTGGCTTTGAGCTAGGATCGTACTATCAAATTTCGCTCACCAGAAACACTGCTCAGGCTGTTTCAAATCAGCATTTGTAGTGGCCACAATTCTCTGTTGTAAATTTTAGAGAGAAAGGACCCAGCCCTAAATAGGTGGAGGCTGGGAGCCACACACAAACCTCAGAATAAATTTAATAGACAAGAGGAATAAACATGCTCTGAGGCACATCTATGTTCAGGATATTGAAGGTTTGAATGGATCCATCTTCCCTCCATACTCTGTTTCTTGACAGTGACATTCCACCTCTGGCCAGCTCCAGGTTCTTTGGACTCTGAAATTCACTCCCCCAGCTCCAAAGAGCCCTGCATCACTCTTTACTTAACCGAACACTTCTAAAGGCTGGCAAATGCTGGTATTAGAGTCCCAAAATGATTAGTATAGGTCTTAACTAAGATCACGATAATTGGTTAGGTATATAGCAAATTATGGCAAGTGGTAAGGTATGCATTGTGTTACTTAGCAACAGGTATACAATAAATTATGGCAATCAGTACTTCAAGTTTAAAAGAGAAAAGAAAAGAAACAAAGGGATAGAGAAGGAGAGAGAGATAAAGAGATCACTGGTCCTGGTTCCAGCATTGGTCCAGCCAAAAGGGGTTGTTCATAAGAGCACTCTTCTGTGTATCCCCAGGGAAAAATCTCTTCGGGGTCTCTTCAGGGAAAAATCTTCATTTCAGGGAAAAATCTTCCCAGGAAAAATCTTCTTCTCTAGGGACACTTATTTTCACCTTTTATATTTGCCATATTATCATGGCCCACCCCACTTGCCATGGGGCATCATCGTCTCAGATTTCTCCCCCCCCCACCAGGTGACGTGTAGCATGATTTGGGTGGGGAGACAAGAATTATAGTCTTATATGTTTAGTATGATCTTGGTAATCTTCATTAGCATATACAGGGTTGTCAACTTTAATAGCGTTTCACCGATAATGACGCAAAGGTCATCCATTGGGCACGGTAGCCTTCTGAAGAGACAAAGAACTACACAGATTCTTGTTATCTCGACTTTACTGTCTTTGCCACGAAAAGCAGGGCTCTGTAAGCTCCCTCCTTGTCTTCATCTGGGATAGCTAGACGAGTTTTCTTTCCCATGAATCACACAAGAGATAAACAGGTGTTAGCCTTATCAGTTCTTTGAGCAGAAGACCTGGTACTTTCAAGTGTTTGAGATATTCCTCAGGCTCTCACCATTTGTTTCTTGCTTCCCTCAGGCTGCTTCTCTCAATCTTTGTTTACAAGTCTTTTACAGAGAAGTGAACAGAGGCAGACATAAAAAACCCTGGGTCAATATATGTAAACAACTAAAACACACTACAACACCATGTAACACAGTAATTATAGTTTGAAACTTTCCTCAAAACTCCTGCTGAGACAAAGGCAAACTTCTGAGCTCTGAAGAAGCACAGATTATATTTATTTGTTGCCTTAATATTTTTCACACTCCTCTGCCCTTGCTGGTTTTACCAGTGAATGGCTGTGAAAAAACACTACTAAAAAGAAACCACAAAAGTCTGTTCATGCCATATGTCCAGCTAGTCCAAAACAAGATGTGCTGGAAATCTCTCAAGAAAACATGGTGCCACAACATTTCCAGCTCAGCTTCCAGAACAAGATATCTCACATTTCTTCTGCTTCAATATCCATGGGAAGTCAGTGTGTAAGAAAAAGGCAGCTTTGCAAGATAAATAGTGCAGTGGGTGAGGGCACGGCTGTGGTCCAAACAGTAATGGAGTCTGACAACATTCTATCAAACAAACCTTCACTGAAGCAGTAGGAAACATGAGCCCATATGACTCACCCAATCACCAGTAGCAAACATAGGATCATAAGTGATGCCATGGCTCTGGTGGTCTGCCAGGAACATTTGGTGTCCAAGTCGTCTATCATCAACAGCCACTCATTGAAATGCCTTTTGGATGTGGTTAAGAGTCATGCCACCCTTTGGCTCTTCCAATGGTTGTGTGATTTGAGAGAATCATACCTTACATGGTTCTGTGTCATCCTGCCTACGCTGCTGTACCAGGTTTACGTGGCAAGGTTTTGGTCGTGGGGAGGCTGCAGGCATGGCTTCTGTTAAGAAGATGTCAGAAGCTGCCCCCATGGTGGACAGGGTCTGTTCCAAGACAGACCCACTGGTGGCCTGTGCCAGATGAACTGACCTTGTCTACAACACACCATAGCAAAAGAGCCCTGAGCTTAATTTCTCATGTTTTGATGGAACAGAAATCACCACAATAAACACTCACTTTGAGCAGGACACAGCCTGGTAGATGCATTAGACAGCTATTTGCAAAGTCTAATCCAAGAGGAGGAGTGAAACAGAACAGTGACTTGAGCTCTTGCTGCTGGTTTTATTTCATTTCAAGTACCTACTTAACAATGATACCCAAATTGCAACTGTCCTTCAAAACAGAGCAATGTTGCGTTGTCTAGTGAATAGCAACAGAGGAGTTTCAGGGAATTAAATAGGTTGTTTCTAGGGGAATTTGTGGTGTTGATCTGCCTCTTTATGCTTGTAAAAACATGCTAGCCAAGGGTAGTCTTCACCTCAGCAAACTGCAACTGTCTAGAGATCAAGTATCTAATCTAAGCCAGGGGAGCATCCTAAAAGAAGCCTCTTAGAATAACTTGCTCTGACCAATGACCCCAAAAGACCGTGAATACAGAATCTGGAAGTTTTGTGCAGTCCTTTGCTTAACAGTCAGACTGAGACCATCCTCCTCTCAATGAACATCAACCCTTAAGTAGAATCATAGAATATCTCAAATTGGAAGGAATACATAAGGATCACCAAGTCCAACTCCCTGCCCCTTGCAGGACCACCTGAAACTAAATCATATGACTAAGAACATTGTCCAGATGCTCCTTGAACTCTGACAGGGTTGGTCCTATGACCACTTCCTGGGGAGCCTGTTCCAGTAAGCAACCACCATCTCCGTGAAAAACCTTTTCCTAATGTCCAGACTGAACTTCCCCTGATGCAGCTTCATTCCATTTCCACATGTTCTATCACTGGTCACCAGAGAGAGGAGATCAGTACCTCTCTCTCCACCACCCGCCTTGAGGAAGTTGTGGACTGCAATGAGGTCACCTCTCAGCCTTCTCTGCTCCAAGCTGAACAAGCCAAGTGACCTCAGCCACTCCTCATAAGTCTTGCCCTCAAGACCTTTCACCCATCCTTGTTGCTCTCCTCTGGACACATTGTAATAGTTTGATGTCCTTCTTACACTGAAATGCCCAAAACCGCACACAGTACTCGAGGTGGGGCCGCACCAGTGCGGTGTACGGTGGACAATCACCTCCCTCGACCAACCAGCTACGCACCCCCGGTACACAGGTGGCTCTTTTGGTTGCCAGGTCACACCGTTGACTCATATCCAACTTGCCATCAACCTAAACCCACAGATCTCCTTCCACAGTGCAGCTCTCCAGCCTCTTGTCCCCTGATTTGTACATATAACCAGGATTACCCTGTCCCAGGTGCAGAATACGGCACTTGCTTTTGTTAAATTTCATATGGTTGGTGATTGCCCAGCTCTCTAGTCTGTCTAGATCTCTCTCTAAGGCTCCTCTGCCCTCGAGGGACTCCAGTGCTCCTCCTAGTTTAGTATTATTGGCAAACTTACTTAATGTACATTCTATTTCTGTTTCCAGATCATTTGTAAAAACATTATAAATGATAGGAACGTTATCTAATTTGTTGGTGACTATTTTGGCATCAAGAAACAACGCAATATATAGCAACAGAGCAAGCCAGAGATACATATGCATTTTTTGTGTGAACAAATACACACTTACTACATGTTGTAAGAGATGACTCGTAATTTATCCTAAACAAAGCAGCCTGAAGAGACACTTAATGTCTCAAACACTCACTGTACTAGGCCTTCTGCTCAAGGAACTGATAAGGCTAACACCTGGTTATCTCTTTTGTGATTTATGGGAAAGAAAACTGGCACCTGGACGACAAGTCTTAGAGAAACAGAATAGCCCTGTTTTTTCTCCTGTGAAGGACAAGCCGTTTCTTTGGAAAGACACTATGCCCGGTGGTGACCTTTGACTCATTATCCGTGAAATGCATATTGAATTTCACACCCCTGCATATACTAATGAAGATTTTCAAGATCATGCTAAACATATATGACTATAGTTGTCATCTCCCCACCCAAATCGTGCTACATGCCCTCCTGGGAGGTCAGGAGAAACCTGAGACAAAACTGCCCCTGGGAGTGGACGAACATAAAAGCCGGAAGACTTTCCCGGAAGAAAGGAAGATTTTTGCCCAGAAAGTTTTTTTCCCTGAAGAGACCCTGAAGAGATTTTCCCCTTGGGATACACAGAAGAGAGCTCTTACAGCATCAGCCCCTGTTGGCTGGAACAGCAACGTTGGAACCAGGACCAGTGGTCTCTTTCTCTCTCTCTCTCTCTCTCGATTTCTCTTTCGATCTCTCCTTCTCTATCCCTTTGCTTTTTTTCTTTCCCTTTTCTCTTTTCTCTTTCCTGTCAAAGAAGTAATGCAAGGCATACCGTTACGCTTGCTGTAATTCATTATATATCTGTTATTAAGTACTGCTTGCCATAGTTTGTTGTATACCTGTTGCTAATTAATGCAATGCATACCTTACTGCTTGCCATAATTTGTTATATACCTAACCAATTATCGTGGACCTAGTTAAGACCTAGTTACTAACCTAATAGGTGTTTGTATACGGACCTTGAGATTTGTCTCACCTTAGTCCGCACCGTTGGAGATTAGCAAATCTGAGTCACTTATACCCCCTCTTTTCTGAGTGGGACGTCACATACTTGCACATGAGGAATTTTTCTCCATGTGAAAAACACTGTTTGGGGCCCCATTTGGTGCTGTACAAGTGCTGGTACCAGGAATTTGCTTTGGGTAATAAAGAGGTGCCACCATAACTCCTCGCTTGCTGCTGAATTCTGGGGGCCCCTCTTTTTATAGCATAATTCCAAAACATATTACTTCGTTAGACCATGAATTTAAAATGTCACAATGCAAATAGTCCAAAGACTGAGTAAAAAGAACATCTGTTCTCCAGTATGCAACTACAGCTCCTGGAGCAGCAGTCTGGAAGCATCTCTAATATTTAATCGCAAAGGGCTTGCTTTCTCTGGGCGCTGCCCAACATGGTGCATTGAAGTCTAAATTAGTGCTGATATTAAGCAACAGTTGTGGAAGCAAGCCTACATGAGGCTTTTGCATTCCTCCTGGGCAGGCACCTCAAACACTTTGCAGCAGGACTGCATCCCAAGAGACCTGGTTACTGCTTGCTTTAGGTACAGAGGGCTGTTAACTAGTTTAACAACAGCTTTTGAGTTTGCCACAGTTACTGATGGAAAGAAGGGACCTGCAAGCTGGAGCTAGCTTGTGCCAAATTCAGTCCCAAAATGTCAGGAACAAAGGAGGGCAGGCTGAGATTTATCAGATTGGTTTTGAAAGCCATGCATTTTGCAGATGCTGCCCTAGCTCTGTATTTCTGCACTTGGAGCTCTCATTTTGTTAGGTTTACAAATGACTTTGGGATTTCTGAAACCTCTCAAGGCCCCAGCAACCAGGGAAAGATGGCTAATCTGTCAATAGACAGCACCTTAAATCACTCCTGCTGCTAAAGAACATGTGCCGCAGAGGTTACAGAGGCAGGTAGCTTTCTCTTGTTCTCTGCAGCAGCTAAGCAATAAAAGCATGACATCAGCAAAGTAACCTGGCTGGCTTTTGACGCTCACCCTGTGGTCCAGCACTTAAAATCCACTGGGACTGAGCTGTCAACGCAAGGAATACTCTCTGCCCTGCCAAAGTTTTGCTCTTTGCTCTGTTAACACCTACTGCAGCAGTTGTGCAAGGCTCTTCTCCAGTGGTTCTGGGTCAGATGCTCTGACATGCCATGGGAGATGCTCCCCAGCAGCTTTGCAGGATGCTTGTTCTGCAAGCGGAGGTGAAGTTTCCAGGTGAGACATTGCAGAGTCCAAATTAAGCCCATAGGGGCAGCTGTCCTGCTTCACCTTTAAAGGCAATTCCCAGATCCAACAGCCATAGACAAGATGAAAAGACCTCCTGTTCCCCATCCTTGGAAGTTTTTCGGAAGTTATAGAGTCTCAGGATGTGGTTTGGGAATCGCTGTGAGCTGTGGTCAGCAAGGGGCTCAGCCCAGGAAAGAAGACGGGCAGGATACATCCACAACTACTTCTCCTAAGGCACTTTGCCATTAGCTGGGGCATCATGGGACTGATCTTGGAACTTGTAGCGGAATTTTGCCAGCTGGTTCAGTAAAGTTACATTAAATAACTCCAATCAGATATTTGGAGATATTTTGTTAGCAAGTGTCAAAAATCAAAGTACATCACTGTTTCCAAATAGAGAGCTATTAGGACTGTTTGGGAGAGAGAGGCAGGTAGTGGAAGAACACAAATCATGGCATTTCATTTTTTCTGCACAATTTCAGTGCACAATATATTAAAAAAATACTTTTTTATGTGCTGGAAATTCCCTCCCTTCCTCATCTCCACTATCAAAAAAGCAATGTCATAAAACGCTAAAACATTGTCAAAAGATCTGGCCATTCACACCATGGTCATTCTTCTGACAGAGAATCAATCTGATATACATGTACCCTCTTGACTATTTTAAGTTTGCTCTAGAAAGAAAATTTGCACTGTTCTTTTCTATTAAAAAGCAAGAACTAACATCTGTTTCTGGGTTTCCTCTCAAAGACAAGTTGTGTCTCATACATCAAAGGAATATGCTTTGTATATGTAAGAAGGAAAGACGTGTTTTGGCACCCAGATTCACCGCTGACGTTGTTATTTGGTGGCTGTGTTAAGAAAACTCCCAAACACAGACCATCCTCTGCTAGCAGTTGATAGATGCGCTGATTTCCCGTCCTAAAGAGACGATGGCCAGAGTCAGGCTGAAAGAGTTTGCGCGGAATTTAGATATTGCTTTCCGGAAGTCATGTCCTAGACAGTGGACCTGGATCCTCCCAGAGATCCAGTGACAAGGATGGGAAGAGGACAATCTGCACAAAGCTGTTTTAGAGCAAGCTGTTTACTCCCATCTTTCCACTCACTTTGAATCTATGGACTACCTATGACAAATTATATTAGAGGAGTGTTATGAGCAATGTAATTTATGTAAATAAAATCCATTTTGCAAATATGTTTTCCTCAGTTGCTGCTTAGAATTTTATTCTTTTATGGTTAAGAAACGCAGCCTCTTACTCTCCCATGGAACAACAGGTTGGTTATGTTTATGTTCTTAATTCTGCTGCTGTACCCCTTTGAAAGAGAAAAAACTCTCTCTTGTAAATTGTATGAAATATTTGCGATTTTGCTTCCTCTTCAAAAAAAACTTTTCTAAAAAAATTCCTTTGTTTAAATTTTAATTGTTTCTACATCATCATCTTGACTGCACTTGCTTTGAATGATAAAAGGCATGCAGAAAAATCCATGTATGCATTATACATTCATTCCCAACAGGGGATCTGTTCTTTCATCATATTAATGCTAAACTTAATTATTCAATTAATTCAGACATCTCTCTGAGCTTCATTCCCCAATTCCTCATTTGTAATACCAAGAGTGAAACCATCAATTGATTGGATGCCTTTCTCCGGCAGTTAGTAAAGTAGTGTGTACATTGTTTAATTGTATTTGTAAAGCACTTCCAAACCAGGAGAATTAACGATGGGCTGCAGTTATATAGCAGCAGGTTTAAGTTTCTCTACATTCAACCCAACAGTTGAAAGAGAGAATGAAATTGGGGGCGGGGGCGGGGGGGAACAGGTATACAGAGGGAAATGTAGCCACTTGCTGTCGCATGTCTTTCATGAGTTGGACTGTCACTAACAAGCATCAGACACTGTCAATAAAGACATGATCATTCATCAGTGCGGCACAAGGTCTAATTTTCATGAATGCAAATGTTAACACAAGCCAAGAAATGACAGTCAAAAGACTTTGTTCATATCACCAGCTGATAACGCAGTCAAGTTCCAAAATCTTTGTTCTTTGCTTTCAAGTAAATGTAAAAGCTCTGCACAGGTCTTTATAGAGCAGAGCTCAGCCCCTGAACACTTCCAGGATATAGAAAAGACAGCACTAAGCCCTGCCAGAGCAAGGCCAATACATTAGAATCAGTGACAGATGAATCATTGATGAAGAGGAAGAAGTTTCCCACTGACTTAGCCTCCTGTCTGCCCTGGAGCTTAGTTTTCAAAGCTTCTCAACTCCGGCAACATGGACCGACATCAGTGGGAGTAACCAGGGCTGTGCAGTTCTGAAGTCAGACCCAACATATTGACTCGGCAGACATTTTTCAGCTGAGCTTCACTGAGCAACGTACGGTGTTGCTCTCCAGGTCTCACCCGCTAACTGCGAGACATTTCCTGCATGTTGATCAGCACCTATCAAATACAAACAAGTGGCACCTCCATCGCATTCCCAAAAAGGCATGCCTCATGAAAATTTCTTTAATTTCATGTTGTTTACCATGAATAGACTTTAACAGACAGCATTAGTGTTCTGATCCTCTAATGCATTTGCTTCAATAAATAGGCTATGAAAAAAAAAAATCTTTAAATGGCTCTAGATCCATTAAGAACGAAATAATGTTTCAAAGTTGCCATAATTCTTATAACAGTTATTTGTTATTTGACATTGTGGTTGTTTTAGTGGCCTGTTGTTCTTCATGCAGAACAATTTCATTTCTGTTCTTAAACTCTCTCTGCAATGATTTGGAGAGAGACTAAAAGCTCTGTCAGGAGACACATAGTGATTCTACTCTTTGATCAAACACCAATAGGAGATAAATAGTCCAGAGACCAAAATGCGCTGTGTTAAAACAGCGTGCTCTACAATTAGCTTACTGTACAAGATGACCTCCCCTGCAAACATCCTATAACTTTTTATATCTCCTCTGCCATCTTGCGAGAATAAAAATAAATTGAGTGGGAAAATAGTGCTATGTCAGATCCCAGTGAATTGGAAGTGCTGGCAAACTCTGTCTTTCCTAGTACACCACTGCATTCCCATCTGCAATCAATGCCAAGGATGTTGTGGGTCGGTTGTCTCCAGAAACTACAAGGGGAGCACATATGCATGACACAGAGAAGATGTGAGGGTGCTATAGTAGAACAATACACTGTCTGCAGATTCTCTTATAAAATACTTGCCAGAACACCCATCCTGTGAGCGTATATTAGATGTTCATAGTTAATTTTCTTATTCCGAAACAAGCAGTGGATAAAACCAGTGAGTTAGGCAAACCACACCTTACAAATATTCCATAATCAAAGCAAGCAGTTCATGGACAAGCAGCTCAGTTATAAAATGAACCACAGCTAAAACTTTTCTTAATGTCTATAAAAACAGCTAGACAAATGCACACAGACACACAGTCTGAAACAGCTATTCAGCTTCAGCTGTTGGATCTCCTAAGTTTAGTGTGGTTCGGGAGAAGCTCATTGAAACATTCCACCAGGCCCACAGTCCAGTCAACTCAACAGCCCCACAGCGCTGCGTATGGACAGGGCTGCGGCTCTGTGTCTCCAGATGAGCCTACATAGCTTCTCCCGCAGATAGACTGGCAGTCAGTGAAGTGCCTAAGGGCACTGCGTGGAAGCCCCGCTTTGCTGGCATGCTGAGGTCCCTTAAAATCATGTTGACCCAAATCCTTTGCAGTTCCCTGCCTGGCAGCCTTGCTGTCTAAGCTCTAGGGACTTGTTCAGGACCTAGCACAGAAGCATTCAAGAGGTCTAGCTGTCACAGTGTCTCCTACGCATCAAATTTCCCCTGTTTCCCAAGGGATAGCATCCTTTCTCATCCCTGTCCCACTGTTGAGTTTTCTCTTTTTTTTTTTTTTTAATCCCATTATTCTTCTTATTCTCAGGTGCCCACTGAGTAATTTGTAGTCCCCTTTCATGTTTACACTCTTCCTCCAGATATGTGGAGATTACAAGTTTCCTCCCCCTCATATTATGTATGAGTTGACTCATACATAATATATCTAACTCCTTTAACCTTTCTTCAAGGAGGCAAGCCAACCCAGTTCTTAATACTTTTGGGCGATCTCTGAACTTCAGGACATTTGTCCGTGTCTCTCAAGCACTTAGATGCTCAAGTGTGAACTCAGTAATCTTGCTGGAGAAAAGTTAGATCATCCCACCTACAATTTAGACACCTGCCACTTACTGCAATTAGTCTTCTCATTTGTTAAGATTGGAATCACTGGAACAGCCCATCAAGAAATTACTTGCTGCTACTGAAAATCCCAGACGGTCCAGCACACAAATGATACATTACTTCTATAATACAAACAAAAGATAAAAGATCTTTGGCTACTCAGAGATTTTGAACAAAATGAAGACCAAACTTTTAAGGTAATAAACTTCCTATACACCTGCACGCATAAGAAACAGAAATAAAAGGAGTACAGGGTGTGCACTGGTGAAAATTAAGACAGGAGTGTTTCCCTCTATCAGCTTCAGGTAGCAGTAATGGTGCAATGAAGGACAGCAAAATCCAGGTGAGATTCCCAGTTAGGTAGCCCAGTGGCCTAACTTTGCTCACTGATGCCAGCGAAACTCTCCCGCCAGTCATGGTGCAAGTGGGTTACACTGGCACATTACAAGGCCCCCACTGCCATAAACCACACACACATGCAGGGCATTCATCAGCCAGGAGGGGATGGGTTGGCGTCTACTGATCCTTGGAGAAAGCTGGTCCTTGATCCTTCTGAGTTGCTGTCTCCTAGCTCTCTTCATTATATTTTTCCTTAGGATTTTATACCTTTTTGCAGCAGTATTTTTCTCTCGAGTCCTTGAGTTGCTAAGTACAAGGGTTTCGACAATTCCATTCCTCTCCGTGCTTGTCTTGCATGTCTTCTCTCACTTAGAGCTCAACGGCAGTTTTCTCCATCCAGCTGAGACGGGCTTTCATAACCGTGCTTCAGAGGGACGAGGGGGACTGCTAATTACGTGCATGCACAACTGACTCAGGAGGCCCGCCTAGCTGGTAAGACAGGAGAGGGGAAAATAAGGACTGTGGGAGAGGGGGCCCAGTTTCAGGGGTGGCAACATGGATGGTAAGTCTCTCAAGCCCCATAAGTGTCCCCTGCACACCCACATGCTGGCTCCACAGCCCTCTGTTTTCTTCCTCCAATCCTCCCAGACCTTTGACAGATCTATTACATGAACTTTATTAGAGTTAGTACCTGATGCATTGGACTAAGACCAGCACTCTGTGTATACATACGCAGAAAATTACAGTCCCTGCCCAGAAACCTTACCATTTGTAGAGACAAAGCAAGACATAACTGACGGGCAAGAGACTGGGTATGTCAGGAAGGACAGAGGCATGACATAAATCATCTGGTAACAACCCTCTGCTGTTCAGGAGCAGGAAACCTATTGCACCCCCTGCCCACCCACCCCTGCTCAGTGTAGCTTTTTGACTACTCTGAAACCTGGTCCTTCCTCTGTCAGTACTCTGTGATGTGAATTGGTGGAGAACTGGGCAATCAGACCTGTCAGCTAACACAGCTGTCAGTTCTTCAGCTGGCAAGTGAGTGATCTATCAGCTAGATGGGCTCAGGGAAAAGCCCCATTCTTCAATCACTGAATCAGATAGCATCCAGCCAGGTTTCTGCGCATCCAGAGACAACCCGGGTCTCTAGGTGCCTTGTTCCTCCCCTGCTTTCTCACTGCTCCCTTCCCTTGGTATGTAGTTATCAGTGCATCAGCTTTTACGAGTTTCAGTCTTTTATAAATGTTTGCTTTTTTACAGAGATCTTCTTCAAAATATTTTTTCTTTCCTGCCTTGCTTTTTTCCCCTTCTGCAGTTTCTCAGTCTTGCCTCGTTTCCTGTTCTGTCCCAACACCACCTTCCTTCTCTGGGAGACCTCAGTTTCTCTTCCCCACCATGCAACTAAGCCTGAAGGGAAGGACCCAATTGCGCAACTTCTGGATTGAGGAATAAATGAGAAATGTTCTTTTGGGGCAAGCAGGTGGGTGGGCAGGAATCACATTTACCTGGTCTACAGTGTACCCTTTGTCCCATGCTCGATCATTCTTCCCAAAGAGTCAAAAGGGCTGATAACAGAAACTGGACAGCCTTTTTGCTATTTCCTTGGAAATAAAACCCCTGAAATTCTCTGGGGGAAAAAAAAGTTTCAATGAGATTTCCTACAAGACTAAAAATGGTGTGGATGCAGTTTGGACTGCAGTGCGGGTCCTCCCCGGTTGCAGACCCAGCCAGTGCACTCTATCGGTGACATTTATTCTCACCAACCCCTGCATGATCAGCAAGACGTCTTTCCTATGTATGCACACACATGTACACATTGCAGATGGAAAACCAAAGCACCGGTAGGACGAACAATTCATTTGTGGTCTTACAGACAGCCCAGGAGCTGAATGCAGCTGCCATAGCTACATGAACCTGATTTACGCTCACCACACACACAGAGGGTACATTCTGTGTTTTACTGCTATCCTATGGAGGCTCACCTCTCTTGTCTCTCTCAGTAGCAACACCAGTTTGACTCAGGGCATCTTTAAGGCAGATATAAAGCTCATTGCATGAGAAAAACTACACGTCTTGTCCTCCCTCCCTATTCTATTAAAAAAACTGGTCTGAAGCTAAGACCACATGCAGCCACTATGAAGGCTGGCTTAAGTAACCAAACCAGAATGGTTTAAAAATTTCATGACTGTCCGTACGCTCCTTCCTTTCGTATGATATGAAGCACTGCTTAGGATTCACTACCTTGGTAGTGGGATGCCTGTTTTGCCTCCTTTGGATTAGAAATGGATGTGGCTCAGGCTTTCCTGCCCACCTCAAATGATGAGAGCCTGCCATGTACTAAGCCACGGCAAAGTGGGGCCACAAAGATATACTAACGAAGCTTCTATTCCTTCACGCGACACAGACATGCATTGCTCCAGAGCGAGGAGGTAGAGATGCCTATTCAGACACAGTAACAAATCATGATCGACCACGTTTTTTTCTGATGTTTGTGCTCCTCTTGTCTTTCCCCTGGAGGCAGCAGGCCACGCTTAGCACCAGCTAAACACCCTCTGTTTCAGCAGCAGCTGCTGCTAGTCCTTGCGTTTCCCTCTCCTCCACAACCCAGAAAGTCAACACGTTCCCTTGGCATATTTGCAGAATGGTCTTCAAATTTGTTTCCGTATCAGCAGCTCAGAAAGGGAATTAGCTTAAAACTTATTCTGAAAGGAATTCAGCAGAATTGCCCCCTAACGGAAATTCAGCAGAATTTCCACGTAAAACCTAGTGAATTTGGTACATTAAATGACATCACTTTGGTTGTCAGTGGACTTGAAAACAGATACTTATACACAGCTCAGGCACCTGAAGTAATGCATTTTAATACTACAAACAGGCTGTTTCTTCTTGTGTGTATCGAATTTAAAGCTTCGCTCTATTTCCTTTTGATTTCTTTTTTTTTAATCATGTGGACAATCTGCATTTCTTCCTGAAAATGTAGCATATATTGGCTAGTTGCCTGATTTACTGTGCTCGGCAGCACTTCTTAAAAGAGGGCAATTCTAGAGGAAAGTACATCTCCCATCGCAAGAAAAAGATTCAGGGAGGGCAGCATCCCATTCCCATTGGCCTGATACCTAGACAATGGGTTCCATATCTTTGTCCACATGGAGGACAGAGCAAAACTTAATTTACTGGCTGTCTTACCTCTACTAATTTTGAGTCCTGCTCCTCAAGTCATACCTTTAGGGAAATGTTAAAGCCAGGATCAAACATATTCAGAATTACAGGCTCCTGCATTATCATTCCAGCTCCCTAATGCATTTTTACAACATTGCTAGAATAAGCCTCCAGTGCTGAAGTTTCTCAGTACACGAGTTGTGTTGAGAGATGGGTTCATCATTGTAATGGGATATAAACCCATGCCATTAGCTAAAGAATTATAGAAGCAGCTCTTGTCAATCTACAGTTGTTCAGCAAAAAGGTACGAACTGTCAACAAGAAACCCCCTACTCCTCTCATCTTCCAGGGAGAAAATTTACTTCTCTTGCATATCTGTTTCCATAGAATCTGTGAGGATTATGTGCATGCAAAGTTGATGCATAAGGGATGAGGAGAACAAGTCCATTATCAATAATGAAATGTAAACCAAGACCTTCAAAAGAGAACATTATATTGTAAATGGAGATTCTGCCTCCTCCCAGGATTCTACACTGTTATTTTCACTAATGACCAACAAGTCAGATTAATATTTCCATGTTACACGTACTGAGAGATTTGTTATCCTGGCAAAGGATATTTTTTTAAAAAAAGAAAATCACCTGAAACACATTCCAGTTTCTGTGTGAAGCCAGAAGGCAGTGACAATGCACCAGGAAAAGAGCCCCACCCTCACAGAACAATGAGGACTGAGCTTTTTGGATACCTAATCTTGCCAGCAACTACTTGGTGAAAAATGGATTTAAATTGACCTGAGTTCTATCAGACACTTCCCAACGGTCCTTTGCTTAGGAGAAGCCACTGATGTCTCCATTGACAGGAGTGCTTGAAATTTTGATTACTGGAAATTTGCTTCCAAAAGCCAGTTTTGAAAAACCCAGAATCCCAAAACCAGGGATTTTGTCACAATACTCAGTCAGTGTCCCAAATTTATAATGCACCCTTGTCTCAGAGACATCCATGCTCTCCTCTCGTATCCTAAATGATCTGGTGTCCCTGTAGGGCACTGTCATGCCAGATCACCAAGTTGTTGACAGCCTCATGCCTCAGGCATGACGGGATGGTCAGTGACAGTGCAGGAGTTTTGCCCATCCACAGAGCTGGTGACATTCACAGTCTGTCAGTCGCGGAGCAGAGACACGTAAGAGGCAGAGATACACCTTTTCTGATGAAATCACTAGTTCTGTAGACAACACAAGAACAGAGGATGTCATTTACCCAGATCTTAACAAGAGTTTTGACCCAATCTCCCATAGCATCCTTGGGGCCAAATTAGGAAGGTACAGACTGAATGACCAAGTGAAAAACTGGCTGGACCACTGGGCTTAGTGGTAGTGATTGAAGACCCAAACTCTAACCTGCAGCCAGACACCAGTCACAGCAGTCAGCACAGGGAGTACTGTTGTTTGATGTCCTCATCAGCTACCTGAGGAGTGGGAAAGAGCACACCCCCATCGGTTTGTGAATTCCACCAAATCGGAGGGGAACAGATGATATTCTGGAGGGTAAGGTCAAGGGACCTCAACTGACTAGAGGGCTGAGCTGACAAGAAATATCATGAAATGCTACAAAGGCAAATGCAAAGCCTGCACCTGGAATGAAATAATCCCATGCGCTAGGATATACTGTTGAGCAATTGTTGTAGCAGCTCTGCAGTAAAGGACATGGGGACCCTGGTAAACAGCAAACTGAACGTGAGCCACCATGGATGGAAGCTCCACTTGATTTGATTCTGAAATGTGAATAAACCTCTTCCTTTGTGTTTCCAAAGCAAAAAAAACATGCTCCTCTGTACCGTGAGTTTGAGGTACATTGAGAATTTCCCTGCGTGTATTAGTACAAACTATGAAAGCTGAAGAGCTCATGTCGTGATTCCCTTTTCTAGTAGGTAACCACCCTTGAGGATGTGAGCTGACAGAAGAAACAGGATTAGGGGAACTGACATATTCACATGTGTTAAAGCACATGTTACAGGGAAGATGATGCGCCATTTAAGGATTAATCTAAGGCATGTGAAATCTAACACATCCTAGATACGTGCGATGCATATTCCGCAGAACGAAATTCCTTATCATTAAAGCCCAAACGGAGTTGCTTGAAAAGCTTTCCACTGCAGTGGTGCCTAACACTGGTCGTTATGCTATGGGTAATTAATGATCTGGCTTTGCACAGCTAAACCAGGGACTGATTGCCTGGAACAGAGCTTCAGCTGAGACGGTGGGAAAACAAAGACAGGTGTCAGCTTGTTGATAACTCTAGAGCTGATGGAGAAACGTCTACTGGCAATCCAAGCAAAGGCTGAACTGGAGCTGGAAAGGCTGTAATTGAACACAACAGTCAGCACCTTGAAGACGGGGGGACGATAGGGCTCCTCATCAGCCCCACTGCAGGCTGAGGAAGCAGCACTCGTGTAAGCTGTAAAACAGTGTCTGCTCTGTGCTAAACTGGCATGCACTGCTGGCGGATCAGGCTTTGCCAGGGAATGAAGGGTACCACGTTGCACAGAAGCCTGGCAGAGCGTCTTTGTCTAGAGCTTCTCTGACTGATGGTGCCTAACAGCTGCCTGGCAGTGGGCTCACCTAGGCATTTGTGTTGGGAAGAAAAAAGCACAGTTGCAGTTACCTAAAAAAGAGATGCCAAATTTGCATTAGAGCCTCCACAGCTCAGGACAAGAAAAAAACGCACACAAGGGGAAAAAAATCTCATAGAAAGCCAACAAAGAAGCAAGAAAAAAAATCCTTACTGTGACACACTGTATCACAAGTCCCCAGCTTACAATATAACCTAATTCTTTCTCTGAAATATTTTGCCTACAGCACTCTCCATCTTCCAGCTAACCTTATAAAACATAATAAATGCCTGGCTTCTTCTGGAGCATATGTAGGAAACAAAGAAAAGTGGAATATGTTATTTCTTATAAAGGCCAGAGAGGGTGTTGTGGCCAGTGAAATGCTAAAATGACATTTGAACTTCAGTGACAAACAAGCCTAAGTGTGTTAATAAAGCCCGTGTGCTTTTCACTGATGGTAAGTGAATTTAAGGTAAAGACTGCCCTCTGGAGCAGGTCTCGAGAAAGATCAGACCTGCGAAGTCCACTCATGTGCTGCAAAATCATTATCATTCCTACCTGTTTTACAATTGAGAAGTCAGGCTGTAAGACTTTTGGTTTGTTATTTTTATTTCTGTTTTGCTTCAGATTGAATAAATTATATTTTTCCATTTGCAGACTCAGCAAAGCACAATAACCCTCCAGTGGTGACAGTGTTTAGCAATCATTATGTCAACCATCTGGCTCGCCACTAGTATGGATTCTGTATGGATTTCACCCAGAGCCATCATCTGTCAAGCTGCAAGATAGTGTTAGTGCTAATTCTGGTGGCATTCCCACAATATACAAAGCAACTGATTTTCCTCAATCCTCCACCCAGCCTGGGAAAAAATGTTCAGTGCCAGTGGGAAAGAATAATTAGATTGTCAGTTTGGTTAAGTTTTAAAATCCAAACCTCAAAGATACTTTGAAGAGTTAAAACAGAGAAAAGAAGACAATTTGTGTTTCTCAAGATGTACTTTCATTTTTTGGCTTCCAAAAAAGCATTTACATTTTAACTTACTAGCTTCAGTGTTAGGCTTCATAAAGCTTCATTTCGCAGACTTTGGCAGCAATATGGCTCAAGGTGTAGCTTTACATTTCCGGCCTATACAGCTTTTTCCTAGGGCTGCAGCACCTCAGCTCTGTGTAGAGGGAGACGGATCAGGGAAGTCATCCTACTTTAAAGAAAATATGAACCACTCCCTTTCCTTTGGTAACACTTTTTTCAAGACAGTTTGGATCACTCATCTACATCAGCATGAGGTTTTGACCTGTGCCAACCCAACTGCCTGAAGACCCACCAGTGAGACCCACCAGCAGTTCCCCTCTTGGCTTGTCTTGGACACTGTCTTCATCTTGATGCTAAACACTAACATGTGAAATCAGACCTCTGAGACATCAGAAAGAAACAGCAGCACATGCAGCTGGTGGCAGCAGGAGCCTGAACTTCCAGCGCACCCTGATGTCAGGACCCTGAGAGCACTTAATGGGCCTGATCACCATCTCCTGCCCCCCTGTCTACCCCCGCTGAAGCTCGAGCCTGCATATTAACTCCTTTCATGCACTGTGCTGTATAAATGACCATCAACAGCCGTGTTGTAGACAAGCCTTGGGGGCCACGGACCTCATTGATCTGGACCCTGACCCACAGAAAGACTTCCCGACTGGCCCCCAGACTTGCCCTGTCACTATGGACTTACCTGAATGTCACTGGGCTGTGTCTGACCTGGGTTACCGTCATTGGTCCCCATTCTGACTCACAGACTTACCGTGCCAGCTTGGCCTGGACCCGCTTATCATCACAGAGCTGTCTCACGGTCTGGACACCTTGCTGGTGCTGCCTGCCATCTCCAGGCTGATCATGCTCACCTGATTTGGGCACTGTGGGACGGTCCCTGGCTGGCAAGATCCCTACCCTGCCAATCACATTATCCCCTGCGGCTCCCTCATCCCTGTCCCATATGGAACGGCCAGCCCCAGCTGCTCTTTGACATTTGAGAAGTAATTGCAGTAATTTTTGGGTAGATAGGAGCCAAGAGCTGATACTTACTTTGGTGATGATAGCAGATCAGATGATGACAGCAGAGTCTGAAATCAAGCACACTAGACAGGACAATCCTGCGCATCTTTCAAGGGCTCATACACAGTTTGGACTAAATGGTGGTCCTTTCAAGTACCTAGCCTGGCCACGATATGCAGAATTTCTAAATACCTCCAGCCCAAATTCTCTACTATGGGACGCTCATTCTGTTGGAAGGAACCTTTGGAGCAACTGTTTGTGACAAAGAAGACAGCATGCTGTGTGCCCAGAGCAACACATCTCCATGGGATGGCAGTGAATATACGTGGATTCATATCACAGCCCCTTGCTCTTGCACCATTTCTGATGGCTCTCCGGCTATCCAGAGCTCTGAATGACGCTCCCTGTGGTGTCCTGCCAACCCAAGATCTAAATAGTGGACGCTCTGCAATCCCAAAAATGTTGTAGAAGAGGCCAGAGACATTTTTCTGCACAAGTATTTCATGCTGCTGCCAGCAGAAACTGAAATCTGCCTTCAGGGACATTGGATTTTGCAGCACAAAAACAAAACACTCCTTGGAGAAGGTGGTACTTATTTTCATTCCAGTCCCAAAACAAAAAACATACGATGATCTTCCAGGAAAAAAGACACAGCTCAGATACCCTACGCTTTGATTAAACATGCTGATTGGGAAACTTCCCAAGTCTGAAAGCAGTAAGCTTCTTCATTTCAGGCAGTACTTTTATTTTAGACTTTTTTTTTTTGTTACTATGATACATGGTGCTCTTTTTAACTCCCTTTACTGCTACTGTCCAGATAATAGAACAAAATATAACTAAGCAAGGAAATTACATTAGTTGGACAAATTGTGCCCTTGAACCTATGGTAAAAATTTTCTAACTGTACTACAAATAGGTTAAGCAAAGGGAAAATACACATTTTGCCATGATAAATGATCTCTTATAGAGGGGTTAGATAACCTCAGCCCTTTGCAACTTTGAATTTCCTTCCTATCACAGCCTTGTGGCAGAGGAGTGCTCTTCATTGTCTCTTTTCGGTGATAGGAAATATGTCTCAGAGAAGCTGGGTAACTCATTCAGAATCTGGTAGGAATGCTGGGGAGGAGCACGACTTTGAGAACTCAGTGTACCTCCTAACCAATGGGTCCATCTTCTCAGCCCAGCCTAGAGTCCCAGAAATGAGAAACGAGCCCAGCAAAGAGGAAAAAATTGAGACAAATCCACTTGTGTCGTGAGCTGCAGAACGGGCCTTGAGGGAAGCATGGAGGTCTTCTGAAAAAACATGGGGGAACACCAGATTTATGGAGGAAAGCTCCACACAGCTAAAGCTGACACACAGCTGTGGGCAAGCTACAGAAGTCCTCATGTCTCAGTAGCTTGCCAAAACACAGTTTAAAGAGGGACTGTGTGTTATTTACGATAACCTGTTTCCAAGGATGACTTTTATCATCACATGTGCTAGATTGGGAATTGAAAAAAGACCTGTTGTAATACCCATTGTACATTCCATCTTCCCATCCCAGACCATGGTGTTGTACCTCAGTGATGGTAGCAGCTCTGAAAACTTTATTGCCCTACAAAGCACCATTCAGCTTTTCTGCACGGTATCAGCAGCAGCAATGATAACCCTTTCAAATCTCTTTTTCTTCTACATATGAACAATTTCTTAAAAACAAAACACCTTCTACAGTAATTTGGGGGATGAGGTGGGAGAGGTGTTTTTTTTCTTTATGAAGAGTCCTGTGCTATTTTCTGTGATACGGATGCACCATGAAGAAATATAGGAGGTACAAGATTTTCCAAGTGCTAGGAAAGGGAGATTTTTCTGAGGCATGAGAGAAACAGATATATTTTCACCCATCATACATGTGGCTCCCTGAAATTGCAGGAGTGATATGCCATCTTGTGGACAGATTTGATGTGCCAGATTTTAATTTGCAGTGAAGTTCTACTGTTTTGTATATGGAAAAAAATGAAATACAACAATCAAAGCAGAGTTGACACCCAGCTAAGCACTCTCACAAAAATGCAAAGCTGTGGCATATGCTACAGTGCACAGTAGTCACCAGCAGGCAAGGTCTCTTCTCTGGTATGGCAGCTTTTCCCTCCTGCTTGTAGGAGCAAGAATAAGTTTTCTACAGAAAGTGAGAAGTCTTCAGGGAAATCCTTCAACCACGAGATGTTCCCACAAGACATGAAAACCCCTATACCAGCCCCCAGCATTCACCAAGGAATACAGAAAGTGCAAGAACTCCACATCATCCCGAAAAAGTTACTCATCTGTGTGTGCTTGTGTACGTACATCCCCTCTCTCTCCCCCCAATATATATAAAAATATGTAAAATTTTTCTTTTTGCTTTTCTTTTTTTGTTCTGTGTTCTCTTTTTTTTTATTATTATTTTACACCAATCCAGCCGCTACCAGGCTGAACAGAGGCTAGGTACAGTGACAGATGTATCAGTTAAATAAACAAAATACCACTTGTGTCATTTGGACTACGTCTCCAAAACAGTACTGACTTTGAGAGCAGATCTGGCATATAAAGCAGAAAGATCACTTAGGAACGGAAAAGAGTAGGCAAATTCAGAGTTAGGGCAAAGTCCTCTCAGATTGTAATAAGTTTAGGCAGATTCATTTTGTATGCATGAGTTGGTAGCCTGTGTGATATTCAAAGAGTAACGCAGATCACTTCTTTGCAAATTTTTCTGACAATGAAGACTGAATGGATGTGACAGATAAAGTGAGATTTCATACTACGGTGGATAGTCCTGACTGTGAAAGACACTGGCTTCTGTGCCCAGGTACACATCTCTAGATGATCTTTTTGTTTTTAGTTTACATTACCAAGAGTTAAACATGTTCCTTTGTCTCTGAGCACTTCAAAACATAGTCCTCAGGGCTGAAATGCACTGCGTAAAAGGCTATGCTAGTGTAAATGTGATTATTTTAATTATGGTTGATTCAGGAGGCAAAATAATTAATTTTAGATAGAAATCTTTTTCCTTTTTTTTTTTTTTCTTCGTCAGAGAAAAACGACAGTTTACAATATAGTTTTGGAGATCTCCAAGTATAAAATTAACATGGCATAGTTTTTCATATTTGACAAAACCTCTTCTGTATGCAACATGTAACCTTACCTTTTACTATAGAAGAGATAAAACCTCTGCGTTAAATTTTCCAATTACTGCCTGTCTAGTACACCAGGACCATATCAACTATTTGAGTTTTATTGGGGAAACATAATTACAGTTTGAAAAATACTGTTGAATGCATTCCTATCACATCCTGACTAGCGGTTTATATGCTAAAAGGGGAAATGCTTAGGGCTCAATTCGTAAGAGTGTTTATGCTTCATTTACATTTTTCCATGCAGTTTACTTGGAAAAGTGCATAAATAATGTGTGCCTTTGAAGTAATATATGAATTTTTGTGAGCTGTTCAACTCCTCACTCAAACCACAGAGAGAGGCCTGCCTTGATCACCTGAATCACCGAGGTAAGTATGGAAGCCGTGTCTTCCAAATAAAACTCACCAGTAGAACCAAGACCCATGTCGTATAAAAGTCCTACTTCAGATCTAACTTGCCCATAATTACCTTGACTTCAACATCCCAAAGTTTACAACAGCTAAAAGAATTAGGGACCTGAACACTGATGGGATTTGGGAAGTTATCTCTGTTAGGTGCCTGTAAATATTTGTGAAGCTCTTCCTTCATATGTAGTAAAACTCAGTAACATTAAGATCGCTAAAAAAAAAAAATAAATCAATCTTTATTTTGAACATATGCCTGCCACTGCATTGCTGGTGACAGAAGTTCAAAAATTGTAACTAGCACCTCCAAAGCAATGACTGTCACTTCGAACATCAAACCTTTTGCAGTCAAGACTGTTAAAGATGTGTGCATATTTAAAAAAATCCAATATCTGCTGAGATTCTCTTGAAATAACTCCAATAACCAGGGCTTTAGGCAAGCCAACCGCTACCTCAAAATCTGTAAATAAATTACAAAGCTTATGAAAAACTGCAAAAGTAGGCAACCTACCGTCATTTTTTGTTGGTTGTTATTTTTGTTTAGTATTTTTATGGGACTTTTGCAGTCATCTTTACAGTCTTTTCAAGATGAGGGTGCTAGCTAAATCCTGTAGCACCTGGAGTTCAAGGCATTTCTCAGCTTTAACCGAAGAAATTACTGGGGAAAAAAAAACATTTAATAAGTATCTTTAATTTTTTTTCTTAAAAGTTGCCCTATTTAAGAAATTAACACGGCTAATCAAAGTTATAATGAATAAAAAAGATTTCAAGGTGTAACTGTTTAGTTGGAGGGTTGTGGGGGAAATTTGAGGCACAGACAGACTTGGTCTGCTGTGGTTTTAAATGACCGCAGCAGTGGCAGACTGAAAAATCCCCACATCACAATACACCACCCATAGAAACAGGAGGAAAAAGAAATGTTCATATCTACTTTATTCCCATCCACCTGCATTTCCCCTTCCTTTGGCGTGTGGATCTTGGCTTTTTCTGATCCTGTCTTTCTCTGGCTCCACCCCATGTGCACCACTTTCTACACAAGTAGAATAGTCTACAGAGGGTTAAAGAAAAGGAGAATCAGCCTGGCAGGCAAAGTCTGTATTCAGAAAACTGTCCCTGACACGTCTTGAGGAAAGACATTGGGCTTCATCCTCCACCAAGAGCACACAAGGTTACTGTCCAAATTCAGGAAGAGTTGGCATTCTTGAAGAAAGAAGATGAGAATGTCTCTCCCCGGTGCACCTTTAGTCTCCTCTGTGAAGGTTTTTATAACATTACAATGATAAATACTATATTTATTATAGGACAATCTGCCTGAAAATTCCCATCATAAACCTGTTTTAAACTGCTTACAGTTTCATCAAACTTAAAAGCATCTGGCAAATATTTTTCAGGGCAAATGTCTGAGACTGCTCATTTTGGGGGAGGAAGTTGAATCGTTTGGGCCGAAGTTATTCATCCATTTACAAAAACAAAGCTAAGGAAAGAAACCCACCAGTGTTTTCTCCACTTTAAGTGATGGAATCCTTTCTGTTGAAAAGCCTTTGTGTCTCTGGTGCAAAGTGCAGAGAGCTTGAGACAAGAGAGGAAGAGTGGTACATGAAGGAGATCGACACCCTGGGAGGGGGATGAAGATAAACACAAAGTCTTTTCTAGCACAAATCAGCTGCTCTTTGCCAAAAAATGTAGGGACTTTCTGAAAACAATTTTTCTCCTAAAAAACAGCCTTGAGAGAAAGAGTTCAAGGTGCCCCGCAAACACAGGGCAGTGATGAAGCCAGTTCTCCCCCGAGCTGCGCAGAACATGTATCTCCCTTATGATTCAGCAGTACGCAGTATTAACTGAAATCCAACGGTGGAGCGAGACTTGACAATTACATCTCTCCTTTTCTATTACCACTACCTGATATCGCCAAATCTCTGTAGTGCTGCATTTAGCAACAGCATTTGTAGAACAGCTATACCAGAAGCACCGAGTGTCTGCTAATTTCTCTGGTAATACTGGAAGAAACGGCAAGGCAGCCTGCTTGGCTTGCAGCTCAGCCAGTCCTCTGCAATTATTAAAATAGTTAGTTATGTGTGACAAACTACATCTAAATAAAATAACAAAGAAAGTATCTAGCTGATACTCACCATGGCAGTCTCATCCAAATATAAATATCCCAGCAGCTTCAGCACATCCCACTGTTAAATTATGGGATTATTAAAGCAACTTTTCCAGTTTTTCAGTATTTCTTTTCCACTACCTGAACACAGACATGCAGAGAGTATCCCTTTTAAAAAATGTGCTGTTCTTTTCGCCATCTATGTTACTGCACTTCACTACAGCAGTAAGAGCCCTCCGAAGTGTGAGTTTATATCTAGTCCTGGTAGGATCCTACAACATCAGTGCGAACGGCAGCACTATACTTAATGGGTTGTTTTATGTGTGTGTGAGCAGTGGTGAATTTGTGTGACGCAAATTGTGTGAGCAGTGGTGAAAGGGTGACGCAAAAACAGAAATACACATGTGCAGAGTGCCTTGGAAAGTCAAAAGGAAGATATCATTCCCTTTTGAAAGAAGGCAGGGGGAGCCACACAAAAAAAAACCTAATCCATTTTACAATGTACTTTCCACATATATCACTGAAAATACATGACCCTTCCCTGATGCCAAATTTCTGACTGAGGTGGTGACCACGAGAAAATACAGCACCTCCACCTTTCTCTCCCTATTTATCTCAAGTGTTACTTTCAGCCTACTGTCTCATGAGAGTCAAAGCAAGGCAGGATCAGAGAACTGATTTGTCTGAAGAGAAATAACTAGGAAGAGGGTGGGAGAGGTTATTGAGAGAGCAAATTCACCTGGAGCAGCAAAGGTCAGAGACACGTCAACAATAATTACTACACAGGGTAATTGTCTCCACTGCCAAATGGAATAAAGCCCTGTTTGATCCACAGCAGCATCTGAATAAAAATGGCTTATTTTCAGGTGGTATTTTTAGATACTGTTCCTTAATTTGCCCACTGAAGCACAAAGGCTGGGGAAGATCTCAGACCACTGGTGCTTCTCATGATAGAAGCAGTGATTTGTTACAGCTGCTCACCATCATAGGCAGTGAGCAACACTTTGGAGGGAGCCCTGACAAGAGCAATGAAGGTGGATATCATCATTCAGTGCAAACGAACCCTGCGGAGCTACCCTGGAGAACCATCAAAGCTGAAGAAGCGTGGGGAGACCTGCCTGCAAAACAACTTACATCAGACCACTGGGAAGTCAGCCCACTGCTCCTGCACAGTAGAGACCTGCTTCCAATGAGCATGCAGGAGAAGGGCAGAGAAGGGAAGTCATAGAGAGGTAAAAATACAAAACCTGATTGAGTTTCCTGTCTGTTTCCAATCTTAGAAGCTTCTAGAAATGGATGAACTACCATTTGGGGCTGAAAAAGTTGAGGATTGGGTTGAATTTGGACTAAGATATGCGATTGTAAGCCAAGCTGTCAGCTAGCGAGGCTCTGGGGATGAGAGACTTCCTGAATAACCGTGTTCATTTCTCATCCCTTGGCAATTCTCTTGCACTGAATTTGATAATGATTATTGTTTTATTGTAGAAAAGCACCCTTGACAGAAGGGCTTACACTGCTAAGCAAGTAGTCAATGACACGAGATGGCGATGGGGGTCGAACTCTGGCTCTTCATCCCTTTGCAAAGCCAAGCAACTTCAAAAACCAAGTTCTGGCGCAAGGTGTTCGGTGGTACGACTACAGGTCACCATATACCATACAGGCAATAAGAGAAGAGGGGAAAGGAAATGGGAGAAGAGACAGAGAGATACCCATGTGTCTACTAAGCTTAGTATGTGACATACTAAGCTGTGTCTCCCCTTATCTGTCTTTGATGTACTAGAAGAGAGAGCTGTCTGGAGATGAACAAACTGGCGAAGTGTAATGGTCTTTCAGAGTGAAGCTTAAGATGAATTAATTCAGTAGAGAGCACTATAACATGTAATGTATCCCCATGGAAATTGGAGAACAGGTGTTACTTACTACAGAATAACCATCTAGCACAAGGTTTTACACCACCTTGAAGGATTTTTATGATTGTCCATTGAATTCCAGAAGATGAGTTCAAACCTTTGAGACAGATTATTGCATGCCCTTTCCCGTAGGCATTTTCCATAAACAGAGAACCATAAAGTGTGTAGAAATCAGATACTTTTGGTCTAAATTGATTAGTCACTCATTCTGCCAGAAGTAATTGGAAGATACTAAACAAATATTAACTTTCCCCAAAAAAAAAACCAAAAGGGGATAATTTTGATCTGGCCACGGGGCGAGTGAAAAAAAAATGCTGTTCTCAGGATGAATTTGACAAGAAAGGGAGAGTTTTCCCTCCTGGAACCTTTGGTGTGGGAGCAATCTCCGGATGTTTGATATGAAAGCGCTGCCAAGAGAAGGTGGAGAAGAATAACAATTTTTCCTCTTGGCACCTTTCTGTGGCAGCAGTTGATGGATGTTTTCAAATTTTGATCCTGGGTGCAGTGAGAGTGGAAAAATGTTGTTCTTAGGACGTTTGCAATTTTTGAGCCTGGCCCCTGGGAGAGTGAAAATTTCTTGTTTTGAAGATTAAGTCTCCAAGAAAGAGTGGAGCCCCAAGGTTTGTAGGGTGATGAAAGCGCTTCCCAGAAACAGCGAAAAAAAAGCCAAAGCTTTCGCTCCCAACACCTTTGGTGTTGGAGCAATCACTAAATGTTTACCAAGTTTGATCCCATGTCTGGCAAGAGAGAAAAAAGTTTGTTTTGTTGATTAAGTCGTGAGACAAGCATGGAGCCCCATGGCTTGCGAGGCAACGAAAGTGCTTCCCAGAGACAGTGAGAACAAGCAAGAACTTTCGCTCATGGCGCTTTTGGAGTTGGAGCAAGCGCTGAATGTTTGCAAATTTTGACCCTGTGTCTCTGAGAGGGGAAAAAAGTTTGTTTTGCCGATTAAGTCGTTATGCAAGCACGGAGCCCCAAGGTTTGTAGTACTATGAAAGTGCTGCCGGGGGACAGTAATGAAAAGCAGCAGCCCTCCCTGCTGGCACTGCTGGTGTGGGTGCAATGTCTAGACATTTGTAATTTCTGACCTGGGCCCTCTTCATCACAGTCCCCCGGCAGCATTTTCATATTACCACAAACCTTGGGGCTCCACGCTTTACTGGCGACGTAATCCTCAACGCTACTTTTTTTCTCAAAAGTTCTCAAAAGATCAAAAGTTGCAAACATCCAGCGATTGCTCCCACACCGAAGGTGCTAGGAGTGAAAGTTCTTATTCTTCTTCACTGTTCCCTGGCAGCGCTTCCATAGTAGCACAAACCTTGGGGCTCCACGCTTGTCTAATAACCTAATCAACAAAACATTTTTCTCTCTCACCAGACATGAGGTCAAAATTTGCAAACATTCAGTGATCGCTCCCACACCAAAGATGCCAGCAACAAACACTGCTGCGCTTCATCGCTGTTCCCTGGTAGAGCTTTCATAGTACCACAGACCCTGTGGCTCCGTGCTTTACTTGCCGCTTCATCATCAAAACAACCGTTTTTCACTATGCCCAGGGCCGCGCTTAAAAATTGCAAACGTCCAGCCATTGTTCCCACACGGAAGGAAGGCGCTAGGAGGGAACACTGCTGCTCTCCATCACTGTCCCCTGGCAGCGCTCTCATGTTACCACAAACGCTGGGGCTCCGCGTTTGTCTAATATGTGAATCCTCCATATTCATATCTCAGTCTCGCCAGGGACAAGGTTAGAGGCTACAAACGACCAGAGATTGCTCCCCCACCAACAGTGACAGCAGGGAGCGCTGCTGCTCTTCATCACTGTCCCCTGGCAGTGCTTGAACAGTACCAAAAACCTTGCGGCTCCCCCATTGTCTGACGACTTAATCAGCAAAACTAACTTTTTTCTCTCTCGCCAAACATGGGGTCAAAATTTGCAAACATTCGGCAATTGCTTCAACTCCAAAGGTGCGGGGAGGGAAAGCTCTTGCTTGTTTTCACTGTTTCTGGGAAGTGCCTTCATTATCCCACAAACCCTGGGGCTCCATGCTTTCCTGGAGACTTACTCCTCAAGACAAGACATTTTCGCTCTCCCAGGGGCCAGGCTCAAAAATTGCAAACATCTTAAGGACAAAATTTTTCCACTCGCACCATCCTGGGATCAAATTTTGAAACGATTCAGCAACTGCTGACCAACAAATGGTACTAGGAGTGAATCTTCTTATTCACTATGCTCCTTGTCTGACACATATCCCTTCGGACTGTGAACTCCACCAGTGTGTGATCACTGCAGCCCCGAATCTTGAGATCCCTGACATATCAACATGAAAACAAGCAACAGGTTTCCCTGCTGGCACCTTTTTTGTGGGAGCAATCACTGGACATTTGCAATTTTTGAGCCCGGCCCTGCTGGGTTTGAGCAATGTTCTGTTTAGGATTCAGATGTTAGACAAGCGTGGAGCCCCGAGGTTTGTGAGGCGATGAAAGCGCTTCCCAGAAAGAGTGAAAACAAGCAAGAGCTTTCCCTCACAGCACTTTTGGTGTGGGAGTAATCACTGAATGTTTGTAAATTTTGACCCCATGTCTGGTGAGAGAGAAAAAAGTTCTGTTAAGTCATTAGACAAGCGGGGACCCCCAAGGGTTATGGTACCTTGAAAGTGGTGCCGGGGGACAGTGAAGATGAGCAACAGTGCTCCTTTCTGGCACCTTTCATTTGGAAGTAAAATCAATGGATATTTGCAATTTTTGACCCCAGGTCTGGTGAGAGCAAAAAAAAATTGATTTGAGGATTATATCATTGGGGAAATGCAGAGACCTATGTTTTTTGGTACTATGAAGGCACTGCCAGGGGACAGTGAAGAAGAGCAGAAGCATTCCCTCCTGGCACCTTTCATGTGGGAGCAATCGTACACTTTGTTCCTCAACTCTCAATAGCCCCACAATAGATGGGTCCTTGGTAGCAGCCAAGTAATCACTTGCTCCCCTTCCTGGTGGCTATTATGCATACATAAATCTCACAGCTCACTTAGTTGTAATGATCGAGGAGTTTCTTCTGTTACTCCATAACATGATGTCCCTGGTTGACCATCGCTACCCAGTGCTATTGCACGTGTCCTCTTATGTACAGGGTTGACTGATACTGGCACTGATTGATTGATTCAGCTACATCATCCATCACTAAGGTTGGAGTAGGTTTAGTACTTGTTGCACCTGCAGGTCCTGTCATGGGAGTCAGTGAGGTCTGGGTAGGATCAATGTCTGTCATGGGGCCCGGCGGGGTCTGCGTAGGCGCGATGGATGCTGTGCAGTACCTTTCGCAGGAGCCGGCAGGACCTACACTGGTGGAGTCTGGATTGGATAAATGCCTGTCGTGGGGACTGGAGGGGTCTGAGTGTCGTAGGAGCCATCTGGGTCACTACCTGACGCTTCCCTCTACAGCAGATCCGGCCAATAGAAAAGAACAAGCCCACAAAACTTAACAACACAAGCTCGATGACCAAAACAGTTCAAGGGTATTCCAGACTCTCAAAATCTCTTACTATTGACACCACCAGAACATACAATTCCTCAAGAGACATCCTGCCCCTTGCTAAATGGCCCTTAATATAACACAAGGTGTAATTATGCACAATGCCCAACAGAGAGCTCCCGCCATCCCCAGGTGACTCCGACCGCAGCGATCAACCAGATGCAATTATGTATGTGACAAAACCCGGAAAGATTACAGGAGACCCGATAACATAGCAAAATACCGCTACACAAGATAACACAGCGATGGTTTTAAGTCCACGTTTAGAAATTATAAGCTGCCATAAACCAGTGACAAAAGGCAACGAACTCTCCCACAGCTCCCAACATAAGCCTACACAGAGATACCAGAGGACTCCAGCTGTACTCCTTTGAAATCACCCCAACAGGTTAATAATGACTGTTCGACAAATCCAATCAAATCTGTTTAAAACTTCAACCCTTCAAAAGTCTCAAATTAAAGCCTATGGTTCTCCCGGCACTATTTGAATTAAGTGCAAAATATCACATTGGCTGCCAAGGTTTTTAAAATATGTTGTGCACCAGATTTGTTAAAATACCACACTAGGCACTGAGGTTGTTATGGTTTGAGAAACCCACAACAAGTTATTGTCATTTAAACAATTATTCTATCACCTGGTGACCCCCCTTCCCACCTGGGAAGGGAAATCAGGAAAAACAAGAAAACCTGAGGGTTGAAATATAAACACATTTAATAGGATAAGACTAGATAATTAACATTAATAACCAACATTGGTCCTGATACCAATATAAAATATAAAAGGATTATACTCAGCCAATTCTAGCAGTAGGAAGCTGCATACTCCCAGTAGTGGATGGCAAGTGTAGGACACTGCAAGCACTATGGCTTTGGGAGGAAGGGAACACCTTGGGCAAACATTTGGGCAAAGATAATTCTTCATTCCAGTGGATGCATCAGGTTTTTGGAAGCTGAGGAGCTGATCATCTTATCATTGGTCCACAGTCTGGACTATCTTGCCTTATCTTTTAGTTCTTCTCTTTGCCCATACTTTGTTTTCCTCGGTTACCTGCAGCACAAACTTCACTGCTGTGTTGTGGGAGTCACATCATACTCTGGAAACTAAAAGAGAACAGCTGTGTTGAGCTTCTGAAGGCAGCTGATTAGGCTTCCCCAGTGTGTTTCTGCAAGTCTCTCTGTGCTGGGCTCCCAGTTTCCTGGGAGCTGAGACGTTAGAGCAGCCGGCACAGCGTCTTTTCTTCCTCAGCAAAGCTTCGTAAAAACAGCATGTAGCATTAGTATAAGCCATTTTCTGTCTTTCTAAAAGCATTTACGACATCCGCTAAATTTCTGGCTTTTGGGGTGTATCTTTTCAAACGTCAGCAATGTGCCTTCCAGGATATAGCAAATCCACGTGCTCTGGCAGTTGATTTAATTAAATGTAGGTGTTGGCTAAACAGTGCCCTCTCAAACGCTCTCAGCTCCGTCCTCTTGAGAGCCTAGCTGAGGTTTCCCAACTGGAAGCTACAGAGCAGCCACGAGGCTTTCCAACTGGAAACAGGTACTAAAACTGCCATAATCTCTGCTTTTCTTTCGTTTCTTTGTACATAACTTGTAAATCTTTCCTGTACCTGACTTGATTTTCTGTCAAGTATTCAAGCTTTTGGTCTGCTGAAAGACCACATGCATGCAGAGGGGAAACTGTTTTTCTGAGGATGAGTTCAGGAAGTAACTGTTGTTAAATCTAGCTCCGTTTCATTGAATCTGTTTTAAAAGTCGTAAAAACATATTCATTTTCATGTATTCACACTCCTTTTGCTAGTTCTTCTTTATAAATATCACACCAAACAAGCGCATTGGGACAGCATGTATCTGTGGAAAAAAGATAGCTTTTATTTGTTTCTGTTTGGTGTTTAATCTGTTGTGGGCACAAGAAGGAGGAGGCAGATTCTGGGCTGGGAGCTGTGCTGGGAGGAGCTGAGCATTGTATCCTATTCGCATCAGACAAAAGGGATTCCCAGACCTGATGGGGAGACACTGCCATGCTGCCCACAGGCTCAAGTTTTTTGTAGTTTCCTTTAGTATCTGAATAGACTGCTTGAAACGCATCTGGTGAGCAAGGTGTACAGACGTGCAATTTCAGAATATGCTAGAAAACTGGAAATTCATGAGTGACCAAAATGCCGTCTCTGACTGCCATCTAACCTGGATGCCTGTGTTAACGTGTTCTGAATTGAAGGAGTAAGGCTACTTTTGATTTAAATCATGCAGTAACAAGCTGATCTTGATTTTTTTTTTTTCCAAGTGGTTTTCATGTGAAAGTGGTGTAGTTCACCCTAAATCCAGTTAGTATTTCTGGCGTTGAGAAGGCAGGTTTTGTTTTCACGCTTTACCATTTTGTTTGCCTGGTTTCTTAGACCAGTCTTAATGCTCTTTGTTCTGCAAATGTTCCTACTGAATTTGCAGCTAAATAAGAATGGTGGTATCAGACCTTGCGTGTGTCACTGAAAGAAACATGCCAAGGCGATCCCAAAACTCCAAACCCATTAACATCAGTAGAAAGATTCTTAATGACTTCAGCAGGCATTGGATTAGACCTTTACAAAAAGGCCTAGGGACGTTTTTTCAGAGAAGAACTTGCTGATTTTTCTTATGGGTAATTAAAAATTTGTCTATGCTTGCAAATCTAAGCTACACTGTGTGCGCTTACCCCTTGTAGTTTGTAGTTCGCGGGTGATTATGTTTAAACAGAGGCGATCTGAAAGAACTGAACTGGTGTGCCGTTTTAGCTACTGTTTCAAGGAATACTTTCTCGTCTTCTAAATAATTAGAAACTACATTTAAAAAGTGACATGTGAGCAGGAAGGCTGAATATAGGAAGTTTCTGGCAGGTGTAACCCTGTCCTTAAGCACAACAGAGAAATGCCACAATGCGGTATATAGAGTTCTGTAATAATTGCTATGTGTTTATGGATAACTGTAAAACTAAAAGCTCTGAGATATCAAATATGAAGCTGAGGTTAAAAAAGCTGTCAGTTTCCCTAGTGCTTTCCCTTCAGGTTATTAAGGATCATATATAAGTGAAGAAACTGCACTGGGTCTATGCCAGAGACAGCAGAAGAGCTGCTAGAGTCAGATATGGGTAGTGTCGTCCATCTGTCAGGTAGATATCAGGGAGAGAGGGAATGCTGGAACTTAACTTGTTACTGAAACACCTAGTATTTTCTTTTTACTCATGAGGAATTTTTCAAAATATATTTTGCAATGCCTTCCATCATCCTTGGTTTTATTTCTTTGCTCTCTCCTTAAGCTTTCTAATAATTCTAGGTTTTCTTCTATGTCCCCCACCCACTAATCTTATTAACTTTGTTCTTGTCAAAGACCATGGCACTAGCTGGTAGCGGTTGTGCTGCATGAAAATGTAATGAACTGGTAATGAGATGTGGTGCTGGAGCGCTCCCATTGCAGACTCCAGATGCTTCATTATTTGCTTCATAATGCCGGCGTGTCTGCAGGGCTCAATTGAAAAGGCTTTCTTTTGCTTTCCTGCAGTATTAGCCACTGTGATACCTGAGACTAGCAAGACTGCTAGTTTTGCGACCTTTATCATAGGCTTGTTCTTTGGTCTACTGCTTATAGCTGTGTACGTAATGTTACATCAAGTTAAGCTCAACTCCTGATTCAGGGGTGTTAGGATAGGAACGTGATAGATTCGATGTTTTCCTATTCAGAGAAAAGAAATGCCTGCACACCTGTGTGCCCATATTCTGCTTAGGGGAGTAACGTGAAGTTGCAGACATTCTTCTGTTGGGAGAAAAGTGATACCTGCTCATATCTTGCTTGTAGAGGATGGAGGTCAGCCACAGGAGAGTGAATGGGGGACTGGAGATAACCTGGAACAGCATAGTAAGTAGTTAGCCTGAGACAGGAAGGATTAGAGGAAGGGCAGAGGAATCATAGAATATCTCAAGGAGACCCATCAGGATCATCAAGTCCAACTCCCTGAAGCCTTCAAGAAATTATGGAACTACTAGAAGAACATAAGGTGTGTGTTAGCAACTGGGCTAACAAGACTATTGATCTCTGGGTTGCCCAGAGAGGTTGTAGATGCCCCATCTGTGGAAACATTCAAGGTCAGGTTGGTTGGGGCTCGGAGCAACCTGATCTAGTTGACAATGTCCCTGCTCATTGCAGGGGGTTGGACAAGAGGACCTTTAAAGGTCCCTTCCAACTGAAAGCATTCTATAATTCTCTCTCTTGTTCGGGTTACTTAATTCCACAATTGTTTTTTTCCTGGAGTCATTCTTCATAAATTTTTCAGGCTTAATTTTTCGACATACCTGGTGTTAAGCTGACATTTGGGCATTTCTCTTAATTTTTAGTGTAAGCATGCATTATTTATCTCTTGGATGTAGGCAAGAAAAGCAAGCTGAAAATGCACGTTTCTTCAACTTCTTAGGCCGAATGGCAGCTTTAAAATGTGCTATATGTCAACATAAAACAGCTTCTAGCACGGGGCTGATTTTTTGTGGCTGGTGATGTAACTGAAGTATTTGGATCTGCCTAGGGAAATGTATTTGTAGGGGCAATTTTGCTAGTAAGAAAGGGATTTCAAGATAGGTGCTGGTAGAATAACATTTCCCAAAGTATAAGGGAAAAACTGCAGGCTTCAAGCAAGCCAGATGAATCAGCTTAAAATGAGTGTACTTTTTCTTCACAGCTCTGAAGAGAAGGTGGTAAAGGTGACCTCTGTAATGAGGAAAATTACTCAAGAAAAAGTAATAGAAAATAATGGTGCTTTTTCCTGAAGAGGTGGAGGATATGCTCTGTGCAATCACTGTCCCATCTTTTTGGTGCAAGCTATTAGTTCCAGTCACTTAGAGTTGCTAGAAAATTAATTATGTTATATTAAGGCCACAGCATCTGAGGCCTAGCAGAGACCTTTTCCTCTTCAGTGTTATCATGTAGTGGTAACAATATTTGTTCATCAAATGGAATATGATTCAGGGTCTGGGAGTGTTAGAGATAAAGCCCGTGGTAGCAGGATCACCTGCCTGGACAACTGTTAAACCTTTTTGCTTAGCTGTCCCTTTGCCAAGGACTGTTTTGGTCTGCAGTTAAAGCCCTGCTATGTTCCACACCTGCTGGTTTTATTTGCAACATTAAAAGCTGGGTTCCCATTGTCTTTGCAGAGACCTGTTCCCAGGCATGCATTTCTTGAGGTTTTTTTAATTCTGTTTGCTCATCTTGTGTATAGTGAAAGCTTAGGTTCTAAAAAGAAATCACCCTCTGCAGTTTCATTTGGCAGTGATATGAAGCAAATAGGTAATGGTCCATGGAGCAGGGGTAGCATTGATTGTGTAGAAAGCCAGGCTTTACAGGGGATTCTAGGGTAGCTCTTATATCCAGACAATCTCAGGGCAAGAGGCTCCATATTCTCAATACACAGATGGCTTTTCTCGGACAGGAAACTGAATACTCTAACATCCTCACTCTAGGGTAGCGTCATTTGGTTACATGCTCTGCTTGTGTGTAGGCTGCAACCAGTGATCTTTCATTTCTGCAATGTCCAATTCCAAACGTTGGTCTGAAGCAAGTTTTAGTAATGTGATGAATTGCTATGTAAAGAACAAATGAGCGCTCACCAAAGCTATTACCTTTTTCCCTTTAGACTGCTGACTGTAGGTTAATGTTTTTTTCATTTTGAAGCATTAGATGGAAGAGTTGACTTCATGGTCAGTTTGTTTTCAAAATATCCTAAGTCACTAGAAGTAATGAAAGTCAGCCTTTCTTGACAAGGTTGTTGCCTGATAAGCTACTTCAGTGCATTCATGCACTGTGCAGAACCAGTTTAGTGACTGGTTTGGAAATGGTCTTTCTGACCCTTAAATAGCTCACTTAGTGTGACCAACTTCATTTCAGACTCTAGCACATGTCAGAAGTGTAGTTCTACTGATGTTGAGTTCCAAGTTGGACCTGTCTGTTAAGCAGGCCAGAGCATCCCGGGTTAAAAACTGGCTGGATGGCCGTGCCCAGAGAGTTGTGATTAATGGGGTGAAATCCTCTTGGCGGCCAATCACCAGTGGTGTCCCCCAGGGCTCAGTTTTGGGGCCGGTTTTGTTTAATATCTTTATCAGTGATCTGTATGAGGGGATTGAGTGCACCCTCAGTAAGTTTGCAGATGACACCAATCTAGGTGGGAGTGTTGATCTGCTCGAGGGTAGGAAGGCTCTACAGAGGGACCTGGACAGGCTGGATGGATAGGCCAAGGCCAACTGTATGAGGTTTAATAAGGCCAAGTGCCGGGTCCTGCATTTTGGTCACAACAACCCCAAGCAACGCTACACGCTTGGGGAAGAGTGGCTGGAAAGCTGCCCAGCAGAAAGGGACCTGGGGGTGCTGGTGGATGGTCAGCTTAACATGAGCCAGCAGTGTGCCCAGGTGGCCAAGAGGGCCAACAGCATTCTGGCTTGTATCAGGAATAGCGTGGCCAGCAGGAGCAGGGAAGTGATGGTGCCTCTGTACTCGGCACTGGTGAGGCCTCACCTCGAGTACTGTGTTCAGTTCTGGGCCCCGCTGTACAAGAGGGACATTGAGGTGCTGGAGCGTGTCCAGAGGAGAGCTACCAGGCTGGTGAGGGGTCTGGAGACCAGGTCATATGAGGAGAGGCTGAGGGAGCTGGGCATGTTTAGCTTGGAGAAGAGGAGGCTGAGGGGAGACCTCATTGCCCTCTACAACTACCTGAAGGGATGTTGTAGAGAGGTGGGGGTTGGCCTCTTCTCCCAGGTGGATAATGACAGGACCAGAGGAAATGGCCTGAAGTTGCGGCAGGGCAGGTTTAGATTAGATATTAGGAAGAATTACTTTACTGAACGGGTGGTCAGGCACTGGAACAGCCTGCCCAGGGAGGTGGTTGAGTCACCATCCCTAGAAGTATTTAAGAAACGTCCAGATGTGGCACTTCAGGGCATGCTCTAGTGGCAGAGTCTGTAGGTTGTTTGGTTGGACTCGATGATCTCAGAGGTCCTTTCCAGCCATGAAGATTCTATGATTCTATGATCCAAGCCCTGTATCGCCATGCAAGACATTTTGTAAGGAAATGCTGGCAACCACTGTTGAACTGAACCCAGCTGCGCCTTACAGTGGTACTGAGACACTGAGCAAACCAGTGGAATGCGATACTGTAAAATGCTGGCTTCAGCTATGGCACTGCAATAAGGAGATGAGTTTGACTAGTGAATTTCAATGTATATTAGTCGAAGAGGAGTTTGAAGCTTGTACTCCTTGATGATTTGTTTACTTGTGAAAACAATTTATCCTTCAGGCCTGTTGTTCCCTTTATGATCTCTACTGCCAGGAGAACTTACTCCCTTCAATCCTTGCAGACATCACTTGGGCAGAAGTGATACTTTTTCCTAGCAAAGGACATCATTTTAATATAGGTGAGAAAAAACAATTATTTAACTCCTTTGCTTAAAATCAGATATTGCATAAACTGTTGTCTAGGAAATGAGACCCCTTTCAGAAAATATTTTAGGACTGTGCTCAGCTCAGACATGCCTCCTGAGATAGCTTACATTTGGGCAGTTTTTAAATTACTCTCCCTAAATATGTTTATCTGTAAAAGTCTTCAGTTAAGTTCCTGAAACGCATAAGTTTTATATGAAGGCTGTAAGTTTTGTAGTGAGCTGGGTCTTTCTTAATTTTTGAGAAGGTTTTGAGAAGGTATTTTTCTGTGAAGATATTTGCCATAAGTCATGTTATTTTTCATTTCCCAATGAATGTATCAAAAGCAGCTGCTTTTTATTGCTAGCCTATTTCCTGGAGATGAGTTGTGTGCAGTCTTTAAATAAAAACAAAAAAAAAATAATAATCTGGTGGAGCGTGTTAGGTGCTCTTGGAGCAGCCTGTGCTTAAACCCTGCATGATGTCTATGGGTGAAAATTCTGTTAGCTTGAGAAGAGTTGTCAGTTGCAATGCTGAAGTGTCCCCTCTTTTTTGACTTGAGTGGTTCAAATGGAGAAAGCCGGTGGGGAGCTGAAGCATGAAACAGTGTTTTGAAGCAGAAGAGAAGTAATTGTAGGGTTTGTCCATCGATGTTCTAATAGTGTGATGAATTTGGCACACTAACAGCAAACCAGGCTTTCTTCTTTTTATGCAATGGGTAGTGTAAATATTGCTTTTTTGTCAAACTGTCACAGTGGCTGTGGTAATAGCAAGTGAACTTTCCTTCACTAGCATCAGACCTTAGCTTTTAACAACCCATCAGATAGTTACTTGAGGCAATCATTACTGTTCTGCTTTGATTTTAAGGAAGCCTAATAGCTGGTAATTATGATAATGACACTTTCAATCTCTGAACTTGCCCCTTGTGTTCACTTGATCAGCATGTATTATGCATTTAATGCAGTCGGTTGATAATGAGCATATACAGGACTAGTATTCCTCTGGACCTACCCAGAGAATTAAGTAATGAAGTGGGAAGGATGAGGGTTAAAGGGGAAGGTGAAGGTGTTCTGGAAACAGCTTGGTAGAAGTGAGGTGAATTGAGCAAGAAAGTGGTTTTACTAGCAGTTCACATTGAACTGTTCACAGCCAAGAGAATCTCCTTTTTCCGTTTCATCATCCTTTTTCATATTTCAATGAAAGGGGCTGTGCCTGGTTTGGTTTAAAGAGAGTGCTAAGTACATTGAAGTAAAAACTTTCTAGGTGAAGATCTGAATTGTCAGTACTTGCTGCCATCATGCTTCATTTTACCTGAGGGTGAAAGTTTCATCAATGGGGGAAAGGCCCCCACGGGTTTCTTTGCCAGAATCTTAAGTCTAAAAACTATACTATGAATTTAAATGCTTTTTTCAGTTGTTACAGCATACTCGTCCTGTTTTTCTCCCCATATATGGTGGTTTTCCTAATTCTAACTCTAAGTGATATTGCTGTGGTCTTTCTGTACAGTGCCGCTCAAGGTGTTCATTCTGTACGGACTCATTTAACCATGTTTACCTTAACATTGCCATGTATCCATTTTCCCTAGTTTAAATCCTGTTTTTCAGGGCAAGTTCCTTTTTTGCGCCAGTGCACATTCTACTGGCAGTATTTTGATTTGAATCTTTTTGGTGGCAGCATTAAATAAATTGTTAGGATCAATTCTATGATTCTATGATCATCATAATGGTGAAATGTGCATACAAATGTGACTTTGTATGTCAGAGGTAGTTACTTTGGTTTTAAGCTGTATTCTTTTCCTGTCAAATATTCTATTGTGTAATTCAGAAATACATGCTTAAGAGCATATGTTGCAAAATATGTCCTTAAAAAAAAACATATTTTTTTTTCACGTCATCCTGCAGAGGGAATGAAAAGCCTGGGGGTAATGTGCAAATCTAGATGCTAAGATGAACTGTTGTATTGCACAAGAGTTTACTTGGTTTAATGGTTAGTCAGAGACATTTTGGGTTTTTTTGTGTTTTTTTTTTTTTTTTTTAAAAAAAAACTTAAATTTCTATACTCTCTAGAAAATATGGCAATTAGTATTGGTCTGGCCTAATGGACCTTTTGTCCTTTATTTTGCAGACTCTGCGTTTCAGGACCTCAGCTGATGAGAAGCCCCCACCTGCCCACAAACAGGTAAGCTTCCCGTCCTGTGTGCACACCTTGGAGCATCCAGCAAACAGATGACACTGTTTTACTGAGACCAGGGCAGTCACTGCAAGCAAATAGTATAACGCAGCAATGGGAACTTGATGGAGTGTGATGCACACAAAGGTGAACATCCTTCTATTCTGTCTTTAGTTTCTGTGGTAAAGTTATTTGTATGTTTTTCTGTCTTTTGACTTCCAGCACAGGTGGTTAGGGGAAATATCACTGACAATTGGTTCAGAGGTCCAGATAATACTCTGTTCAATTAAGCTTTGAACACATGCTCTAGGGATTTACTTTTATTAAAAGGAGAAGAGGGAACATTTGTATATTAGGGATATGGAATATGAATTCACGTGTGTAGAAAATCAGTTGTGACTCATCTTAGACTTTGTGAGCATATATCCAACTCAGCTAAAAAGGGATGCTGTGCTATCGATTTAGCACCCTATGGAAAGAAGTTTGTACTGCTTCTGATACTTATTTACTTTTTTATTAATAGACTGGCTTTATCTTTGGTCTTTCATTTGATCTGAAGCTTAACTAAACAAGAAAGAAAACAATCCTAATGGCTCCAAGACATTTCTTACATCCTGAATAAATAAAAGAAGGTGTTATGGAGTTCATCTCTGTGTGAAAGCTGCTTGTTGACTTCTAAAGCTTGCTGCAGTTGCAGCTTATTGGTGAAATGGCATTATGGAGGCATGGTTTTTGCTAATACTGTTAATAGACCATACTCGTAGTTAAAGCAGATTAAAAAAACCCACTTAAGTAAAAGTTACTGCTACTGTCTTTTCCAATTAGGTGCTAAGTGAAGGAAAGACTACTTTGTTTTGTATTTCTGAAAGACTTCAGGTTGTATTCCTTAAATACATGAAGAGATTAACTGTTGGAGGAGAAAGACGGAAGGAGCCAGAATAGTTCATGTTTTAGGTGACCTTGATGTGAATGATATCACAGGAACCTTGGATTTCCAGAGGGCAGGCTTTGGCCTGTTTAGGGGCCTTGCTTCAAGAAGGAAATCTTAAAGGTGCTGGAGCAGGCTGTCCCCGTGTGCCAAAAGACGAGCCGGCAGGGAAGACTGCCAGCCTGGCTGAACAGGGAGTTTGGGCTGGAACTCAGGATAAAAACAGAGACTTTATGACCTTTGGAAGAACGGACAGGCAACTCAGGACAGCTACAAGGATGTCATGAAGTGATGCAGGGAGAAGATTAGAAGGGCCAAAGCCCTTAGAACATAATCTGTCTACTGCAGTAAAAGACAATTAAAAAATGTTTCTATAAATACACTCACAACAAAAGGAGGGCTAAGAAGAATCTCCAGCCTTTATTGGATGCGGGGGAAACATAGTGACAAAGGATGAGGAAAAGGATGACGTACTTAATGCCTTCTTTGCCTCAGTCTTTAGCAGTAGAGTCGGTTGTTCCCTGAGTACCCAGACCCCTGAGCTAGTAGATAGGGGTGGGGAGCAGAATGAAGCCCCCATAATGCAAGGGGAAATGGTGAGGGACCTGCTCCAGCACCTAGACATGCACAAGTCTACGGTCAGTTGGGATCCACCCAAGGGTACTGAGGGAGCTGGCAGAAGTGCTCACAGAGACACTTTCCATCATTTATCAGCAGTCCTGGCAAACCAGGGACGTCCCAGTTAACTGGAGGTTAGCAAATGTGACATACATCTATAAGAAAGGCCGGAGAGAGGATCCAGGGAACTACAGGTCTCTCAGTCTGACCTTGGTGCCAAGGAAGGTTATGGAGCAGATCACTTTGAGTGCTATCATCACATGGCACGTACAGGACAACCAGGTGATCAGGCCTAGTCAGCAGGGGTCATGCTTTACTAATGCAATCTCTTTCTATGACAAAACAACCTGCTTAGTGGACAAGGGAAAGGTTGTGGATGTTGTTTACCTGGACCTTAGTAAAGCCTTTGCCACCATTTCCCACAGCATTCTCCTGGAGAAACTGGCTGCTCATGGCTTGGATGGGTGCACTCTTTGCTGGGTACAAAACTGGTTGGAGGGCTGGGCCCAGAGAGTGGTGGTAAATGGAGTTCAATCCAGTTGGTGGCTGGTCACAAGTGGTGTTCCCCAGGGCTCACCATGAGGGCGAGTTCTGATTAATATCTTTATCAATGATCTGGAGGAGGGGATCAAGTACACCCTCAGTAAGTTTTCAGATAACATCAAGTTGGGCAGAAGGCTAGAAAGCCTCTTCAGAGGGATCTGGACAGGCTGGATCGATGGGCTGAGGCCAATGGTGTGAGGTTCAACAAGGCCAAGTGCCGGGTCCTGCACTTGGGTCACAACAACCCCATGCAGCGCTGCAGGATTGGGGAAGAGTGGCTGGAGAGCTGCCCAGCAGAAAAGGACCTGGGGGTTGTCCTGGTTCTGGTGGGGACAGGGTTAATTCTCCGCAGGCTCCAGCAGGGACACAGTTATTCCATCCCGTGTGAGCCCACTTTGGAGCCTGGAGCTGCCAGGGGAGGGGGCAGGAAGTCTCAGCTTGGAGCAGGTTGGGGCGTCCTCGGTCAGGTGGGTGAGCGGTGGTACCGTCGTCATGTTTGTTGTCTTCCTCTATCCGTGTTATTGTTGTTGTTTTCTTGTTCCTTTTGCTGTTGTGTTAAATTGCCTTTGTCTCAACCCACGAGTTTTGCCTTTTTCTTCACATCCTCCCGCACCACCATGTGGGTGTTGAAAGAGCGGCCTCATGGTTCTTTGTTGCCATCTGAGGCTAAATCCCTGGCTGAATATGAGCCAGCAGTGTTCCCAGGTGGCCAAGAAGGCCAATAGTATCCTGGCTTGCATCAGAAATAGCATGGCCAGCAGGACTAGGGAAGTGACCATCCCACTGTACTCCACTGTTCCTTGGGAGAAGAGACTGACCCCCACCTCTCTACAACCTCCTTCCATGTAGTTGTAGAGAGCCATAAAGTCTCCCCTCAGCCTCCTTTTCTCCAGGCTAAACAACCCCAGCTCCCTCAGCCACTCCTCATAAGGCTTGTGCTCCAGACCCTTCACCAGTTTTGTTGCTATTTTTGGACATGCTCCAGCACCTTGATGTCTGTCTTGTAGTGAGGAGCCCAAAAGTGAACACAGTATTCATCTTAATGTGCACAAAAGGTCTTGGTTTGTTTTGCTGCATGCATTTAGCAAGCTTTCAAATGGTGCTGGTGATGTCTTAGTTTCAAATCACCTCTGTAATATGTTGTGTTTGTGCATGAGTTGAAGCTGTTATGAAATCAGGAGCGATGGGGCCTGAAGGCAGTAGAAACAGAAGCCTGAACTGAACCAAGTGAATCCCAAGATTGAGCGTTTAGGTGCAGGTTAGTCAGGAGCTCACTAGAAGTAGGAGAAGATATCACTAGCAAATCAGTTACTCTGAAAATTTTTATTCTAATGTTAGAGTATGAGGCCAGTATGAGATTCAACTGTGGGGTTGTGATCCGGTAGAAGTAGTAGATGGGGTAGAAGTAGTAGATGGGGTAGTAGTAGTAGATGGGGTAGAAGTAGTTCTTATGTCAAATAAGGCTAAAACTGTATATATCAACATTGCTTATTACCTGTGCCACAGAAACTTAAAGACTGTGAATGCACACCCTGGAGGCAGTTACATGGAATTAAGAGTAACTTTCCAGGTGGCATATGAGATAAATTGAAACAGCTTTCTCAAGGACTTTAAACAGAAGACAAATATTAGCTGAAAATTAGCATATAAATTTCAGTTTGCTTATTGGCATAGAAGTTTCCGTTTAAGAATTGGAATGAGTGGTTTTTCAAAAGGCAAATGACAATGGCCGCTGCCATTTGATTTAGTGAGAGTCCCTCCCTGCTACAGCCACATCTAGACCATACATCAGGCAACATTTTCATAGAACAGGAAGGCTTTTGCCTTGGGTTATGACAGGAAGGGGTAGACTCATCCTGGGTTTGCTCTGAGTGACCTTGAGAGCATCGCATGGAAGACTGAAGAGGGTAATGGCAGAGGGATCCTGCTCGTAGGGCTTTGATCATTGCAGGTGCAGCAGCATCCATGCTGCACACCAAGAGGAAGGAAGGGGCTGCAGCCAGGAGATTCTCAACCTGTGGTGCAGACTAGCAACCACTGGCAGGTTTCTTTAGGACATGTGTCAGCTGTTGTCTAGTCTCACTTGGATTTTTTGTATTTTTTTTTTCAACCGTGATGATTGGAAACTTGACTTGAATTTCTACAGAAAAGGATCGACTTAATTCTGTAGTGCCTAGGGCATCTATTTTACATTGCAAAACTGAAGAAATAATTGAGTTGTCACTAATGCAGTGTGTCCTGGTGCAGGACACGACACAGCGTGTTCCAGTGCTATTGAAAAAAGGCAGCGTTTAGCCCACAGAGTAGAAAGGAGCAAAGTTGTGGTATAAATACTGTGGTGGTGTTTGAAGAAATGTAAGGTAGAAAAGCTTGGCTCAGAAAACGTCACTGACGCTCCTGTTAGGCTGTTCACCTGTCAGAAAAAATATGAAGGAACTTGTAACAGTTAATATTATGGTTAAAGACTAATGTCCAACAGTGTAGTGACTGAGTGTAGATCTTGTTGTGAAGGAAAACCCACTTGCGTGCAATCATAGCATCTGGAAAAAAGGCTTAAAATGTGCTATTCAGAATAGGAAGTAAATATCATAATCTGCCACATGGTTTACGATAGCGATAACACTTGGGTTAACAGTAGGTAGGTGGCATTGCTAAGAAAATGAAGGACATCATTTAAAAAAAAAAAAAAGATGAAAGAAGTCCCCAAATTAACCATACAAAAAACTACCTGTGTCTAAACACAGTTCTGTGTTGAAAGGAAAGCTGTTTTATAACATATATCATTTAAGCCAAGAGTTGTTTTGAAGTAGAGGAACAACCTTTTAAAATTGTCTGTTTGATCAGAGTAATTAGAGGCAGATATCAAAGAAAATGTAAAGGGAAAGGAACAGGAAGAGCAACCCAAATGAGGAAGTTACACATTTTCATCCCAGAATGGAGTTGCACAGAAGTACTGTATCAAGGAATTTTTTGTTAGTGCAGAGCGAGGGGAAATGTTTAAGGAGGGAATAAGCTGCCAAGGCAGGTGGATCAACTGGTTGCAGAAACAAGGCTCTCCCCAGGTATCAAGCAATTCCTTGGTCCCTTCTCCCTCCCACAGGGAAAAATAAAAAACTTTAAAAGGACATAAGTCACCGTATGATTTCTCAAGGGCTTGAAAGAAAAGGAGTTTGCAATGAGAGGTAAACTCACGTGCAGCTTGAGCCTGTAGAATCACAGAACATCACTCAGTGAGTAGACACTCTTCAGCATACCCTTAGCAGTTCCAGGCAGAGGTTGTCAAGGCTTTGTTCCTTTTTTTTCTCTCCTTTCTTTGCATGTATGTGCTGGGGAGCAAGAAGGAGGGATATCTTAACAATTTTTGCTTCCAGAAAGCTGCTTTTTACTTTACTTATTTTTTACTGTAGTTGCTGCAACTTCTTTGAAAGGGACTTTTGATCCTCAGCTTTAATAACACTAGTAAGGCTAATTTCTGCTATTGATGATGAATAGTGATATTGGGAGTTGTAACTTCATTACAGACCTTCATTTTGGCCTTTGTTATCAGTGAAGCCAGGAACTGTAATCTGTATCCTGGCATGTAGCCCTGAAGCTAATACGTATTTTCTTATTCTGTAATATATTTTGGGACTTCATACAGGTTTTTTTCTAAAAATGATTGTGATGACAATATAAGGTAGCTTAGAGGAAAGGGCCACCTTAGACTTCAGTTCTGCATCACTTCTGTTCTATGTCACTTGAGAGGTTCTGGGTTTTGTGTATATAAATTTTTCTTGATACCTGTTCCTTTTTTCCAGAATAGTTTTTTTCCCTCTGTCTGCCTCTTTATGGTGGAGTTTTGTGTTGTCTTCCATCTATAAAGGCGCTTGTCCTTTTTGGCTACTCTGCATTGGAGATTTCATACAGCATTGTAGTGTACTGGACACTTGAGGCCAGAGGTGGATCGACATGCCTGACGGTGTGACCCGTCTGCTCCTGCCATGCTGATGCTCAGCTCTGAATCTGGCTGGAGAGAGGCAGGTGCCACCTGCTACAGCTGCTTATATGGGACTTGGCAGTGATGTGGAAGACTTTCGACATGTACTGGATTGTCTCCAATTAATGCTAGTGTCTTTGTGAATACTTGTCTTCAGAGATCTCGCCTAGGATTACAAAATTCACTCTGTACAGCATGCCAGAGAGACAGCAGATGGTGATGCTTTCTGTGCCCTTCTAATCTGCTCTTAATTTGGACCAGTGACCTCGAAGGGATGGGCTCTGTTTTGCTTTGCCTGTTGTTTGTTGTCTCCCAGTCTACCCACAATCGCACTTCTATTGCTGTGGAGCAACTCTCATTGTAAATTTTAATTTGAAGAGATTACATGGATTTCACAATGGGTGATATCTGATACAGTCTGGAAGGGCGAGGGTTTAAACTGCTTTGAAACTAGCAGGCTTTGGATGCATCCCATCTGTGTGCCTGTGTAGCTCTAACCTTTCCAGTTACAGCTTAGTTTATGGTATATACAAAAGCATCTCTGATTAATACATTAAAGATCCTGGAAAACTGCTCTACGCTAAAACTATTTGATGGCAACTATCATCACAGGCCTTCTTCCTCCTTTCTTCTTCCTCTTCTGAGTTTATCCCTCAACTTTCCCTGGGGGCTTAAAGCAGTACAACCTGCTGCTGTTGGCGTGAAACTGGAGATAGCTGTCACTGTTATGGCTGCAAGGTCATGTTAGTATTTTGGGTCATTTGTACTGTATCAGCCCTTGGCTACTCATTAACTTCATGCTTTAAAATGTAGGTGAAACAGAGGAAGGGAAGGAAAAACAAATACTGCAAAGTCTATTGTAATTACGTAAAGAATAGCTGATAATACACAGGAAATCAAAATAATCTTATGATCTAGTTAAGCCTCTGGTTGATTGCCACATCTACAGTGATTTATAGCGGTAAGTGATATGATTAGGTGTTTAGAAACCTTCACTTTAAATTTACTAGAGCAGAAAATAAAAGGGTTTTACTAGAATCGTACAGATTCCTGAAACTTGTATGTCTACATTCTTTTTATCACTATCTGCATAGGATCGGGAGTAATGCGTTATAAGGCTGAAAAGCAAAATTGCCCAGAAGCTGCATCTTTCACCACGGCGGAGGTTGAATTCTGCTTGCTGCAATTGTGCAGGCAGTTTTGGGAGTTGATGTGTGATGCCTCAGTCTGCGATACCCCCATAGCGGGTGGTGCAGCCTGGCTTGTGCCAAAGAACAGACAGGAGTCCAAGCCCAGGAATAGGTTTCCAGTAAGCAATGCAGCCAAGTTGGTACGTTTGAGTACCTAGCTCAGACAAGCAGGCTTACAGATTTGCATGCACATTAGTAGGTTTCCTCCTTATTCCATTTAACCCTTTGAATGATTGCGCTGCAGGAATGAAAAGTGGAGGATTGTAATGGAAAAGATTGTTTGCTTTCAAGAGTGGATGCATATGAATCTTAGAAAAGGGAATATTCATTAGGAATAATCCAGCCAGCTCAAATCAGGATGACGCAGATAACACTCTTGTTGTTCCCATTGGGTGTATTATGCAAGAAAAAAATTAAGTAAGCATCTCTTCATAGTAAGGCTTATTCTTCTGCATTATGAGCACAGGAGCCAGGTGAGTATCCTGGTGTACCTAGGATTTTGAGACAGAGATGGTGATTTCCCACTGGAAATCATTCCAGCTGGATGGAACTAAGTTCTGCTTCTGATTTTCCCCTAATCTAATAGGGTTGCTGCTTTTAGCCAGTAGAAAATCATCAGCATTCTCCATCTTTTTTTTTTTTTTTTAACTCCAAACGTATTTCTGAATGAATTGCAGGAGGAAACTGAAGTAGATTGGTGTCATTTCCAACCTAGGCAATTCTATGATGATTTCTGTATGGTGAGGGGCTTCCATCTACGGTTGGAGTCAATGGTCTTTTCAACCTAAAGGATTCTATGATTCTATTAATTAATTGGGTTTTGTACTCTCTGGAAGGGTGCTTAGTGACAAACAGACTAGGAAAAGTGATGAAAGCTTTGTAATGATGAGACTAAAAGCTGAACAACAGAAACTGGAAGTGAATTTTAACATTATGAAAACTTCTTTAGTTCTATTTTGGAATCCTCTGTAAATTTGTGTTAAGTACTTAGAAGAGCTAGTGATCCTTGGAGGGCAAAATGCCTTTGTGGTTAAACGTATCTGGCGCTTAAACTGTGATCACTCCCAGTGTACTTCTTTTGAGAGTATATATTCACAAAATAAATGAGACCAGATTTGTCGTTCCCGCGGCGTTATGATTAAAAGCAAAGAGCACAGTTTAAAATGCGTTTGAAATCTCGGCATTTTGTAGAAATAAATAAGGGGAAAACGAACATTTCTAAAAAAGAATTATGAGGTTATATTTGTGGGTTTTATTAAAGCAAATGAAATTTGACTCTCCAGAGGAGGATGAAATCTACTCAGGACGTGCAATGTAAACCTTTAGTTCCATTGACTTCTTTGAAGAGCGTTTTTGTCTTGGCAAGTCCATTTGTCCTTTAAATCAGGTGCTAATGACACTGAAAAGTAAAGCATAGAAGGACAATTAACCTGTTGTATTATCTTCTTAGTAAGTAAAATGCTATCTTTTCAACCCATCGTAACCGCTAGGCTCCCAGCTAACCACACATTTGCAAGTACTTGGTCACAAACACAGTCAAGGAGGAGGGGAAAAAAACTCCCGAGGATCATTAGAATAGCTTTTCACTTGTATGATACACGTTGGTGTGTATTGCTTAGAAAGCTACCCTGGGACTTGAATTTGTGGATGAATTTTTTTCAGAATTTGTGGATCAAATTTTTTCAGAATTTGTGAGTGTTTCAGCTAAAAAGGGTTCATTTTGTCTGATTTTACTTTAATCTTGTCTGTGGCTTAGCTTTCGGAGAAATGCTCCTTGATAAGTGTAGGAACCAATAATATTTCTGAACAGGGGTTTGCCGTTTTACCTGGGCCATTGCTGAACTATTTCGTCTCAATTCTTCTGCTTCTTGTTTCATACCCACAGGACCCAGAAGGTGGCAATGTCCCACAACGGGATTACTGCCAGGAAAGACTGCAGAACTGTTCTGCTTAAAACCATGCTAGAAATGCAGGTGGCTTGAATTGTGTTTACAGGAGAGAATCACGGATGTGCTATGGTAAACAACTCAGCCGGATAGTGACTCCACAGAGCCTTTGAGGGCTTTCGTGATGATGCTACTTGCGACAGAGGGCCAAAGGTTCTCCGCGCAGAGAGTCTTGGCTTCATGGTGGTGGCAAATGTTCTGGAATTCGTGTTCCAGTCTGATATCTCCTTCCATCTTCTTCTGTTGGGTTAGAAAGAAGCTTTCAATAGACTTAAGATCTGTTCTCAATGGATTTCTGCTGTTGCAGTTAATTTTGTCGCCTTTGAAAAGATCCTGGGTTTGGAGCTTGCCACTCATGCTCAATATAAGTGTATGGAATTGATAGCTTTTAGGTAATTACTGCATCCCCTACTATTACAGTATTTTGCTTACAAACAGGATAACATTTATCTTGTAGATTAAGTCAGTTGCGTATCCAGGAAGATGAGATAAGGTGTCCGTGCCCATAGCAGGGAGGTTGGAACTAGATGGCCTCTAAGGTCCCTTCCAACTCTAACCATTCTACAATTCTATTAAACGAAGCAGATGTGCTTCCTGTATTAAATGAATCCTCACTTTGTGCCACTAAATGGCAAATGAGCTGTGATGTGCATGTAATTATGCCTTTAATGAAAATGCAGCATCAAGACATCTTCAGCCGTATAGTGTTTCCCTTGGCTGACCCAGAGCCTTTCATTAATCTTTTCATGCACACTGTCTTATTGGAACTTTTTGACTCCCTAAAATCTGTTTAAAAATATGTACATATTTGGGTTTTTTTAGCTTATTTGTTTAAATAAGATACCTGGAGGTGAGATAATGACAGTGCAAGAGAACGTGGCTTGCTAAATAGCTGGGAAACTGCCTAAAAATTCTCTCTTCAGCCTTAGAAGAGGTTTTTTACACAAGGTGCACACCAATAATACTTGAAACAATCCTTTATTACTGTTACATGCTCTCACTTCTATTAAAGGCTGAAGTCCTGAAACTGTATTTCAATAAGCTTGTCTGTTTTAAGAAGTTTATTGCAGTTTATGGTCAATGATGGTCTCTCTATGCTGTTTTTCCTGTAATGCAGAGCAGTTTCAGGGATAAAGGTTTCTCCTAAAAGCTGTCACATAAGATGCTTGCGGAGGATCTTTTACAGGAAAAGAAGCTGCTCACATTAAGCATTTGGACCTATGAACACCTCACTGCTTGGCAGTTTTTGTATGCTGCTTAACAGTCCCGGAAAATAAAGCAACTTTTTCTTGGAGCTTCATCAGCTACTTTGCTTTTTCAGCTGTCTTAAGTTCCATGGGAAATGAACAAGTAAACAGCAGTACTGATGCTGTGGCCTGGTAGAGTGATTTGGAGAGATAAAACAGCACATGTTTGCAGTCAGCCTGAGTTTAGCTTGAAACAGCTCTTTCAGCTGGTTTCAGCTTGTGACTTGGTTAGTGGCCAGTTTATTTGGCTCTAGAAACTAAGAAGTGCCTGCCAAGTTTCCTTTGGGAAGATGGCAACTTCAATATGTATATTTATGTTTACTGGAAACAGAGATGATGTTTGGTGTGCTGACAGCCCAAGCCTTGTCTAAATAATGTCCCTTTCCAAGATTTTGCTTTCTTAATGTTTCCCCACCAGTCGTGTCAGTTTTCTGAGGGGAAAACAGAACGAAGGACTTCAGTGACAATCCATGGGGCTGGTTAGTCTTTCTGTAACACTTTGTGCTTTTGACTCAGCCTTAACACTTTCCTTGCACATGCTCTTACAACAAACTTAGAATGCTTCCTTGGTCCCCTTTTTTCTTGAAGCCTGTCCTGATTCCTTTTCCTGACTATTAAAATACTGCTGTGGATGTAATTGACTTCTGCTAATAGAAATTTAGGTGGTCATAGCGGAACTGAAAGTACCTTTGTGGGCAGTAAATGCCTTGGATGTGACTGAAGAAAAAGGAGGCTACTGGCTAAGACTGACCCTAATAGCTAATTCAGGGACGCACGGCCCTCCCAAAAGATCTCTTTTGGTGAAGGCCTTTATTTTTCACTACAAGATTTTTTTTTTTCTCTTTCAGCTTTATCTATGAATAAGATGTCCAGTTCACTTCCTCAAGCAAACCCACAAAATACGGAGTAGAGTATGTAAGGGGAGAACTTCAAAGACGGATGACATGTAAGTGTTAACTTTTGCTGCCCTTCAAAAAGGGCTGAGTGTCCTCAGACTGCATTTGAATATACTCTCTTTAGCATTTAAAACAATGGATGTATTTTGGGGACACTTGAGGATTGTCTCTTTTATTGTTAACACGTGTTGATCTGAATGTGTATTTGCAAAGAGAATGGGACAGCTCCTGGATAGTCTTAAATTCTGGAGTGTATTTTGCCAAAGAAGAAATTATGGGTTCTGACTCCAGGTTCAAGAAATGGGCTTGGGACTGTACAAAGCCATACTGTCCCTGGTTCTCTGCTCTTGCCAGAGGTTACTGTTTCTGTAGCAACCTTAGCAGCAAAACCTGACCTATGGCCAGTTCTTGCTGCAAGCAACTACTTAGTGTATTTAGTTTCCCCCTCTCCTTGCCCCCTCTCATACACACCGTGGTCTGTGCCAAGCTAAAGACCTTGAGCTACAGCACATCATTTCTATCTGACTGCTACCGCTGACTGGTTTATGTTGGGGTTGGACATGTGGCAGTAACTTAGAATAGATTTTAAGCGCCTCAGCTAAATCCTTAAAGGTTCTCAGTTTAGAGCTCCGAGGCACAGAAAGCGCCAATAATACAGTAGGCCTAGGGATGTAGTAAGAAAATGCAGATCCAGCTCAGGTCTCCCAGGACCTGGTCTCTTGAATTGTTCTTTGCATTGTCCTGTAGCTCACAAGGAGTAAATCCTGCAGGGAAACATAGGGGCCAAACATGTAGTAGTTGAAAATGCATGACGTTTTATACTAATGGGTAAGAATGGAACACCACTAAGTGTTGTACTTGCATGTCTGGTCAGGAAAGTCCTCTATCCCTTTAGCCTTATTGCTCTGTAAACCAGTGAATCAGCTGTAATGGGCTGTTAGGTGCTTCGCTGCCTACCATTCTCCCAAAAAACAGCCTTCAACCTCTCAGCATGGAAATGGCTAGCTGTTCAAAGGACTGCCATCACTGTGGAGCCATTTCTCTGCCTATTTTCTGTGCTATCAAATGCTTGGAAATTCATTTACTTGATCAGTAATTGTCTTCTGTTTGATCAGAGCTATTAAAAAATGGGTGGCCTGGGCTAACAACTGCCTTGAGACAGAAACTTGCAAGAATATAAAATCAGAAGGTAAACTCACCACTGTGTTCAGTAAGTCAGTCCTTCGATTTTATCCCCCTTAATCTCTTAGGCCTGAGTTTTAGAAGATGGAAAAGCTACATTTCAGTACTAATATTCTTGACCAATGATGGCACGTCTTCACTTCATGTGCTTATAGTCTTTTGGGAAGTGTTTGTGAAACCTTTTCCACAACTAAGTACTTTTGGTGTGTCCTGAGCATAAGCATAAGAGAGGTTGTTGAATGGTAGTGTTGATGGTGTTGCTGCAGTTTCTTTGATGAAGGGTGTCTGGTCATCATGCATAACAAATTGTCAATAGTGATTAATCATAAAATTGGCACCCTTTGGGAAAGGTGTAATTACTTGCTTGCTAGATGAATAGCCTACTCATGTTATAGAGTGATTGTGACTTGCAGCTGTCGGTGCTACCAATAATGAATCTAAGCTTCTTGCCTCAGAGGAGTCTTCTCTGATGTGAAGATGGGGAAAGAGTTATAAACTTAGACTGTAGCATTTTCTTCCCCTTACAACACCAACACTGCAGTGACATCTGGCACTTTCCAGTGTATCCAGAGATGGTAGGGAGCAGGCCACCAAGCAGCAGGATGATTGAAATGAGGAGAGCTAGCCTCTGTGCCTAAGTCACCTGGCAGCCTTTTGTGCTAACGTAGTATTTGTGCCACTTAAATTAGAAATCACAAGGTTTCTTCATGGAATTATCACTTTAAGAAGTGTCTCATCCAACAGGAGCTGCTGGTTGAAAGAGCTTAATAGACAGGTAATTAATACAAATGAGAGGCTCTGTATGATGATCAAGAGCTGGCTGTGTCTGTAGCAACTTAATTGGAAGGCAGTAATAAGTTTTTGTTTCAACATGTTTATTACATCTGAAAAATGAATAGTTTGTTCTTTCTGATTTCACCAAGCAAGAGCAGGGGTACTGGTTATTTTCTCAACAGTTATTTTTCCATGTAGCACACCTCAGGACTGCATTTTGCTCCCATGATTTCTTTCCCTTTAAATCTTTTAAAGAAAGAGGACCTCATAAGCTTGAAAGGTGTACTTTTTGAAGGAGCACATGCTATTCCAGTGCCAGGAACAGCAGCAGTTGGAACCATCCTGGATCCAAGTTGCCTTTTACTCTGATATTAGTCAATGATTCAGCATGGAATGTCAAAAACATTCATATTGATTGTTTTCTTTACCTGCCCACTCAGATCAATAAGAGGGCTGAGAAATGGCATATACTGAATGTGAAAGTTTTTTTTTTTTTTTGGTCAGCTGTTACTTCCCAATGTGATGAATGTTACAGTTTCTGATGAAAGCTCTTAAAGTGCAGTGAAGTTGATTGGGACTGATTCATTAATGATGATTTGGCTCTGTTTGCTCCATGTCAGTATTGCATATGAGAAGTATAGAGAGGTTCTTTCATTGAAAAAAGAAGGGTCGTGTTTCTTCAGACAAAGGCAGACGAAAGCGCTGCCAACAGAGCTGGAGGAGAGGGGAAATGGGCCCAGAGGCAGTCCTGAGTACAGGGTGGAACTGTGCAGCTCTTTTGCTCAGCCCCTGAACCCACCACATATATATCTTTCAAAAGGAAAAAAAAAAAAAAAAGCCAAGATGCGCTGCTGCCGTCCCTCTTCCATTATTCCCTATCAACATTTTTCCTTTGGAAAATAACCAATGAGCCATTTTCCAGGTTTGGCTGATAAAGGGTCAAGGTATGACTTTGATGGAATGTTGCTCAAGTACAGAGTGCTGCTGAAAGGGGTAACTATTCTTTCTATCCCACACTGTATTTCCATCATCTCTCTTTGATCTGAGCTAGCACTCGCATAGCTGCAAGGGAATTGGAACGATGTCTTCCTTCCTCTCAACAGAATACAATGATTAAGAATAAGGCATAATTTTAGGTCACGTTAGTGAGCTGAACCAACTGACTTTGTAATCATCTGAACAGCAAGTGAAAAGTAGCCTGTGTAAAGCCCAGGCTACGGTGAAGCCAAGCTTCCTCATGAGTATCAGGGCAAGCGAGGAGTCTCTGAAACCAGTGGGAAACTTGGTTGCTTGTCTGACGCAGCGGTGAGTGACTTTGTATGGAACAGAGCATTTAAAACCCGACTTGCCGCAGGTTAGAGGCAGTTGTTTCAAACTGGAGCTCTGAAGTAGCAGACATCCCCTGGCGATGCTTCAGTGTCCTTTCATGCAAGGTTCCTTTACATAAAATGTCAGCCTCAGTTTGAACCTAAGGGAAAACAGAAGGTGTTTATTGTGTAAAAAGAGACATGCATGCAAACAGTTTTTCAAACAAAGGAGTAATTATGGGATGACTGATGCACAGGGCACTAATTACCATCAGAAATGCAGTTCACGTCCCTGTATGTTACTATGGTGTTGGCAATATAAAATGTATTATATCAGGTATTTGTTTCTGTCTTCTGTAATGGCTTGGCTGTTTTAGATTTTGTGATAAAGTATATTCTTAACAGTTTGCGTAATTTTTTTGAAACATGTCTTTGTGATATATAACTGGCTTTAATTATGATGAAATGTTTGTTTTCTTTAAACCTTGTGGAAACAGGCACGGGATATAGCTGAGCTTTCCTATGATCAACAAAGAGGAACACTTCTATTTGCATGTATTAGTAGACAAGATTCTCCTTTTGCTTGTTTCTCCTTGTTAACTTACTAGTTAACTCCAAGCCTGACACATGCCGGGTTATGTGATGGTCTGCTGTCAGGTTTGATTGAAAAGGGGATTTTTATTTTATTTTTTTTTTTTGAGAAAGACAATTTTCTTAAAATACTAGTTAATCTGCTGAAAGATGGCTTAGTTGTTTTGATGAGAGCCATTCATTTATATATTGTAAAAAGACGGATGAAAGATGCAGATATACTTGCATTTGTTTTGTAAGTGGCTAAGCCTGTAAGTATTCATCTCTTCATTGCAACCTATTAGTACATTTTGCATGAAAAAGGTTGTCTGATACTTGGGCTGCGTTTACTTCTGTGTGGTTCCACTAGTGTTTGCTATTATAGGCAGCTTCCTGGATGCACTTCAGAGAAAAATGCATTATAACAGAGATATAATAACATAACATCTTCATAGGTAAGCTTAGGAAACATGGGTTAGGTGAGTAGACGGTGACGTGGATTGAGAACTGGCTGCATGGCAGAGCTCAGAGGGTTGTGATCAGTGGCACAGAGTCTAGTGGAGGCCTGTAGCTAGTGGTGTTCCCCAGGGGTCAGTACTGGGTCCAGTCTTGTTCAAAATATTCATCAACAACCTGGATGAGGGGACAGAGTGTACCCTCAGTGAGTTTGATGATGACGCAAAGCTGGGGGGGGTGGCTGACACACCAGAAGGCTGTGCCGCCATACAGAGAGACCTGGACAGGCTGGAGAGTTGGGCAGGGAGGAACCTAATGAAGTTCAACAAGGGCAAGTGTAGGGTGCTGCACTTAGGGAGGAGTAACCCCACACACCAGTCCAGGTTGGGGGCTGACCTGCTGGAGAGCAGCTCTGTGGAAAGAGACCTGGGAGTCCTGGTGGGCAACAAGTTGACCATGAGCCATCAATGCACCCTTGTGGCCAAGAAAGCCAATGGTCTCCTGGGGTGCATTAAAAAGAGTGTCGCCAGCAGGTCAAGGGAGGTCATCCTCCCCCTCTACTCTGCCCTGGTGAGGCCGCACCTGGAGTGCTGTGTCCAGTTCTGGGCTCCCCAGTTCAAGAAGGACAGGGAACTGCTGGAGATGGTGCAGCGGAGGGCTACGAAGATGATCAAGGGACTGGAACACCTCTCTTATGAGGAAAGGCTGAGAGGCCTGGTTCTGTTTAGTCTGGAGAAGAGAAGACTGGGAGGGGATGTTATCAGTGCTTACAGATTTCTAAAGGACAGCTGTCATGAGGATGGGGCAGACTCTTCTCAGTCATGCCCGGTGACAGGACAAGGGGCAACAGGCACAACCTTGAACACAGGAAATTCCATCTCAACATACAATCAGCTGATGCCTGATGGTTTTGTTTCAGGCTATAATTTTTTTAAGCATCTAGATTTCTCTTTACGCAAGATAGTGATAATGAAAACCATGATCCTCTGTACAAACGTCAACTGAAAGTGAGGAACAGTTATATGCCTCCCTCTTTGATATAACTTGACTACTTCTATTTCAGAAGGTAGCTTACGTATTTCTAGTCTTGAAATGGTAAATTAGAACATAGTTTATAGCTGTAACTGCTGTGAAGTTACAAGATTACGATAGGTACAAGTAAACTGAGTTTCCCAGCCTCGTGACTGCAGGGACAAATTGACTTAATATAACTACAGGTGCTAGTGGAGCTTCAACAGGAGAAAATATGCCCTTGGAAGTTGGGGGATAACAGGAGGAGAGAAAAGCCAAGACTCCAGCACTCAAGTATCTGAGTAATTCTTAGGAAGCATAGACGGGTAAGCCTATCCAAGTGAGCTTCTGCAATACGGGTGTAAATCAGCTACCTACAAGGAAACTACCAGAGTGTAATTGAGAGAAAGAAGGAAGATCTGCCTTAGTATTTAGGACCCATAGTTTGCATGTCAAACCACACAATTGAGTTACTGACACCCTTTTTTGAAGAAATCTAATAAAATGTAACATAAAGTGCCCCTGCAACACTTTGAAGAGTAGAAATGTATCTAATATATGCGAAGACAGGACTGTAGCTCCTTTCAGGCAAGGGAAGGGGAAGATAGAGGCCAAAAATAATCTTTCTGGGCAGCAGATACTGTTAAGATGGAAATCTTAGCCTCAAGGAAAATAGATAATAATGTCTGTAGGGAGGGAGTAGTGCAGATTTTTGCAGTAAGCATTGCTGATTACAGTCTAGAGCTGTATTCTGTGATAGCTCTCACAGAAAGGTTCATTATCAAATTAGTTAGGCAATTAATGGATATCCAAGTGTCATAAATCACCAACGTTTTTGCTATTGCAGTTCTACTTTTGCATTGCCCAGGTAGAGGAGGGATGAAATAAGCTTTGTAAAACAAGCTTTGTAAACGCAGCAGGGCATTTAGCTTATAGCAGAAGAGGGGACTCACCATATCGAACTTGCATCATGGCATGGTCCTGAATGTGCAAAACTGGAGATGAGGAGACAGCAGAGAAAACAGTTCAGGATATTTCATATATGAATACATTTTGGATCTATGAAGAGGAAGCTTACAAAAATAGAGGTAGCGGTAAGCTTAAGCTTTTATAATACTCATTTCAACAAAATAAAAGGATTTGCAGGTCTTGAAAATGGCCATCAAAAGCAGCACCCTGTTTCTGGTGGCTGTTGGGAGTCAACATTTTCCAGATGTGATATGAAAACTAATGTATGTACCAAGATATTGTGAAAAATTACTGTTATGGCCAAGGTAGAAAGCATTTTGGAGGGTCTGTGCAGACTGCCAGGTAACTGCTGCAAGGTGTGATAGCTGCCTTGGCTCCTGCTGAGAATAGACAGATTTAGGTGGAAAGAGGAAGGAAGGACCAAGAGGGAAGTTGAGTTGCTCTGTCCCCGGAAGAGAGCTGAGAGGTGGACAGTGATAGTGTAGTCCCTTGAGTTACAGGAGTTTGCAAGAAGGTCTGCGCATCCTTGGCAGTAATTTGTCTTGACAGCACCAGCTGTCAGTCAGAGAAAGATGTCTCAGAGCTGCTGTGCCTGCCACTCTTCTGTGCTGATGGCTGAGATAAATGCCAGATGCTGGGTTGCTTGACAGTAGAGGAATGGATTGTGGAATACTCACTGCAGCCCTTTTCTTTGCTCATTACAGGTGACATAAATTTTCTTAAACATAAGAGGTGTCAACCAGAAAAATTGAGACCGCTGTACAGGTTGGGAAAACAGGTCTTGTGCTTTCCCAAGTAGTCTTGTGCAGACACTACTTGTCCAAAAAATCTTTTGCAGTTTAGATTTTCCATATTAGCTTGCGTGGAAGAAGTGTTTCCAGAGATGCATATTTCCTGGCTGCTATCCCAAAGCTGGTGGTGTCTACTGGGAGTTTACGATGATTTTCCTCACAGTCCACAAATGCATTTTTCTCCCTTAGCAAGAAACGAAATGTAGACACCCCTGCCTAAGTCAAATCTTGCATGCAGTTGTCTATTTGGGAGCTTGCATTCAGAAAGAAATTCTGACTCCTTAAAAATCAGTGGCAGCTTTGTTATGACCTTACATTTAAGTTGTTGATATTTGGGCAAAGGTTGTGTATTAGTACAAGTGCTGAGTAAAGTATGTAATGATAAATGACATTCAAGACAAAAAAAATTCCACCCCCATGCTTGGATTCATTTAGTATTCTTATACGATCATGGTAATGCACTCAAAGAACGTAATCCAGATCCCCTGTAGGTCCCGTAGTGTACAATCCTGGTATTGAAGCAGACAGGAATTTTGCCAATAGCTTTTCTTAAAGCAGGACTGGAGCTGTGCAGGTGTCAAGGCATACCGTTTGAATTACTTGTACCTTTCCTGGTGCTTTGATAGGTTTGTATATTATCACATAAGAGTGGTGGGATTTGTCTTGGAGAAGTAATGTTCAGATTTTGTAGATTTCCAGGTAGTTCTTCATAGGAAAGCACACCTGAGATAATACTAGCAATTGTGATTAAAAGGAAATAAATTTATGAAAATAATCATGTGCTTAAGATTCATCTGTACACTAGATTTGCAAAGCTTAACACTCATGACCCTTGATCTGGCCTGAAGTTGAAGTTATCAAGGGTAACATTTTGGAAAAAAGTGCAACTTTGACTTTTCTGGGAACCTACAAGGTTGTAGTTAATTGATGCCAGAATAATAAATAAGAATGAATTTTTCTTTTTGCCCCTCCAAATTTCAAGAATTGCCTTAAATCAATAAGGACAGACGAGTAAAATTTGATTTGAAATTCAATCTTGGTGAATTGCACTTGAAGTTCATTTTTTTTAATAGTACATACGGATCAAAAAGATACTGTTTTCAAGGAACCCCCGCTTGTGCACTGGTCTGGGTAGCCTCGTTGCATGTGAAGGTATTGAGGGTTGCCCAGGGAGAAAACTGGAACGGGAACTTTTCGGCACAAAGTAGTATGTAGGCTCAGAGGATTGCTTTGCTCTCTTTCCATGGGTGATTGCTACTTCCCGAGCAAACCTAAGATGGGGCTGAGCCTCCACTAGTGAGAGCCAGCATATTGTGGAAGAGTAGCTTTATCAGCAGACTGCATTATACCTCTTCCTAGTCATCGAACATGGGGGATGTTTGCATTTGTCAGGATCACTGGTTACTTTTAATACCCAGGTGAGGGGAAAGGTTGTATGTGCTGGAAAAGATTTTAAAGGTTTCTTTGAAGGAGCTATGACTGAATTCTCTTCTCTCACCTGTTCCCGTACAAGGAATAGCTGTGGAGAGATCGTAGTATCATGTCTGTATCAGTCTCCACAGCAGTGATTTGGGCCATGTCCCTATAGACCTTTCGGTTTTGGTACTACACATGGCTTCTCCAACTTGTCTGAGGCCTGGCACCAGTTACCCTGCACAGAATACTTGCCTTATTCTCTTCTGTCTTGCTAATGCCCATCCCTGGACACACATACGCTTACCGTGCTGTCAGTGTGAGTCATACTACTGTACCAGTATGACCTTTATGGTCAGAAAAGTTAATTTTAGTCCTCTGTAGCTTTTGCTGTCCCCCTGGTGAATGCTAGTTTTTAGCAATTGCAGCGTATGTTAAATGTTGCAGGTAACTGAACTAATAACAGAGATGCTGTGAGTTGATTGTTGCAAGGATGACTTAGATTTTTTTTTTTTTTATAATTGTCGTGGTTTAGCCTCATGTGGCAACAAAGAACGACGCAGCCCCTTTCTTGTCTCTTCCCCAGCCATGGGGGAAAACCAGAAGAAAAAGGCAAAACTCATGGGTTGAGACAAATGGCCTGTTGGAACTTCTGCAGGATAGTGGTTTGGCGTGCTATCAGCCTTGCTGTAGGACCTCAGTCGAGTAAAAGGTTACCTGTGCTTCAAGTGGAAACACTGGAAAAGTGAATACAGTAACATTGGTTTTCTATGTTGAGATTTCTAAAACAAATTCAAATTTGGAGGAAGATAAGTCTGAATAGACTACTTGAAACATCATCCTCTGTTTTTTGATAAAGCATTTTGGTTTTGGAATAAGACCTTAGTAGTAGTTTACCTATGCATAACTGGTGGAAGTTTGTCTTAGGGCAAAGAATGCTTGCCATATATAGATATATGTATATTTATCAGTATTCCTTTGTAGAAAGATATAAGTGTGTGTATGTCAGTATTTCATTTCACTTTGGTTTTAACCTGATTTTTGATATTTAAGACCACAAATATGGAGAAGAGAAGTCTCCAGGGAGACCTTATTGCGTCCTTTCAGTACTTAAAGGGGGCCTACAGGAAAGACAAGGACAAATTTTTAGCTTTTTAGCATGGCCTGCTGCGATAGGGCAAGGGGTAATGGTTCTAAACTAAAAGAGGGAAGATTCAGACTAGATATAAGGGAAGAAATTTTTACGATGAAGGTGGTGAAACACTGGAACAGGTTGCCCAAAGAGGTGGTAGATGCACTATCCCTGGAAATATTCAGGGTCCTGTTGGATGGGGCTCTGAGCAACCTGATCTAGTTGAAAATGTTCCTGCTCATTGCAGGGGAGGTTGGACTAGATGACCTTTAAAGGTCCCTTCCAACCCCAATGATTATATGATTCTAAATCCCCCAGAAATTCTTACCTGGAGGTCTTTCAGAGCTAAGCTAAGCATATTTATTAGATTTACTGCTGTAACTTTCTTAGACGTTTTTCCTGAATGTTGCTTGCTGATTTTTACTGAGCACCTACCATGACAAAAACATCGTGTTGCCTTGATATTCCACAAGTTTGTCTTGTGTTTCCTTTTTTTGCTTTAGGCCCATGGCCAAAAGAAGAGCTAACATTTATGTTACGCGTAAGTGGAAAATCAGTACCCTTAAAAAGGCAATGGTTCAATTATGCTGTGGCATAACTCGCCCTGCAGAGAAAACACGCACACTGCAACGAATTCCTAGCAGGTTGGCAGTAGCCTCAGGGTGTCTTGTAATCGCTGATCTCCCTAGTTGCTGCCAGAGGGGGCAAATTCCTGGATGAATGGTCACTTTTCCAGTGAAACCCTTTCCCACAAGCCATGGCAAGAGTACTGACTGATCTCTTGCCAAACAATTCACTTGCATGAGGAATTGACTGGGGTTTGTACCTACCACGTACAGAGAGAAGGTGTCGCGACCAGGCCGCAAACATTAGTTTAAAGTTATGTTTCAATCACCCAGTTGGAATTAAGGCACAAGCAAGGCCAGATGTTGAAAACTCACCAGAACAATTTATTTAACAACAATTTATGTGGTCGAAGTAGGAAAAAGAGAGAGAGAAAAGGAAAGGAAATAGAAAGTGCAAGCAGATAGTCACCACTGTGGATCCAGCGACGTCTCGTTGGTCTTTTTCACCCAGGTGAATCACAGGCGGCAGGAGAGGGAGCTCAGTCTTTGGTCTGTTTGGCTTCCTTTTATAGTTTCGAAGTGGTTCCAGGAGGAGGTTATTTGCATGTGAAGTGTGATGGGGTGGTCCACCAGGCAGGTTCCTGTGGTCACCACAGTTCCTTTGCACAAACAGCACACCAGCAGGGTTTCAGGCAAAGTTCCAATTTAGAGTCCCACAGAAGGCTTTTCTGCACTGGCTTTTTTTTTTCTATTTGACTTCAGTTTTTTCTAAACTCATAAGTCTCTTTCTCTCTTCCTCCTCTCCTTTCCAGGAGAGACTAGGGAGAGCATCGTTCATTCGTTTCATTGGCCAGTCTGGCCCAAACCATGACAGACAGCGTTAATACTTAGGTTTGCATGTTCTATACAAAGCACACACAAAAGTATCCCTAGAATAAAGTATTTCTTGAACGTCCATACTCAGTGGAAATGGTGAAATAATCATTTGACTTCTTTGGCATGGAAAAGTATAAACATTTTTTAGGATGCCAGCTGTCATCAAACACTCAGGACTTTTCTAACAAATCATTCAAGTACTTCTTTTCCTAAGAAGTTTTAAGAACAGAAGATGCATTAAGAAAATAAAGGAGGTGAAGAGGTAAGGGATTAGTTTGTCAAAGAGATGTGGGGGAGAGGTGTTTCAGTTAATTGTCATTATCACTTGTATTGCTGAAGAAGACTCAGAAATCGAATTAGCCCTGTGTGTTAAACTCTTTGATGAAGAGTCTTGTTTTACTTGCTATGTTCATAAAGAACTTCTGAAGAAATTAAAGCCTAAGAAAATGCTGATGTCTGTCAGATATAAATCCTGATCTTAAGGCTATTCTCTTGTTGTGTAAGAGTTCTGTGGTTTGAGTCATGCTGCAAGCAAGCATGCTAGGAAGCTAGATATTTACAGATAATTTGCCAGCATGCAAAGTGTTCTTCTGTTCAGCCTGTTGCATGATCATGAAGATCAGGTGAGAGGGCTTGTGGAGCTCCCTAATGGAGGGGTGGGAAGAAAAGAAATTTGCAGACGATGGTGCAGTAGGAAGAGCTAATAGAGAACTCAATTCAGCAAAGCCCTCCCCAGCATAGGCAGAACATGTGCCAGGACAGAAAGGGAACAGGGGCAGAAAGAGACTCTGCTCAGAAGGTCATTACAGAAGCAGGTGAAGGTAATAGTTGTTGAAGGGTTTTGAAGAGGGGAATCGAGGGAAAAATCTTTCAGAAGTGAGACAAGTTCTTCGTTCACTATAAAGCTGGAAATACTGTAATCTAGTCAGAACAGTGTGTGGGCCATAGGATATCTGCAAATTAATTTGGTTTTACAGTAGCATTTTTCGTTTAGAAAGCCATATCATCTACACCAAATCTTTTGCCAGTGATGGGAGTCCACGTTATTTGACCTGTTTGCCAGTTTATTATAACCTGTGCTTCCTTGGGAATTTCTGGTGTTTGAAAACTGGCCAAGACCTGACCTCTGTAGAACCCCTGCTATGGATTAAATGCGTTCAGTGATTATTTACTGCTTGTAATTTTGTTCTGAGAACTCTCTCTTAGCTAGTGTTTAAGACACTGCATGGGATTCAGGTTGTAGCTTAAGGCATGTAAGTTACAGCCAAGCATCTTGGCTCTGTCTGTTGTCAGAGGTGATCTGTAACAGACAATGGAGCTTATTCCTAACTATATAAGTGGAGACAAGGTAGCCTGGATGCTGAATCCCATTCTTACTGCATCATAGAACACATTTTATGTTCAAATTTAATCAAACATCTTGTAATACCAAATCATGTGCCTTCCTAGGGTAGGAAGGGCTCTTGAAGAAAGGAGGGAATGGTCAGGGTTAGGAAAATGGAATTGAGGGATACACACAGGAGAAAGGAAACAACAGCCTCAAGTTGAAGGTGAAGATACCTTTGGGGGGAAGGTAAGTACTAGAATAGCTCTTGATCGCTGTCTTGCAAGTAATCAACTACACTTGGAGTAGAAGCATGGGAGAGCAGAGCAAGAGAAGATAGGAAACTGCTAATTATAGCTCTAGACCTATTTTGGTTTTTTGGAATAGTAACAAGGAAGCTCTGAAAGAGGAAGAATGAACTGCTGCAGGTCATCTGTCATCACACAGTGTGTGATGTCATCACACAGTGTGTGATGAGGGTAGCTTTGTGGTGGGAACATGGAAGTGACAGTCAGAAGATACCTGGATTCAATTTCCATCGCTGCTTTACATTTGTGCAGTGGCTTAGCTCTCAAAATTGTGCTGCTGCTGTCTCCCATGGATAAAAGAAAGCTGACAGGATATTATTTGCTTAATTTGCAAGGGTACAATCGCTTAGGCCAGGCTTCTTGGACTGTTGTTTCTACATGTTACCCATGATTTTCAAGCAGTGACAGAGAAGATGTTAAGTTGCTCAGAACTCCCAATTTAATTTTTAGTCTCAAAGTCTTGTTGGACCCTCACAGCCTCTTTGGTTTAACTGGTTTCCTAACTGACCAGGGACGGCTGTTTTAAATTAATTTGGAAAATTTCACACAGGGTTCTGGCACTGGCTGAGCTGAAATTGGCTTTGAAACTGCAAATTCAATTGAGACAACTTGAGAGCGTGGCCTTGGAAATGTAAGATCATTATCCGAAGGAAGACAGTCAGAGAAGGATGGCAATGTCTCATGGATATACACTTTATTGAAGTCAGCACTTTCAGATATGCAATGCTACTACGTCAGCCAAATTGAACATAGCCTTTTCTTTTGCCATCTTCATGGCTGTAAAAAAAAAAAGTATCCTTCCGTCACTTTATCACCTGCAGGGTTTGCATTGCTTGTTTGGGCAGCACACAGCAAACTTGAGGATTCAAGTTAAGGCCTAAACATGTTACTAGCACTGTATTATAATGCACCACTGCTCTATCCCAGTCTGGAAAAACAGGTTTTAGTGTCCTGCTAACGAACACCTGGTGGTCTGTTGCCTTCTCATTGGTCTGTGAAAACAAACAAGCAAATGCTGCCCATCCCACCTTAAACTTACTGTTATAGGTTTCTTGACTCTCCAGAAGATTTTGAAGGGAACCTAGAAGTTTAAAAGAGGTTTAAGGAAACCACTTAGTTAAAAAGAAGAGAGGAAGTTTTAGTTCAGTGTTGTGGTCAACCATCAGGGACACCTGGGGGTTTTGCTTATTTCACACTGTTTGCCCTCTTCTGAAAAGAGTAGGGCTTCATCTTGGCCAGAGGGAGTCCATAGGGGATACTTGTGTCGCATTTAACTCATAAGCAGCTGCTATCCAGAAATGTCCCTGACTGCTTGATCCCAAGTAGTTACCTAAAATTCCAAATGCCAGGTCAGAGAAAGAGCATTAGGAGCCAACCTGGTCACAACACTGTTTATATTCATTAGAAAATTATTTCTTTGGGGGCATTGCTTGCAGATGTAGTTTCTTTACCCACTTATGCAGATGGATGTTTTTTAATAGCTTTTCAATATAAAGGGTAGAATGTAACTACTTCTCAGCTGTGCAATATGCCTCTGTAATAATCACTGCATATATACCCTTCAGATAGGCTGCAGTGCTGTTAATGTTTTGAAATACCATTGGTATGCTAGGCTACCTAGGAGGGAAGGAGAGTACTGTGGTCCCTTTCAGTCTATAATCCTGCTTGCAAAAAAAGGGTTAAATATCACCAAACCTTCAGCTCCATCTGTTGCTGTCTGTCCTTCTCCATCAGTCTTGCAGCAAGCAGCACTGAAATCCTAGTCACAGATTGCTTTTCCTCAAATGAGGGGCCAGGGACACTGTACAGATTATTTATAGGCAATAACAGCAAAAGGGCCTAGGTGCAAGTTTCAGTTCTTTTAATTTTGCTCATAACTTTTTGGTCTGTTCTGAATTTTACTTCTCGTAATTGTACAGCTTGCAACAGGTGTTGAGCAGACATTCTCATTGTAGCGATTTCATGTCAAGCATCTGTCTTCAGTTGAGAACGTCAGGGTCCAGGAGTGCTTACGTAACATTTTTCTGAGTGTTTTTATAGTGAGATATATTTGGATGGTTTTACCTTTATTTTTCTTTCTAGTAGATAGCAAGAGACACTCGCCCAATTTTGAGCTTTATGCCAGAACAACGTCAGTTACATGAGCTGACAGTAACAATGCCAGTTAACAGAACAATGTCAGCTGAGCACCTGCCATAGGACATCTTTCTGCCTTTACATTCAAGGGGAAACAACCTTCTCATTTCAGCTTATTGGAAAATGTACGTAGAGCTAAAATTATAGTTATCAATCACAGCCAAACTGGTAAAGAAAAGTCAGTAGTGCTTCTAGTGAGTTGTAATCACATCAAAGCCAACAGTATTCTTTAAACAACAGAATACCAAAAGACAAATTGGAAACAATGAAGAGGCTGAAGAAGCCAATTCTTAAACATGACTAAGGGTGTAGGCAGGAGAGCTGTAACACAGGATAACAGGAGAACATTGTAGCCCTTTCTGATAATCTTCTGGGGCATATGAAATCAATAAGATGACTGGAGAGAGGGAGCTTAATTTGACGGGGAGGGGAAAACAACGACAAATTATGTAGACGGATGGGAAAGCGTATAACATGGTCTTCAAAAAGAGCAGGAACAGCAAAGAGACCAGCTCTGAACAACTAAGAGTTAAAATGAAGATGGAATTGAGCAAGCCGAGAAAGATATTCATGTAGCAAGGAAAAAAACCCTGTAATGGTGAAAACTGGAAGTGTGAAATCTCTTGAGGTAAACAGGGGAAGCCCCAGTGTTTTGAGTAATTTAAATCCACTTTGGACAAAACTCCAAAACATACTGTAAATAACAATCCTGTATATCAGAGGAGTGGATGTTCCCACAGTTCATTTCAGTAACTTTTCTGGCAGGAGCTTTACTAGGAAGAATTGACTCTCAAGTTTTCTGGAATGGAAAGAGAGCCGAGTTGGATCTTGGCTGGAGAGAAGGAAGGTTTCAATAGGGCTTTTTGTTAGGGTTTTTTAAGTATATATAAGCAGCTGAGGATCATCTATGTTAAAATGATCTCCAACTCAGCTCCAGTAATAAAAGCATCAGAATATATATTAACACAACATTTGAAAAAACTATGGGGAATCACTTTTGCCCCCTTCAGGAGGGGTTACATTATCAGATCCTGAGTTGTCTACAAATCTTTTTTTCACACTTTCTTGATGGCAACAGGAATTTTGCTGCTAGTATCTTTGAAACTAATGCTTATTCCAACTGGTTAAAAGGAAATAAGTGCCATGTATCCACACTTTGAAAGCTCAGTTACCTCCTCTTGAAATTAATTTTGTGAACTGAATTATTATCTTTGTAAATCTGCAGTGTAACTGTGCATGGACAGGGGAAATAACAGTGAATCTCCAAACCTTAACATTTTTCAGCAAGAAAAATGTTGCGTATCTTATGCAATCTTAGTTAAATAATGGTTAAATTATACTTCAGAATGGTGTTATACTACATTTTGAACTAACGAAAGGATTTTATTAATCCTGTTAAGGTTTCACTATTTCTCAGTTAAATGTCCATGCAGGCATAGTTCAAGATTGTCTTCTATGCTAAGTAGGAAAATGTTCAGCATTTGTTTCCCAGATAATATCTAACATATCTGTCACTTGCAGAATTCATAAACTGATGGGACAGTAATGGGTGAGAAGGATTCCTGGTATTACTGTAATGAATATTAAAAAGCATAAGCAGTTAACTTGAGGCAGGATGTGATTCCTGTGACTTTCAAGGCTTCAAAGCTTCCTTAGGGATAAATTATCCCCTAAGTGTTTGGTTGTGTTTTACTCTGGCTTTCCTTCATAATAGCCTTGCTGGATGTCACTGGAAGCAAGATATTAAACCTAGAATGAGTGGTCTGATACAGGGGCGCTTCTGAGCATCTTCACTGGGCTCGGAACAAACCAAACCCTGTCCGTTTACAGGGAAGCTAATAGTCACCAGATCAAAGTAGCATTAATAATTCCATAGCAGCCTATAAAAAGAGCATCCTGGATCCTCTGCCTTCAGACCTGCAAATTTGAGTGACTTTGCCACTTCATAGGTGGGAAGTTGAGATGGAAAACAGAATCCTCATCTCTTGAGGAAAATTAAAGCTTGTATCATAAGCATAAGTCAAGGCTTGAAATATGGCCATGTCATGAAAATCAATGGCAGTTTACATCGGAAAAGGAGCTTTTCCGTTCTGCATATAGCTTCTGGATTAGCTTCATCTCACTGGACTGCTCGAGCAGTCTGGGTGGGAGAGGCAAAAGTCTGCCAGGGGTCATCAGTGTTTTGCCTTCATTTCCAAGCACAACACAAGGACTATGATGCCTGTGAAAATGTGACTCACCGGAAAAGCTTTTGGCTGTGATACGCCTGTAAGGATCATAACAGAAAAGTATCTGCTTTCCGTAGTCTGTTACCAATCTGTAGCATGCTAATGGTGGCGCGATACATTAAATGGACTTCTTAAGTAGTCTGTGCATAGGACAAGCATTTAGATGATTTAAAAATACATTATTAAAAGCTTTTTTCCAGTATTAATAAAGAGTATTTGTTGAAAGCTTTGGAAAGCCTGCCTGTGTGTGAGGATCTGTTTTCATAAGGAAAGGTTTTTATAACAAAAGTTTGTATGGGGTTCTTGGTTTGAAAAAAGAAAGAGGATACACCCCTGAAACTATTGTTATCTGTGCTTGTGTGCATTATATTATAAGCCCTATTTCTTGTGGAATTTGTCACATCACGTTTGTCTTGTGTAACAGAAGGAAATCCGTTCTAAGGGATGGATGATGGTATAACAGAGATCTGTGGGTTGGAAGGATTGTAAACCTTTTGAGAGTAAAAACAGACCCTTAAAATTAAGGCCTTAGTCTTGCGAACTACACAGCAAATATACATTGCAGCAGATATGGAAATGCTACTTGGTTTTGAATTGGCTGAAGTTATGTAAAGGATTGCTGGCAAAAGCTGAGGCTGGGTTTTACTTTGTTTTTCAAACGTGGGAGCCAGTTCTGTGGTGATTCCAGCATACCTCAGTCAGCGTAGCAAAAGGACAGATGTGTCGACAGGTCTGGACTTGTGAATTCATATCCAGCACAGTAATTTGCCCATTGCAAACTCATCGTCTGACTCCTTACCATAGCCTTACAGTTTGTAGATGCATCCTGTTTAGATGACATTTGGGGGAAGCACTGGCAGCTGGCCTGGGAATTATATATAGCTCAGTACAGCAGGGTACATATTTTCAGTTCTGGGTAACTTTTAACAGATATGACCAAAATCACCACAAAGAAAATGTAGGTGTGAGTCCCTATAGAAGGAAGAAGAAAAGGTTAGACTGTTCTTTGTAATGACTGTATCAACGAATAGGCAAGAAAACATATTTAAAATTAAAATGCAACATGAAGAAACAATTGTAATGGCAATCACAGGTGATGCAGGAGCTTGTATGACATGGTGCGTATGGAATAGGAAGATTTCTTTTTTTCTCCTCAGTATAGCAGTTAGTTCTGTCTTAATGAGCAGGATATACATCTGGGTTAGGAAGTCACAAAGGGGGTATAATAATACCTAAATTTTTCAGATATATTTTCCATATTTCTTTTGCAAATGCCTAGTTGTGGTTACTGATAGACTGCTGTCTTGAAAGTGGTCGTTATCTGGTAGATATCCTGTTTGCCTCGAGGCTTGGAGTCCTAAGTATGATGATTTTTTTTTTTTTTTTTTCTTTTTTGGCTTTGTGTGGTGCTGACAAAGAAGGCTGCAAATTTCAGCTGAGTTTTTGTTTCATGGTGACCGTAAGTTACAGGATGGGCCATTGGAGACTGAAACTGAAAGACTCCAGGGAGGTATAGAGCCTGTAATGGAAGTGTACCCACCTGTCACACAGCTCTAAGTAGCAGAACTGCTCTTTTCATGATAGGACAGCACTGAACTGGAAACACAAAAAGAAGCAACTTTGAATGTGTGAAAATAGAAAATGCTATTTGTTCTGGCTGAGCTGTTGCAAAACTATAGTTAGGGCTCCCACAGAACTTAGTCTTGGCACAGGATAAAACAGTATTATATTTTCTGAAGCTCTCCAGCAAGTACTTGAGAGACCATGTAGTATGAAAGGCCAAATCATGACAATCCGATGGTGAAAAAGATTTTATGTCTTTGCTGTCTTCTTAAGCATGGTTTGTTTCCTAGGTGGACTCCATAACATACATGATGCCATTGTTTTCAGGTTAAAATGGATGCTAATTGCTAATGAGGTGTCTCATCTGTACAGCTTTCAGTAGGAACCATCAGCCAAATAGGGCTGGAGTGTGCGTCCTCTCCATAGACGTACTAGAGCCGAAGGGAGTATGGAGTACGCTCAGAGCTGCACTAGGCAGTCAGTCTCTTCCTTGTGATACAGAGGATCCAACACTGCTGACGTTCCTTAATATCTCTGGTTATTTCTAAAAGCCATTGTAGCATGCTTTGATATAGAAACATGAGTAGCACCACTGTGCCATATCCACAGGCAAAAGCCTCCTGAGCCAATTGGAGTCCTTAGCTCGCACTGACCAGCACTGAGCATGGGCCAAGGAGGGCAGCGTCTTTGCTTCTCACAGTAACTGAATACTCTATTTTTGACACAAAATAGGGAAGGCTCCAATGTAATTGCTTAGTGGTAGGCGACTGAATCTCTGCTGAAAGCGCCAGCTTTAAATGGCTGTCAGAAATACACATCGATTTCAGAGGTCTCATGTAAGATTTTGTAAGGTGACTGTGTCTGCTGCTTTAAAGTAATTTTTCTTTATGATTGATTCTTGGGCTTTAACAGGCCTTAACAGCTACCACAGGCCTTAACAGCTCGTCTCAGGATTTAGTAATAGTATGTGAGAAACTAGGGTAACCCTGTCAAACTAAGATACTCCTGTCAAGTTGTGTGTTTCTCCTTTGGAATGGTATTCAGGCTGGTACCTTCCCATGAATGTTATTTCTCAAAACACCACTGCACCAGACTTTCATAAAGAACCTACTTGGACTGAGCTTTTCCCTAGTTTTAACCATTAAGATATCCTCCAAACCCATTCCCTTCTAAATAGCTGTCTTCCTAGCCAATAAGAAATGCAAAAAGCTGCTACAGTCTAGAGGGCACTTATGCCACTCTTCCCATATGGTCTTTGGGGTGTGTATATTGCGGTGATATCACAAAACTGAAGAACTAAAATGACTGGTTTTTCTTGCTGGTTTACACTGGAGGCTTGGTAACTACCATTTTTAAATGATGTATTTTAGAGAATGGTTATTGGGTGAGTAATAAGGAAAAAACAGACTGCACAGTTCTAACTGCTCACCTTGAGAAAGTAATGGGAGAGTCCTGCTCCGAAAACACTGATGCAATTTTACTTCTAGGTTACACTCGTGAAGTATTGAGAGTTACCTACAGGAATTACTTGACGTCCCTACCTTAGGTTTGACACACACACAAAAGACAGGATTTGAGCTTTCCTTAAATGTAAGATAAGCAAAGAACAGTGCTAAAGCTATTTGAAAATAAAACACTAATTATTTTTTTTTTCTTGATTAATCTGGCTTGTTCTTGGGTAAAAGTCAAGAGACAGAGAAGATAGTTCTAAGTAGTTATTGGTTTCCTGCCTATAAGCAGTGCCTTTTGCATGTCTGGTTTGTCTTCCCACATGTCACAGATTTCCTGTTTATCTTGTGTTCTGCTGTTGCAGTGGGAAGGAAAACCAAATTCTAAGTATTTTTTTCTTTGACATGAGCTATCAAAATTAGGACTAGAAGTCAAAACAATAAACAGCTAGTGTATTGATAAACAGAAGAGGTGAACACAAGGAGACAGAACTTGCAACTGGCATACAATTGTACTTCAGCAAAAACTAGAAGAGAGTTTGCAGTCCATTGGCAGGATCTCACAGAGCTGCGAAGATTTGAAGAATCATAGCAGATGAGATTAAATTCAAACCAGTGCCGGATAGCGCATGTTGGAAGTAAGAATTATAGCAGTGATGTGGTTGACTGTTGTGAACAGCCAGGAAGAAGAGCAAGGTTTTAATGTTAACAATTCAATGAAAACAGATGTTCATTGCATAGCAGGAGTTAGAGAATTACATATTTATACAGTTAACAAGATGGTCCCCTGTTCCAATGCATTAAGTACTATAGAAATCCATAAAGGAGTTGTGCACTTAGGTTTCTGGTGACAGCGAGACCCTGCTCGGGATCCAGTTGTGCTTTCTCAACTTGAGCAGGTTATTTCTCTTGATGAAGTCAAAGCAGATAAGATGTTGCTAAGGAAGAAAAGACCTTGGGCAATCAAAGAAAACATATGTGTTGTATCAGCCTGCAGATAGCAAAAGGGGGGCAACTGCGGGGGGCATGGCATTTATAGGGTCTGGAAGAGAACGCGGTGAGGTAGCTCGAGATGGAAAAGGTGAGCCAGTAGGCCGGCCAGGTGCGGAGGGTGGGCCTCCCAGCTAGTGCCAGGTACGGAGGCCAGGCCAACGGTAGGGTGCTGGCCAGGCACTCCTACAGCCTCACGTCGATGGTAGTGTGGAGGGGAGCTGTCTTGGAGGTGGATCCACCTCCATAGGTTCTTCTTCATCTCGAGGAGGATCCACCTCCATGGGTTCCTCCTCATCTGGAGAAGGATCCACCTCCATGGGCTCCACAGCACCAGCTACACGAGCGGTGGCCACTGCGGCTGAGTAGCTGATGGTGCCTCCCCTCTGACGCCTCCTCTGCCTCCGCACCTCTTGTAGCGTCTTCTCTCTTTGCCCACGCAGAAGTGGGCACCCGCTCGTTTTGCCGTTGTGGGTACTCTTGCTGCCAACCATCGTGGAAGTCAAGGACACAGAAGCTCAGCGAATGGGGAGCAACTGCTGGGGGCGTGGTATTTAGAGGGTCTGGAATACAACGTGGTGAGGTAGCTCGAGGCATCAGGAGGCCATTGTGATGGCTATGCAAATAACCAAACATGGCTATTCTGGCAGCTGGGGGGCCTGTGGCCTTAAGGGTATCCTAACCTGTACCTTTAAGGTACTGCGTACCTGAGGAAGAGGAGGGTTGAGGGGAGCTGAGGGCTCCTTTCCTGGGGATCGCTCCCCTGGGTCCTTTCCTAACGGAGGGACATTCCATGGATCAGCTCTGAAACGTGGGCAGTGCTTTTCCTGTGGAGGGCCACAATTGTCTGGACTCTACCCACCCATCCTTTTCTGCATTTTAATGGCCCAGGGACTGTTAAAAATCTACATGAACCAGATGGAGATGCTCCACCCACCAACTCTGGTGGCACGTGGATCAGGCCCACTGCAAGTGGTTCCTCACAGAGTTTGGGGGAAGAGGGGACAACTTTGCAAGGTCTAACTGGTCCAGAGACGTGAGACAGAGGGCAAAGAGGCTGACTGCTCTGAAGATGCTGCTACCATTGCACTTCAGTAGCAGAAGGGTACGTTGCTGATATCTCAGGGGGAGTATAGCAACAGAGCCCTGGACAGGATTCACATTTGGCTACTGGGAAAATGAAGGGGAGCTTTACCAACAGTACGTGTGAAGCCACACAACCTCTTAAATCACAGCAGCTCTCAGTCCATCCCCAAACCCAAGTGCTTTGTCAGAGCACTGCTTCCAGTCTCAGTTCTCAGCCTCTCCCAGCCCTGGCCAGACAGCGACCGGCAAGAACCTGTGGCAATTTTGGCAGTCCTGGCAATGGATCAGCTCCACGCTGCTCCAGCCCTAGAATGCATCATCTCCATCCAAGAGGTACAACTGCCCATCCCAGCACTGTTTCCAGATGCATCTTTCCACTTCAGCGGGAGAAGATGGGCTTTCTAACCTTTGTATCCGACACAATGCATTTACACCTTGGTTTCTGGGTGTTACGTCGGACAAAGACAGCTTGGTTGGTTTGTTTTAAACTCTCCCTCCTAATAGTGACAGTATAATGCCATCTATGTGTTAGGCACTTGGGTCACTTAGACTAAACTTTGCAATACTTGCTTTCTCTTTTGGTATACAGTAATGTGTCTAAAAGATGGGATTGTGGCTAGGGCCTATTTCTGGGGGATCAGCATGTATAACTTCTGTGGTGGATGACATTGTTATCCTTTTGTTGGCAAATCAGTAGAAAAGCATTATGTAGGCAATAAATGCCTGTTAGACTTGATGTCTTGCTTCAGTGATTGGCAATTTCTAGCTGGCTCTTAATAGAAGATCAGTTCTTATCTTCCTGCTGCTTTTGATTCATAATAATAACAATTCTTCTAAAACTTCTGTATGTTGACTTGGAAATTTTCTGTGTCAGGTGAAATTATGGTTGAACTTGTTGAGAGGAGGCGGCCTTGGAGTGTGGCACTGAGCATTCAAAGAGCTGAGTTTGTAGTGTGTTTTGTAGCATGAGCTACGGTTTACATAAACAGTGAAATTGCTCCTTGCTCACAAAGAACAGCTAACCATCCTCTTCCATCTGTGTGGCTCAGCAGCGTGTGTTTAAAGGCATAAAATCCTAGTTTTTCTGTCCAGCCTATTTCCTGTCCCAATCCCTAGGTGGATCAGGGAGAGAGGAGAGGATTGATTGATGGAGTTCTGAGGGGTTGTTTGTGTTAAAACTTTATCAAACTGGAGCAGGGGAGAAGGAGGGGAGACAGGGAGAGATGAATTAGAACAGAAAGGGAATGTACAGGAGGAACGTGTAAGGAATGTGAAATGTGAAATAGTTAGGAATGTGGCAAATACTTGACATGACTAGAGAGTATTGCTGTGACTCTCTTCATGGAGAGAGACAAAGGCGAATGCTTGGGACATTCCCACCTGCAGTGAGGACTGATGGGAAGTAGGACCTGTTCCAGCTCCCTGTCCAATGAAATTCTTTACCCTGGACCCCCTTGCTTCTACTACTGCCTTCCCCTGCACTGCTTTTGCAGTAGCCCAGCTCCAGGCCCTCCCTCTGCTCCCTCCCAGCACACCTGCCTTTACTAGTCATGCGTACACCCACCTGATCCGTCCTGCTGCTCTGTGACACCAGCATACATCCCTATCCAGTCCCTCCTCTGGTGCTGTTCTCCTGCTGACCCCAACACACATCTACCAGTCAGCCCATTGGATTTAGCCTGGACTTGAGTATGAATCCTTTCTTCCCACACTTCCTCCAGCTCTTTTTTCACATAACCTTTCCTTTCTACGGATTTTTCCACTTTATTGACTCTACCTCCCGTAGTCTTTGAAGGTGGCTTCTGAAAAATCAGTCTGTATCCAGGCGATGTGGGAGCTGGTGACTAGTAAAATCCAAGACAAGGCACGTTAATGATGGCTGAGTGAGACAGGAGATGCATTACATGAAAAAGAAGAATCCCTTCAATGCAACTCTCAGCTTGCCATTACTAAGCAGCACGTTTTCAGTTAAACTTCAGTAACGTCCTGGGCTGCCATTCGTCTCCTTGTTCTACTAACTGGCAGATTCCCACAGACAGACAACCCTGATGACAAAAACAGGCTTTCTGATCTCCCACACTTAAGTGGCAGGTGTTCACTGATTTATCTTGTTGTTTTGATATACCTTCCCCACCAGGAGGGCAGGTTGTTTGAAGAGCAGTCCCAGCTTGCTTGGGGATCGTTACCAGTGCTGTGTTTGTTTGGTGGTGTCTGCTGTGCTTCTTGAATAGCTGCAGATTGCTGTAGCGCACCTCTGCTCAGCATACAACTGCCCAAGGGCTCAGGCAGCTTCTGTGAAGGTGAAGAGGTAAGGGACTGTTAAGGGGCATTTGATTTTTTTTTTTTTTTTTTTTTCCCATCCTCAAACCATTTTTAAACATGGACTTTTAAGACCAACTTCAAGCAAGGGTGCCATGCTCTTTGGCAGGCTAACAGTCAGTGGAGCTCTGATGTAGAAATGATTGTCTGCTTCCAAGGAGTTGGCGGTCCTGTGCATGTACCATAAAGCTCTGAGCTCAGGACTGAGTTATCTTTTTTCTTTTAAAAAAAATCTGGTGTTTCAGTTGAAAAGGGGCATACCTAGTAATGGAAACTGGCAAAACTGTTAGTACAGCAGCCCAGGGTCCAGGTCCTCTCATTTCACAAAATGCTGCCCACTTTTACTTCAGCTGCTCTTTACCGCATACCATGGTTTTATGCCTAGAGCTCTTACTGTAATTTATATTTATTCCTGTTATGTTCATTTCAGCTGATACACCAATTAATGCTAGGATTCGTTTTCAACTGTTAAGTTTCAAAGCAAACTATTCAGGTTTTATGTTCAGATTCATACTGGTACAGTACAGTTTTCTACTTTCACTCTTTGCATTCTGAATAAACTCCCTCCTGGCATGTAGCTGCATCATCTGGAGCTGCAGGAGATATGGTCTAATTGCCACCTTAGATATTATCTTTATAGCAGTTTGAGTGCCTAGGCAGAGGGAGTGAATACAGCTTAAAGACTAGACATTCAGCTCATAACTTTTTGTGGCAGTACTCAGGCTACAATCCTTATTTTGTAACATCTGATTGACTTTGTAGATCCATGTAAATGCAGCTGATGTGTAAAGGTAGGGTTTGAGTGTTGTGGTTCCTAATATTCAATGTCCCCCATGCTTTCATGCATGGGATTTGTATTCCCCAATGGGTCTGACACACACCACCCAAACCCCGCCTTTTTCCCCCTAGATGTCCTGAGGCTATAGTATTGCACATTGATAGAGTTTGGGTCGATTATATTAAACATGCTATGAAGCATATGTGCTATTAAAGCCAAGGCAAACTACTTCCAAGTTGCTTATATGCTGATTCTATGGCAGTGAGGTCTCTGGATTCTCCTTCTTGCTCTATGTGGTCTGTGAAAAGAAACTGAATCATTCCTTTCACTATTTACTTTCTGAACAATTTTTGGTAGCAAGGCTATTACACACCTGTATGCTTTCCATGTGAGGAAAAATAACAGTTGTCCTGACTGTGGGGCTGCTGAAGCCAGCCCACCAGGGAATGCATGAACCGTGAAAATTGCTTTTCAAGCATATATCTCTCTGTATTCTCAGGAACACGAGGAATACGCACCCTGAAATTTGGCTTTATTATTTTTGCATAACCCATTACTTAGCAACATGTAAATGTGGCCTTTCTCTTATTTCAAGTCACTATATGTTTGAGTGGTGACATAGGAAGCCTTGCCCTTTTCTTCTATGAGTAATTTGGCATGTTTGCATATGTCCAAAACAGTCTTTTGTCTTACATGTATCTTCATGAGTTGTAAGGAAGCATAGGAAAGAATTGTACGCACAGACAAGAGCAGCTATAATGAACAGAACACATATAGCGCGTATAGGGTATGGGTCAGTACAAAACACCTGTCTGATCAAGATGATCCATGCAGGCTCAGACCCAAGATGGCTGTAGTCTGCAACCTGTCCACTAACCAATTTAGTGGCCAACATATAAATACCTAGAGAGTGGTAAAAATGGGGCATGCTTATGTGAGACTTGCCCCAACTATTTTCTGCTCTTTGAGGTATTTTCAGTACGTGGCTTTTTCTCAGCTAGAGGTGGATTTCTCTTCCATGGAATTGTTTGGTCTCCTTTTGAACTTAGGTAAGTGTTTAGGGCCCACAGTTGTCTTCTGCAGTGAATTACACACGCATCGTGTTCTCCTGTTGATTTTTGACCTGGCTCCTGGTGGTTCTTGTTTGTCAACAGTTGCACTCTAACCAGCTATGACTTTGTATATCTGGTGTCTCACATGGCAGTAATCCTTCAGGTTCCTGTAAAGAAAACTTGTACAGGCAGTCTCTTAAGACTGAGGACAAACCTAGTGACTTAAAGGGAGCATCCAGTGTTGGAAGTGACTAGTCAGCTGGGTGGATTTGTAGGAGTAGCCTTTAAATACACTTCTAGCTCTTTGGCTCATTTCAAACTGCTCTTTTTACTCTATAATCAGCATCTCTGATTTCTTTCTAAAAATCTGATTCGAATACATCTTCTTTTCCTGCTTTCCAAATGTGATAATGATGTAAAGTCTCAGTGTAAACATGGCAGCTCTCTTCTAAAAATATCTGTGTAAAGTTGCAGCTTTTTACTCCTCTGCTAATTCATTGTGTAGTCAGGTGTAGTACTCAATGTTGGCTTGGCAGAACTTGGAAAGCATGACCAGGCCTTTCTACTTTCTGATGGTTATTAACTAAAAGTCTCATTCAAATCCACGAAAAGATTGTGTCGCCTTTTGATCTAATCCATGGTTCCTGGCTTCATGCATAACCTTTACTGTACCCAAGAGATAATCCCCGATCTTGAGAATCTTAATGTGACCTTAGTCACAGAAACCTCCCACTTAACAAAAAGGGAGGAGAGCAGTGAGACAGCACTGAGTTTTGTCTGAACTACTTGAAGAAAAAACCTCTTGAAAGATTCAGTTCTTGTAACCCCTCATTATGATCAGCATCACGAGATGCATAATTAGGTGGTGAAAATAGAAGTACCTCTGTTGCTCAAATATCAAGTCATCCAGTACGGTAGTACGGTAACATTACATCTCTTCTTTTAGTCTCAGTAATACCTGAAAAACCAATTTGGGTTTTTCTTTCATGGCCAATAGTAGTGTAATGTGAGAATTCCTACTAAAAATCTGAACAGTCACTTAGCTGTGGAACTCCCTTTCTGAAATGACAGTTTTTAACCAAACAGGCCACTTGAGAAGATCACCAGAGGTCAAAGCATCACAGTGTTTTGTTTTCAGAAGTGCAGTGCATCTGGCAGCTGCCATTGACATCAAAGAACTTCCCAGTGCTCATATCTCTCTAATAGGTTGTCTAAATATCACCCTCTCCAGACAGTAACTTCTTAATGTTGTTTCAAATGCCTAATATCTTTGAGTTCCCAGAGATAATTGCAGCTGTCAAGAGGCTGTGTTTGCTTTCTTAATTTCTGGGCAATTCCCACTAGTTTTTAACAACTGCGTATGCCTTGAATTTCATTTGAACATCTGAAGACCTGTAAAATAAGATATTAGTGAAGACAAAGTTGGAGGTTTTTTGGTTTTTTCCTACAGGTTCAGTGAATGAATGATGCTTTTGAATGGATTTCAGTGGGATTATGTCCTTTATTGAGTTGAAGATTGATGTGGATATTTAGCTCAGGATGTTGCCTGGAAACTGAAGACTCTGTAATACAGACTAATAGGTTGTTATCCAAATACACAAACATGCATGCATGATTTTTTTGAGTCATAGGCTTATGTTTGTTGGGTTCAATTAAGAATTATCAGGATGTTAGTGGGGTCATGTGGGAAGGGGAGAAAATAGTTTGTCAGGCCAGGAGCAAGGAGAGATGGATAGACTTAGGACAGTTGAAAAATGTGTACCAATTGTCGTCAACTAAGTTTCCTTCAGGATGCTCAGTAAGCAGGTTGAAAGGCACCTGTTCGGGGATGTTGTGGTTTCCTCTGTTCTGAGATTTCCCACAGGAGTGTAGGCCTGAGGCAGCAGCAGCCAAGGTTCAGATTCCCCCAAACTTTTTAAATGTGAAGAATGCAGATAAGGAATTTCATACTTTGTATTCATGTCTGCAGCATGAAACGTCTCCTGTTGAGACCAAAAAAAGGTAAAGCTGTTCTCTAAGGCATCATCAGTTTCATGAAGGAAGAGAAGTTGTGGCTTCTCTAGAGGTTGTCAGAATTGGGCCCTGTGTGTTTCTCAAATGGCATTTCACATTTTCTATGCTTTATTGGTCAGAAGCCCTGTTCTTCCTATCCGCAGGATACCCCAGGCTTTTACAGCAAAGAACCTTCTGTCTTTGACCTACCTTCCTTTCTGTTTTAGCCTCATTCTGCAGTGGTTAGAAATGGGAGGAACAAAACCCTCATCCTCTCTTCTTCTGTTGGTCTGTTTTTCCCCTCCCTGCTGCATCCCTGACTCCTGGACACAGGACGCTAGTAGTCTTGCTCACGTAGATTGTGGGCACAGGAGTAACCATGCATTATTTTTTTTTGGATTGGGAGGTGGGGAGGAAACATAGGAACGCACACTTTGTGACACATTCAGTGTTAATGTCACATTGCAGAACTGTGTCATGGAGTAAAAGTAAAATTGCACAAGGAGTATCATGAAGCCATGTGAATACACTTAGAGCTCTGAATAGAACAGTTTTCTCAAATTTCTCCTTATGAGCTCGATTTATTGTCTTACTATAAAGTTTTCTGCTTGCTGTCCAGTTTGTGAAACTGCTTATAATGTCTCTACGTGATTTTTTTTTTTTCTAAACATGTTAAGAGACCACAGGAAGGTATTAAGCAGGAAAGCGTGCATGATGGAAGGTCTGCTGATGTTTCATTTCCTTCACTGAGTACCTGCCTTAGTTCCCAATTCTAGCCCCATCTTCCTCTGGAGGTGTACATGTACATGCACATTTTTGGAGCTCCATGTATATGAGAAATCCTACCCATGTTAAGCTTTAACTTATGTGCTTCCCAGAAATTTTGGCAGTTGAATTCACAAACAGAAGTTTCTAATCTGTTTTTAGGTTTTCCTTACCTTTTGTATTTTGAATGGTCATTTGTCCAGTTTGTTCAGTTTGATCTGAACAAAGCCTTTCAGACAAATTTCCACATTTTGAGTACTTCAAACCAAGGTGAAAGTCTGAAATCTTCCAGGTCAGACAACTTTGACAGAGCCCTGCCTGCCAAGCATGTATTTCTGAGGCCTAACTCAACCATTATTTTCAAGTCTGCAGTAGTTTTTACCAGGTGAGAAACCGCCGCTGATCTGTGTTACTGCTTTGAACGGAAACTTGACGTGTAAGACTTGGGAAAGACGTCTTTTCATTGGGGAATTTAGTCTGTCTTGTTTTTTCATGTATGTCCTCATCCTCAGCATTTTGCATGGTATTAAAGATGGTTATCCTCAGAAAGTCATTTGGAAATGGTTTCAGTTAAACCATGCTGACAGATGTCCTAGACACGACAGCTAGGATACAGGCCAAGCTGAGGCAATGCAAGCATTCATTGGAACACTGAGATACCTTAATGGAACTAGTTAAACAATCTCATACCCTTCATATTTGGATTTGGTCTTGTGTGCAGAATGTCCCTTCATGGATTCTTTTTAACCTCGAACGAGGAAAACAATAGGTTTATAACTGGCACTGTGACGGAAGTTTATGAATGTCACTTGAGATATAAAATGAAACTGTATTTCTGTGTACAATAAATACAGTGAATATTGAAAACACTTTTTTAGACTCAAGAGTGAGTCTAATTCAAGTTGAAGAGTTCAGCAGACAATTTAATTTTGTAATTTTTCACAAGAAAGCGGATGCAAAAGTTTCCCTGGCGACTGTACCTTGTCCGTGTCCTTGCCATACTGATGACTTCTGTATGGCATGGCTCATACAAAAGCCGTGTATTCCCAGCCAGCTTCCCAGCCAGTTTGTCAGGAAGGTGGCCCTTTGGTTCGGGGAGGGCGCTGAAGATCCAGCATAGCCCAAGTTCCCTGTGCAGCTTTGCCTCTGTTGTTTCTGTCTCTCTCAGCTTTATAGGCTGGGCTGCTTCTCAGTGCTTAATAACCTACTAACCCACCCTGGCAGTTAATTTGTGCTGTAATTGATGTGCTGCTGCTTAAATGAGAGTGAATGGGAGGACTAGATCATCCGGACGGAGGCTTGCGTTCCCTCTGTCACAGTTGGCTAATGCTGCTGGAGCTTTTTTCTTTTTCCCCTGAGGTTCTTAAATAAATTAAATGATAGTTCCCAGATTTGTGGGCTGTGGGACACATGTCACTGTGTGTTGTAGAGTCAAGGCTGAGTAGTGAAGGGTGGTGGTGAAGTTGGTTTGTTGAAACCTCCCTTGTAATAAGGTACAGGGCAAAAAGAGTTGGTCTGTTTTCTCCAGCCCGCTGCCTGGCCATGTTTTCTTGTTCACAGGGGCCCTCGGGAGAGAGGTCAAGTCCTGCATACATCTGCAGTCAAAAACAATCTGAAGGAGATTTGTGTAACAACAGGATCTAAGAGAATAGTCTGTCTTTGATGGGACTGAGATTGTAATCAGGACTGAGATTGTAATCAAGGTGCGTTTTACGCGCTAAAAAGGCAAAACACATAGTTTGTCATTATCAGGTGACATGTACAGTCTTAGACAGACAGTGTAATATTTGTTATTATATAAGAGGAGAAAAAAGTCCGTGTTACTTGATTTTAGCTGGTTTCTGCCATTTTCCAGATTCATATGGGATCAGTCCCTCTGGTCGTGCAAATCACATTGCATAGAGTGGAAGGCCTCCGGTTGACTACTGTGGACCGGCAATCTGAAGGTGAGCTCTCACCTTGTTAGCCCAGGTCAGAGCTGAAGCTTGTTCGGTACAGTTTTAACATAGCAATTAAGCTATAGCATTCACAAATGCTCCTAAGGTTAGAGAGAGGAGCCTGACTATTTGTGAAGGCTGTTGCATAAAGCTATTTGTGTTATCTTTGATCTATGGAATTGCTCTCACGGGGCAAAAATGCATAAAAAGATGACACAACGTTATTTTATCTACACGCTTCTCTTCAGCCTAGAAAAAGCAGCAACTGCACGGAACATATTAATTTCCTCTTTAATCTCATCCTGAAATCGTCGTTGATTATAAAGCACTTAGTACGGCCAATCTACTGTGTAGCACCTACTGTACTCTTCAGTGATAGTCCATAGCAGTGCAACTGAGAGGCACTGTTGAGTTGTACATATTCCGTGCAGCGAACAGGCCCTGCGAGAGATAACGAGTTTGAGGGGTGTAAAACTGCAGTGGTTGACTCTGGTGCAGAGACCAATGCTGAGCTTTGCTGGCTGAAAAACATGTTCTATTTTCCAGATGAAGAAGTCCCTTTGAATGGATCATTTCCCTCAGGAAAGGTCACTTCTGACACAACTCCCTTTTCTAACAGGAGGAATGTTTTGATAGAAATTACAAAAAAGAAAAAAATAACCTTTATTTCTAAATCCGCCAGCGCTAGCATCTCTAGGGTTAGGAAAAGCATTGCTGGCACAGACAGAAAGTTCCTGTGCTAATGAAGATTCAAAAATAGCACTTAGCTCAGGGCTAAATCCTGAAAGCTGACAAGCATCTGAGTCTTGCGCTAAATTGAACAGAAGGTGCTCGGCAGGTCTTCGTATCTGGCCTTTACTGAACAGCAGAAAACAGGCCTGACTGACATAAGGTGGGCTGAGTCTGCTCGAAAGGGCTTTGTTCACCACTTGATGGGTTTGTAAAGCTCTAGCAATGGTCACTTGCAGCGCTATTCAGAGGTCATTCCTGTAAACAGTGTAGGAAAGCTGCGTAGATGTTGAAAGGTTATGATTTGGCAGTAGTGAAAAGGAACTTTCCTGCAGCCGCTGCCCCAGGAAAGTATTGATTGATGCTTTCTTCATAATTAAAGAGTAAGCTACCTTGTGTGGTACGCATTCAATCGCTGCTTTTACCCAAACTTCAAACCTATGTGTCAGCTCCGATTCCGTACTAGGACTACAAACCAGTATGTTCATTACTCCATGTATGCTCCCTTGGTTCAAAACAATAAAGCACAACCTCATGGGACAGATGCTCACAGATAACAAGAACTTCTCAACTTCCTTTGAAGTCAATGTGGTAGTTGTGTGTTGCACTGTCTGAGCATTCGGCCTAATAAAGCTGAATTTACAGTGAAATCTAATTCTTCCTGGTACCTAGACCCTTTCAGAGTTTACAGTCTGACCTGGCCAATGGCCTCAGGAGTTCATCTTTTACTGGTTAAGATTTTTTTCACCTAGACTGCTCTGACATTAAGCCCAGCTCCTGGGAGAACAACCAAAGACCATTTCAGGAATGCTAGTTGCAACACTGAAGACATGCTTTTGTATCAGAAGGACAATGTATACTGAGAGGCGATAAACTTTCTCAATTCACACACATCTACGTCTGCTTTTCATGTTTCTTGGTATATCCCCTATACTAATTAAAATTAGTGTCTAGTTAATGTACAACTGTTGACTCATAGCTTTGACCCTGCAGTTCTAGTACTAATTCACTAATTCATTTCTTTGGGAGAAAGGATATTGTCTAGTTTAGTGCAGATGAGTTACCTCTTTCTATCAGATCTTATCCGTAGGCATAAAATTGCTGGGAGTATATGCAGTATTATTATTTCCTCTGCCTGTGATTGTTCGCCTTGTGGTTACACTCACACTCTGTGCTGTATTGGCTTTGGAAAGTCCGCAAGTTGTTACAGAAAATGGTGTGTGTGAACTGTGTTATAGGATGTCCTGGTTCTGGTGGGATTAGGGTTAATTCTCCCCAGGCTCCAGCAGGGACACGGGTATTCCACCCCATGTGAGCCATGCCCAGCCTGGAGCCGGGAGCTGCCGGGGCAGGGGGCAGGAAGCTGCCACTTGGAGCGGGCTGGGGTGTCCCGGGTCCAGGAGGTGAGCGCTGGTACCATCATCGGGTTTGACGTTTTCCTCTATCCGTGTTATTGTTGTTGTTTTCTTGTTCCCTTTGCTGTTCTGTTAAACTGCCTTTGTCTCAACCCATGAGTTTTGCCTTTTTCTTCCAGTTCTGCCCCCGTGGGGTGGGTGGGTGTGTGTTGAAAGAGCGGCCACCTGGTTCTTTGTTGCTGTCTGAGGCTAAACCGTGACATAGGATTAATGTGGAAATAACAGGCTTTGATGGCAAGGCTCTCCAGGCAAGAATGAGAAAAACGGTTTTACAAAGATGGTCTTGAAACAGTTATTCTTACAGAATCAGTCTCGGCATTGGCCTAACTCTGGTGGCATTAACTCCCCTGGACTTGGATGTCAGGTCACAGCTGTCTGTTTCCAAAAGCACTGCCTCTGTTCACAGTGATAGCCCCAAATGGCGCAGGTTGTCCTCCAGCTTGTCAAATGAGCGGGCAGGCGTCGGAGTTGCTGTTCTCTGACATTACTGATTGCACCTGCTTCACATATGGTTTGTTTTGGCACAGTGGTGGTGTGGCTAATAAAAGCTCAAATTAAAATTGAATTTCAGTTGCACAGAGACAAGAGACAGTAGTTGTCAGGTTCTGGTGCCTGCCTCCACCAGGGTGTTCAGTTCTGTTTACTTGAATGACCATCAGACAACTGTGAAATGGTTGGTGGGGTAAACATGTTCACTATGGACCTAGGGGATAGTGATCTTTCAAGAGATGGATACTAACTACAACACCCAATATTTTTGAAAGACTTTGCCTCATCACTCAACTTAAATAAGCTTCCCATAATGTTTTCTGGATGCTTCCATTGTTAATGGTGATCTCTTCAGGATTTCAGGTCTGTCTCTTTATTAAGGAAAACTTGCTGGACTTGGGTGAAACCGTCATGCAAACCCAAACATGTTTTATGTAACAGCAGTACTGGTGGTGTCTCCTTTCAGTCTGTTTATCTAGGGAAATAAGACTTTTTTTTTTTCCTTTTTGAAGCTTATTATATATTTGTGATTCTTCTCCCCTATCCTGTTGTCACTGTTGACTTACAAATTTGTAGAACAGAGGGCTGAAGGAAATTCAGCTACTGCATGAGTAAAGCAGCTGAAGAGAAGAAAATCCACAAGGAAAGGTTGCAGTATGAGCTCTTCTTTATTAGACATCAAAGAATCCCTATGGGAACGCAGCCTCTCAAAGTAATTCCCAGAAGATTACTCATTCTCTGCTTAGGGAGTTATTTTTTATTTAACGTTATTAAATGGCAGGACAGCTTCTCTCAAGGGACAATTTGTTTCTGCAAAGCCATAGCTGAGAAGACCATTCAATTCTGAGTTTCCGTTTTGGTTTTATGTTTTCTACACTAGTAGAAACAACACCTAAGACATGTGGGTTTAGCTTCTAATTATGCCCCAAACTCATTCCGGATCTAGGGCCAGTCACTGAATGCCTCTGGGACTTGACACGTTATTTCTCATCAAAGCTAGGGATAAAGTTGTGCTCTTTGTATGAGTTGTGCTCTCATGAGAACTTAGTTTTCTCTTAAATTTCACAGTACACCTTGGCACGCGGGAGTAAAGCATCTGCGTTGAAATGTAGCAGCTCAATAACTAACACGTCTTACCTATAGCAGAGTCAGATTAATTAAAATGTTTGTTTTCCAGCACATGCATGCTATCAGCCACTTCTGGGATCCAAGATGTCTTTGAAATGCTCTGGGCTGTCATTTGCCTGTTTGTTAGTTTGTTAAATAGTGTATGTGACACAGACTTGAGTACAGAGGGAGACACGGGGAGTGTACCTAAGAGTGAAGACACCCGGGCAGTAATGGGCAGTGCAAGAAAAAAATGGAAGTGCAGAGCTAGGGTGCTGTGAAGTTTGGAGAGAAGACTAACAGAAAGCTCACCTGTGCGATGGTTATGGTCATTTAAACATAAGTCAGTTTTCTGAAGAGGAGTCATGCTGGTAATGGGGTATGACTGGCAGAGCCCTGTTTGTCCTGGATAGACAGACGTGGTAATAGTGGAGTCTTGGGAGGGAATTATTTTCAAAGGTCAACTTAACTGTATTTGGTCTTCCTTTATAAACAGAAATACTGTTTTCTTGTGGAAATCGGGGGAAATATGGGTTGGTTGGAAGATGTAGCTTTGTGGTTTCTGTACAGCTGCAATTGGTTGCTATGCTAGAGAGGGTTATTGAAGAGGCTGAAGTTCCTCAAACCTCTTGGTAGTAAATTAGAAACATTGGGACTTCCATTTGTCACTTCTTTATAGTTTTAGAGTTTCTCTAAAATTAGAGATCAGGCTGACTCTGTTGCCTTATTCTGTTTCAAGAGATACATCAAGAGATACAAAATGATGACAGTGCACACTAAGACCCTTTTTTGCTCTTTTTGCTTTAGCTTTGAAGAATGAGCTAAATTTAGTTCGCTTTTTTGAATTACATAGAGTACGTAGCAGGATAGACTCCAGAACAAAGTCAGGTGATGGCTCTACCCCACAGACATGAAAGCAGAACCTCAGCTGCAACGCAACGAACGTGTTAGCTCATTGCTTGCTCGAATACAATAGCGCCTGCACCGTGAAACAGGCTTAAAATAAAATCAGCCCTTCACAGTGAGGAAAAAACTCAGTCTGGTTTAATGAGATCAGGAAAGTGAAAAAGGAAAGAGGAAGCTGAAGCAATGACAGCAAGAGAAGGAAGTGGAGAGACCAAAGGGCGTTTTTGTGTTGGAGTATAATGTGTACTTAACAGCTGCAGAACTCAGTAGGTTTCCCTAAGAAATTTTATGGGTGAGCTGGATGTAATTTACTTTTAACAGTCCCAAACGCTACTGATCACAGGAATATTATTAATTTCTTTTGAAGTGTACGGTTGTAAGGGACTTGAGTTTTTTTCTGCAAGGACTATTGAAAACCAAAGGAATTGCTAAATCCGGCACAAGAAACATTCAAGCAGCTATAAAACAAGACAAACCTACCCAGGAAGTTAGAGCAGTGTATTTACAGGGGACTACTGTGCTACTTGAAGGGTTTTAACGACAAGAATAAAGAGGTTGTTTTAAAGATGATGGTTTTAAGCAAGAAGGCAGTGTATTCTGCAGACAAATAGCTGGACTAGGATTGTTATGCGTGTGTTCTTACAGCTTGCATGGGGTGGGAGAGGTCATATGAGCAGCCATGTACTACAAGCGTCCCTGTCCAAAAAAGCTGATTGCTCCATGTGACAGTGGAAAGAATAGCATTTCTGTTGACAGCTGAGTGACTCAGTGTCGTGCTACTTTCCATCTTGCTTTCTTTGCCTACAGATTCCCCCTTTTCTTCTCACTTCCCTCTGCCTGGCTTGTAGAGTTGCTAACTCTATCAGAGAGGACAAGATAGGAGCATTCCTTCATGGCCTATTAGCACAAACACTGGCACATGCAACCAGCTACAGAGAGCGTCTGTTGCCTCCTCTGCCCCTTTTGCCTTTCCTTTTAGTATTTCTTGTCCTGTAGTGCTATCACAGGCATAAGGATTTCTTATCATGCTGGGCTCGTTTCTTTCTGGGTCTGTCCCTTCATAGAAGGGAGGGTTTTTTACAGCCGTTCCCCAGTCACCCTGCCAACCTTGCCTTTCTTTACAGCCCCTGTTGGTAGTTGCCCCTCTTCCTTCCCGGGGCTGGTAAGGAAATCTAGCTCCTCTCCTAATTTTGGTTAGCTCCTTGCAGCATTTGCATATGTTGGCATCAGCTAAGAGGCCCTGTTCTCCCTTTCACCATTTATAGCTACTAAGCCCCTGCTGTTTGTTTGTTCCAAGTAATATAAGTCCCAGCACCTCACCACCATGCTTACAGAGTACCAGGGGTCTATGGTTCAGTGTCAAGGTTGCTTTGTGGCAGCAAGGAGAAACTGCCTGGATTCTCTGCTCTCTGTGACTGACTTGGTGTATTTTTTCAGCAAATCTCTGACACACAGAAAAAAAATTCTGCTTCTGTAGCTTAGACAGCTCTTCCCTGTGAAACATGACAGAAGATGGTGCTAACCTAGAGAATATGTAGGCATGCTTAGTTATGGTTGCAGAAAAGCTGATTTGCCATGTAGGCTGGCTTGGTCTCATGGGTTTTGGTAGTAATGCAGCATGTTGCTACACTAAGAAAAGAACTAAGCCATCAGTTTGAGCTGCATTAGATTCACACAAAACTATTTTTCACCACATATATCAGGCCTTGTGGTTTAAAAAAAATAAAAAAATAAAAAAAAAGATAGCAAGTCATGCCTGACAAATTTGGTGGCCTTCTATGATGGGGTTACAGCATTGGTGGATAAGGGAAGAGCAACTGACGTCATCTACCTGCATTTATGGAAAGCGTTTGACACTGGCCTACACAACATCCTTGTCTCTAAATTGGAGAGACATGAATTTGACAGTTGGAGCACTCAGGATTGGAGCACTCAAAGAGTTGCGGTCAACGGCTTGATGTCCAAGTGGTAAGCAGTGATGAGTCGTGCTCCCAGGGGTTGGTACTGGGACCAGGGGCTCTTTAACATCTTTGTTGGCAACATGGACAGCAGGATTGAGTGTATCCTCACCACATTTGCCAAAAACACCAACCTGTGTGGCACAGTTGACACGCTGGAAGGAAGGGATGCCATCCGGAGGGACCTGGACAGGCTTGAGAGGTAGACTCATGTGAACCTCATGAAGTTCAACTTGGCCAAGTGCAAGATCCTGCACCTGGGTCAGGGCAATCCCAAGCACAAATACAGGCTGGACAGAGAAAGGATTGAGAGAAGCCCTGAGGACAAGGACTGGTGAGTGTTAGTGGATGAGGAGCTCAACACAGGCTGGCAATGCACGCTTGCAGCCCAGAAAGCCAACTGTATCCTGGGCTGCATGAAACGAAGCACGGCCAGCAGGTCAAATGAGGTGATTCTGCCCCTCTACTCTGCTCTCATGAGACCCCACCTGCAGTACTGCGTGCAGCTCTGGAGTCCTCAGCACAAGAAGGACATGGCCCTGTTGGAACAAGTCCAGAGTAGGGCCACAAAGATGATCAGAGGGCTGGAGCACCTCTCCTATGAAGACAAGCTGAGAACGTTGGGGTTGTTCAGCCTGGAGAAGAGAAGGCTCCGGGGAGACCTTATAGCAGCCTTTCACTACCTAAAGGGGGCTTAGAAGAAAGCTGGAGAGGGACTTTTTACAAGGGATTGTAATGATAGGACAAGGCGTAATGGCTTCAAACTGGAAGAGGGTAGATTTAGATTAGATATGAGGAAGAAATTTTTCACTGTGAGGGTGGTGATGCCTGGAACAGGTTGCCTAAGGAAGCTGTGGATGCCCCATCCCTGGAGGTGTTCAAGGCCAGGCTGGATGGGGCTTTGAGCAACCTGGTCTAGTGGGAGGTGTCCCTGCCCATGGCAGGGGGTTGGAACTAGATGATCTTTAAGATCCCTTCCAACCCAAACCATTCTATGACTAGTGTTGAGCATTCTGTGAGCTCAGAGTAGTGGTGGTAGTTTACACTGCGTCTTCTATTTTTCAAAATACGTAAACAGCCTGAGATTTGAGAGAGTGTGTCTTTGCAAATACTTCAACAATTCAGAGGAGTTATGTTTGGGTTCCCTCAAGAGGCTTTTGAAATGACTGTAGGACCTAAACCTCTAGCATAATCAGTTAAGGCTTTGAGACCCCACATCAGCTGGTTTATGCTTGATTCTGGTTCAAGTTGTTATTTACGGGGCTGTAGAATCATCACGAGGTAAGGCAACATCCCTGACTGCAGGATCTTACAGTTTCTTTATGTAAGTAGCAAGTTTGAGGAAATCTTACGGTCTTGACTGTGGTTCTGGGTTAGAAATTCAAACCCAGATGAGTTTTGTTTAGTCGTTGATTTTTGTTGTACTTATTTCGCTTAGCCTGGATGTCAGCAAACAAGCTTAGCTCTGAAGGAAGAGCCCTTTTGACTCATGAATATTTTGACTGCTACCAGCTTCAAAGCCTAACATGAATTTCTGGTCTGACTGGCCAAGTTATAGTCTTAACCATATGAAAGCATACTCTGCTTGGTGACCATCTTCTGTCAAGCGTGTTCTCTACCCTAGAGAAAACTTGACATATTCCTTAAAACATCCAGCACATGGCTTTTCGTTAGGCATTGTTGCATATAGACTTGACCCTTTTTTTCCCCCCCATAAACATAATTATTTCAGAATAACAAGTGCACATGAGTGTCCTTGTAGTACTAGTGCAGCACACCACAGGTGTACAAGAGTAGCCACACCGGGTGAGACTCAAGGCGCACCGGTCCCCTTCGGTACTTTCTGGCAGTGGTCAGTAGCAGTGCTTATGGGAGGCTGCAAGAAGCGGGGCCATGACGCAGTGATGCATGTGGCCCAGTGCACCCTCTTAGCACTCTGGGACTGCATGGAACAGTAATGTCTCAAGTTCTTTTACCTCAAAATGAATCATATTTTGCACTGAGGCTTAAAAGCATTCCTCGAAGAAGTGAAGATGACCCCTCCCAAGGCTGCTTGGTGTCAGCTGGGTCACTCGCCTTGGATGCTAGCGAACCGCCCGCTCAGGTCCAGGTCTGAGCATTCCGCCTCCCCAGCACTCCTGCCCCCAGGTTCTCCTGGGCTCCTTTTGAACGTGCCCTCCATGTTTACCTGCGTTTAGATGCCCTTTGCTTTAAGTACTATTTATTCTGTAAGATAATCACCCCATTCTTACCTGTACCTTCAGCATGGTGGGTTTAATTTCTGCAGAGAATGTTCTAAGGGTCATCCTCTACCCTCTAATTTGAAAGGACAATGACTTCATTCAGTGGGATGTTTGCTATGGATTTGAAGTTACATCCCCCTCCCCCGCCCCCAAAATGCAGTTGGAAATGTAATCTGGTCTCCAGTAGTGATGTGGGTCCAAAGTTAGTGTCTTGTCATCTGCTTTATATTTCACTTGCAGTATGGAAATACTGCATTCCTCTGCTGATAAAAGTACATATGAATTCCAACTGAACATGTAGTTAAAATAATTAAACCTGGGTGCTAAAAGCTGGAGTACAGCAGTGAAAAAAAAAAAAAGGACTGACTTCACAGTGATCCTAAACTTGTATGGTTTTCCGGATTGTCTAATGAGAGCTAATGCTGCTCACCATATTAAGGGGAAAAAAGCAGAACATTTTTAGTTATATGCCTATTTAACATATTCAAATCAGAAACAATTAGTTTCATGATAGTGCTTCCTGATTTTATTCCACACCAGAATGGCTTTAACAGCTCAAGTCATAGGTATTTTCTTTAGATTTCTGACAGAACGGTACGATTGCTCCTGTTGTGTTGTTTCCTCACATTAATACCTTTAGTCTCTTGCCTTTCAAGACTATTTGTGGCCTTGTTATGTCTATTAGTCATAGTAATTTCTTGTTGTTGATGCTTGCTAAAATGGCCAGAAAGCTTTGGGCAAGACCGAGGCTTTCCTATTTTAAGGAGCAGCTTTGAATTTTTCTTGTGTGCCCACTGTGACCCTTGCAGACTCTTGTTAACCAACTGATAGAGGAAATAAATTTTTTTCCTGAATGAAAACAGTTTGGAACAAATAAAGAAACATTCTTAAATGGGTGCTTTATTTAGTCTTAATTTACCCAAGGACTTCAAGTGTGTTTAGTTTAAAACAAACATGCTGCAATGCATCATCCTATAAAAAGATGTTGTTTAATGAAAGTCACAGGAGGGGTTTATTTATCCTCCTTCTCCTCACAAAATCATGCCCAAGGTTCTGCTTTTCCAATATTCACCCCAATTGCAAGGAACAGAGCTGTGGAGGATATACACAAGCCCCCAAGGAATAAAGTACTTAATGCAGTTGACACTCTGATTTTTTTTGTGATGTGATGGACAAAGCAAGAGACACCTTTTCTCTTTTAAAGGTGAATTAAACACATACTTCACAGGTTTATTCTAGGCCCTCATTCAAGGAAGGTTTAGATGCTTTTAGGTAACAAGTTAAAGACATAAGCTAGCACAATCAGTTCCTCAAACCAAAGTGTGGTCTTCTGGGCTGTTACTGTCATTTAGGGATGATCTCAAGAGGTTTATGGGAAAGAAGGAAGTTTTCAGCATCAGGTCTGTACTGTATTCCAAGGTCCTAGAGGGTCTGGAGCTGTAAGCCTGTTTTAATCTTACTGATAGCTATCTAACTAGCTTCGTATCTACTGATTAGATCTGAAGCGGCATGCTTTGCTGGGCCTATTTGTAGATTAATTGATTTGCTGGATCAGAGCTCTAATTCCTGTACCAGTGAAAAGCCCAGAACTGCTAACAGCTCTCCCATCTTCTTCATTTGAACAAAATCAAGTCAATGAAAATGTTCCCATTTATTCAATTTTCAGTATCTTAATTCTAAAACACCGGTTGCTCTTATGACCAACTGTAAAGCACTCCAAAATGGACAGGCGACTTTGCCAGCCTGAAGTAACTCTGTTGTGGCAGACGCTCTTTGTCGTGGCTCCACAGTCTTCTGTGCCCTCTCATGGGGCACGCAGAGCAGCTGCAGAGCAAGCTTGAGGAAGGGGACTTGGCAGCCCACAGTTAACCCAAATGGAGAATCCATCTGTTTTGAGGGCATTCTTAAAGTTGTCACGATTACGCGCTTTGAGTATATATTCTGACCAAGGATCTAAATATTGATTCTGAAAATCCTGAAATCCCTGGAAAGGCTCAAATCCAAAACAGCTTGCACTTTTTCTGCATTCCCTTTCAAGGTTTTTCTGTGTTTTCCTCCAGACCTGTTGAACTGTACGATCAACACGTGAAGAGCTATTTGTTAATCGTAGTTGGGATTTTGTTTGTATTTTCACTAAAGTTATCAAAATAAAAAAAAATTGGGCATTTGCCTTCTGCAGGGAGGATGATTGTTGCAGCAGCAGGAATTGTTGCTTACCGTACACCTCACAAAGGCTAGAGCTAATGAGCACTTCTTGGCTGCTGTTGAAGAGCTTTCTTGGATTTTTTGACTCACTGTCGGGTGCACGACATGAACCAGGATTTCATAGGAGGAGTGTGTGTGTGTGTAGGTGGATGCATGTGTCCATGGGAGAGAGAAATCTCAGACCTTCTCCTGGCAGGGCTGTTGACATTTTACATGTGTAACGGCAAAATTGCCTTGGCATTGTTTTTTGTGCTCTGTGCAGTGAATGTCTGTACTTTGCAGCATTTACTTAGAGCAGTGTTGAAAAGCAGATCATCTGGAGTTGATATAAATCATAAACTGAGCCCTTCCAAGGGCAGAAAATGTGCTGGCAGCCTCTTCTGCGAGGAAGTTTTGTTGTTGTTTTGTTTATGATGTTGCTGATGTTTTGTTTACGGGAGGATTCTGAAGGTATCTCTCATCTCCTGGTGATGATTATGAATAAGACTATTTCTGCATTATAGGGTTAGAAGTCAATGGACTTTTGAAACTTCTTTTTCTTAGAGTACTCTGGGGGCAATATTACCGCCTGACTTTAGTTACTCAATAATGATGGATGCTGTCACTGAAATCATATGAAGAGTTGTTGTACATATGGTACTCTCTGCTATAGTTGTCCCCTTCAGTGGTAGGATATACATCTGGCTGATGGAGGGAGAGGTGAAACACACAATTGTTATGGATCAGAGGCATCCTGAAATCTCTGTGTTTACTCTTCTCTGCCACAGCTTTAGCAGCATTACAAGAAGAGGACCCCGTGAGAAATTAGTCAGTCTTTTTCCATGTCTTTGGAAATTTGGAGGCAGGGTCAACAAAAATCACGGTTCTCCCTATGAGGAAGAGGTAAAGCAAGTACTTCCCAGACAGTTGATTTGCTACTGGAATTGTACTCCTGCTTTTGATCCGCGTTTTCAGGAAGAGAAGTTGCGCTTGTGGATGTTGGTCTCAGGCATACCTGTTGAAGCTGTTTGATTTGCAAATGCCTTTTGCATGTGAACTGGGTGAAAAAGGCAGCACACAAACAAAACCTTTGCAGGCAAAGAGGCTGTGCAGATAGTAGACACTTATTCTATGTATATTTAAGGTCTACTTTGTAACTGCTGATTAAAAATAATGACCATTTCTCCCAGAGCAGTACTGCTGCTTGGTCGGTAACAGTGCAGGTCTGTGCGTGTATTCTGCATGAGTGCTGCTCCACGTGCTTCCTCAGTGGGTTATCTCTGACAATAGGAAATCCAGAGCAGGTGAGATTTAGGTCTACTCTCTGAAGCACAGGATGGACAAAAAGAAGGTGATAGTGACTAGAAAAAGGTTTTGGAAACTACTGTTCCAGGGCTGCAACTCATGCAAGGGAAGGTGCAAGTATTTGAGGAGAAATAGCCAAATAAGCAAGGAGGAAGAAAGCGAATACAAGCGCCTGGCACAGAACAAATTAAAGACAGAATTTGGAAAAGAAAAGGCAAGCGTGCTTGAAAAACTCCAGTTCTGTTTTAACTTACAACTAAACTGAAATTTGTCTTAGTACAAGGAATGGGTTTCTGAAATACAGCTTTGTGGAACTGGATTGTAAGCCGTTTTTCCCCTTCTTGTTCCTCTTCTAAATGGTGTGATTATCAAAGATGAACTTCTCAAAACAGCGTCAGAGATCTGAATGCACTCTCCTACTAATGAGCCATTTCACAGCAATTACTCTTGATGTATGTCGGTACAACTTGGCAGGAAATTAGACTTCATTCCATTTACCTATATTCTGTGGCTAGAATGCAGCAATCTATACCTTAGCTAGTGTCTAGACCACCCTTAAAGTGTGACTGTTGTGGGGTAGCCAGAAGCCATTTATGTCCTTATCAATTCTTTTTCTTTCAGTTTTGAATTGTAGAAAGTTTTTGTTTGTTTGTTTTTATGGTGTTATATAAACTGAACGTGTCACTTTGCCTGTTTTTCATTCTGCATGCAGTGCAATTTATTTTTAGGATTACTCTTAAACATAATTATCCAAGTGCTGTCTAGTCCTTGCAGTAGTTCTACAGAGTGGGAAAGATGTCACTTGTCCAAATCACAGTGCCTTCAATAAGGTGAATATTTTTCCTTTCCCAGTTTTTGGTCTGGCCTTTAAATGGCATGTCTGCCTCCAGGATGCTTTCCCAGGTATCTTATGTCGCAAAAGTAAACAGAGGTTCTCCACCATGTATGTGCGTGCGTGTGTGGTGCTTGTACCTCATGCTGTGGAAGTGCATAGGTGCCTCACAGCCCCTCTTTTCTGCTCCTGAACCGTTTCACAGTATTACCATCCAAACAGCCTGTCAGAGATTTTCAGAATGCATTTTACAATTACTTCAAATCAGCTCTAGCAGTCTAAAGTGATTGAGTCAAAAATGAAAGTGGAAGGGACCCGCACGCATGTAAGCTACATAAGCTGATGTGAAAGATGAGGCTACTGTGCAAGCAGTGGTCGGAATAAAGTTAGTGGTCAAACGTATTTTCTCTTTAGCTTCTCTTGCCTGGAGCTCCAAGGCCTCCTCACATCCTCTGAGAAATCAAAAGCAAGGTGGGGCTCAGCACATCACCGACTTGCGCGTTTGTCTGCTTGTTAAAGCCAATCCCAGAGGCACTGCAGGGCGGGCTTGGGAGGCGCTGGCAGAGCTTTGTGTAAAGCGTCTCACCTACTCTTTCCATGGTGCCTGCTGCTGTTTCCAGAGAGCTATTTTCAGAACTGAGTGCATACACCGCTCATGGTATTTCGGTGTACCGCACTTCATTGCGTGTCGAGGACCAAAGTGCCATCCTCAGTTGTCAGCCCCTCCTTTACTTTCCCTTTGTCTCTGGTGTCTCAGAGTACAACTCTGGGCTGAAAAACCTCTTCTCTGGAAAGCGGTTGTTTTGCCTTGGAGGAAGCTGAAGAAGCTTTTTCAGGAACATTTTGTTCTTCTGAATGGGTTCTTCATTCTCCACACGCTGCTTTTCTTAATTATATAAAGATGAGACATATTAACTGAAAGGCAGCATGTGTATTTGGCTCTACTCAGCACAGCTCTCTGCCATTTTAACTTAGTGAAGTGCATCTATTTACATAACAGATTACTTTGGGCCAGTCTGTGCAGCAGTTTCACGTGCTTCATATGAAAAAAATTAAGCAACAACCAACCCTGTGAATCTTCTATCTGTATCGAATAATCCAATGCAATGGTTCAGAGAAGACACTGACCTATGCTAGTGTCTGCATGTTTTCAATTCTTCCCTCTTCCTCTCTCCCTGTCAAAGTACTCGGCAGGAAGAACCACTCCTCCTGACACTGAAGAAAGCCCTTGAAATGCAAATAGAAAAAGCTAGCAAGAAACCACTGGAGACAAAAATTGGAAGCAGGCACTGGACACACAGAGAGTTGGGCATGTGACTGTTAATCCCATGGTGACAGCAAGGAAAGGTTTTTAATGGCAGCCGCTTCCTCTCCTTCAGAGTATCAAATTCCCTTCCTAACAGGAATGTGTGTCCTGTTGGAAACAGATTAACTCACAGCGATTTGAGTCACCAGCGTTAAACGGAAATAAATGGTCAAGGTGAAATCCCGTTTTCCCTGGTGATGAGTCTCATTGCCTGGAGGGCTGGTAAGCGTGAGCTTGTGTAACACCAGTTATAAAGGCCACGGTCCCCTTAGCCGAGTGCAGCGTGTGCGTGGTTGTGTCTGTGATGTTTAGGAATGGCTGCAGAGCAGAGGAACGGATTTGAAAGATGCTGTGGCAACATTTTATGCACAGGTGGAGTGAATGGGAGACCCATCAGATCAAGAGTGTAACGGAGAGGAAATCATTCATTCTTTACCCTATGCGATCTTTCCTAAAGCTTGTGATGCCTTAACCAAAAGATAAAATGTTGTTGTTTACTAATCTAGCTGTTCCCACCAGATATAACCAAGAAATCTGTGTTAATGACCCTTAGTAGATAAACAGCAATCTTTCTAGACAGCAGGATGCCTACTTTTGAAACTGTAAGCAGATTTACTTTCCCCATAACTTCTTTGCGGGTATAATTATTTCTGATGTCCCCATCCCTGCTGCTGTTTCCATTAGCTCTTTGAGAATGGCTTCAGACGCAAAGATATAAATCTATCTTATATTGCCATAAGTTTCTTCTCCTAAAATCAAAGTGAAAAAGCTTTGTGGTTTAATTGGTTTTGTTCTATCAGGCAGTATTGCTTTATCTTTGTATATGGTTAAGCTTGTACTGTTAAAGCTATACAAAGGTATTGTCTGTCAATTAGGATATGAAATAACTTAGTTTTACTAAATAGCATACCCCAAGCATCCCTCTGGGTTGTGGGCAGCTTTAGTAAAGGTGATGGTTTCATGTGAGGGTTGTGCTGCCAGGTGTGGAAAGAGAGCAAATTAAGGAATTAAATTAAGAAAATTCACTTTGAAGTGAATCCTTACGCAAGTTGCAAACCCACAGTGAGAGGAAGGAAGACTTTCAATGCCATGCTGTGTTTCAGCTGTCATTCTTCAAACAAAAATCTGGGTGAAAACCTTTTCCTATAGATATCAGTAATATTGTTCTTACTGATGCTAGTGGGGTCGTTTTTCACTTTATTTATTTTAGTGACAACCTGAAAAATTGTGACTAGCAGGAAGGAATTTATTCTCCGCTACACTGCATAATGTAACCTTCTGTGGGAGCAGATTGCTTGCCACAAAAGCATATCGCTGGGAGGCAAGTCTCTCAACCTGATGGCTCTGCAGCCTGAAAAATGGAACAAGCTCGGGGATTCTGTAAGTGGAGTTAGAGAGCGTAAAGGAGCTCGCGTGATAACAGATTCGTCACATCTTATTGTGATAGAGAAGGACATGGTAAAAGAGAGCACCATTTATGGAATACAGATGGGAACTTCAGCTGTTCGTGTCAGGGATGCTGAGTGGTGGGCTTAGAGGGGACTCTAAATGGAACAAACAAGGAAGATAGCTTTCATTCAGCTTGACAGGCTGTATTTTATCCATCGGGTTTGTAATGATGCTGTTGCTGCTCTTCTGCATAAGAAAGCTGACCTGAAAAGCCAGGGATACCTAGTGACCTGTTGTCTGCAGGCTAGACGTTTTTAGAAAGCACAAGGTCTTGAACCAAACCTGCAAATGGGGGGGCTTAAATCAAGCAAGCAAATAGATTGCTAGGCAAAATTACTCACAACATAATACTTTATGAGAAATTAGCCATGGTTGAAAATAAAGTAACTGGCTAGTTTGTATGTGACCATTAGAGAAAATAACACAGCCTTTGATTCTAAGGGCATGAAAGAACTCATGTCTTTGTCCTGAAAATTTAATAGAATAGTTCCTCAAGGCAGGAGGTAGTAATTTGTAATTTAAGAGGGCACTAGCAAAATGCCCTAGCATAGATGAACTGGAGTGGTGGGTATTCGATCCTACCTAAGCAAGAAGGGCAAGAAGTTTGTTGTTATGCTACTGCCATTTCTCCTCTGCGTACCACTTGTCCTCATGTAGAAGTAACTTCCACATCATTGCACAATTGTTGGCTCCTCAGCTAGCTTCCAGTCAGATACACTGGGCAACAAGGAGTCAGAGGGGCACCCAACTGCACTCCTTGCAGCAAGGTACAGGGAGGTGGTCCCCGCTCTGGATGCTCACCGCAGCACCAAGCAGAGGGATCCCACCAAGCAAGCAGGCTCCTCTGTCGCTGCTGCTCAGCCAAGAACCGCCTAACCCTGAGAGACAGATGCAGTGAATTATCACTGCAGTGTCAAAGCTACCACGGCATTTGACCTTGAGCGTCAACTGTGATGCAAAAGAAATGTGACTGTAGTGGTCCCGGGAGCAGTAGTTGGCTGTCACCAAAGCAGATGTAGTGGCCTGCTTGAGAGCTGCAGCCTGAAAGAGCTGCTAATTTAAAGAGTATTACTAGCAGTTGTCACAGGCTGGAACTGAAGCTGCAAGCTTTGACCAAGTGTGTTTAAAAAAGGAAGATGATCAGATAAACTCCTGTGTGCCTCATATGATTGCTGAGATGAACCAGTGAATATAAAGGCAGGAAAAAAAAAGCACATGGAGAGCTATTTTTCCTTTGTTTCTCCATAAAAAAAGGCCGTGCAACATGCCATGCAACAGAAGGTCACTTAGACAACTAGAGAAAGAAGAAATTTACCTCCATCCATAGGAAATTGGAGAAATAATGGGGAAAAACTGTGAAGCAGGGCTATGTCACCCTAGGGGCTGAAACAGAAGAGTGCTGTCTGCCTATTGCCACAGAAACAGGGTAGCTGTATCGGTCCAGCCCCATTTTCCTGTGATATCCATTGCTTCCCATGGCAGATTAATCTCAAAAGGAAATGTAGTTATTAGTAATTTTTGGAGATTCCGTTTCCTTTTCTCGGTTTTGTGTGGCTCCATGTCTGCCGTTATCCTCAGCAACTGCCCTAGACTTTTTCTAGAGATGCTTTTTCCCTTCCTCCACTTTTCTATCCTTCAGACTTGGCGGGGGAGGTGGCATCGTTCAGAACTTCTGCTGTGGATCGTCTGGTCCCAGGCCCCCCCACCCCGGTTAAAGCTCTTAAAGGACAGAGAAGATGGTGTGCCATCTTCTATTTACCAAAATAGTAATTTTGGTAGACACGATGAGACAAAGGACGGGAAATCTGTGTGTTATTCTTATTGTTTTGTTGATCAGGAGCTGTTAGTGAGGTTTAATTTGCTGAGAATTGACTGCGGGTGCTCTCATTTCACATGCATATCGGTGACTGCAGGACTGTCCTTCCTAGGAAGCCCTCAGATCCACCTTCAGCAAAAAAAAAAAAAAAAAAAAAGCCCCCAAAACTATCAGATCCTTCAGACAAGTCTCTTCATTTCACCCCACTGGCAGGAAGCTCTGTCACCGTAGGATGGGGGAAGAACATGATGGAGTATCATAAGATTAGCTGCCTCAAAAAAAAGAATCTTTATTTTGAATTTACTGCAAGCAAGTTAACAGCTGAGGTGCGGTTACTGCATGGTTTGCACATAGATCCCATTTGACTCCATTTATGACGAACTTGCTTTAAATTCTCAGTGAGAGAGAATAGAAAAACTTCAGTTTTCCTGATGATAAAAGTGGTTGGGGGTGGTGCTGCCTTCAAGTATTAATCTCTCAGTCTTCGTTATCATCTTTATTGTTCTGTGCTAAGCAGTATTAAAGCCAGTGAGTACACTTCTCATATTTTTTCCAGCTAATTCAGATATCGAGTGGGGTATTTATAGGCTGAAGGTCTTCATGTTACTCTTCTGAGGCTTCACAGCAGTGAGCTGGAACAGAAGCATTCTTCCAGCTCTCTTTACACAGTTTCTGAAAGTTTTCATCTTAGTTGAAAACAAGCCATTGTTTCCCTTCCCCACTGATTTAGAAACACAGAGAAATGCTTGCACTCCCTCAAATCAAAGCATATCCCCAACAATACTGCTTGCCTTAATGGCATTATACATACCATGAAGCAAGTGGTACCCAGCAGAAATGGAGCTGCTTGAGAAATAGACACATGAGGTCCTGAGCAGCCACCTGGAAAAAAAACATGTCAGTCCCTTTGGAAGGGCATAAAGGGCTGGACTTTCTTGCATCAGGATTGTCTATAGACGGGATTTGGCAATTAGCTGAGGAACTGTCACGGGTGGCAGATCTTGCGCTCTGACCAGCCTGATGCTACTGGGAAAAGTGTCTTTAACATTACCGATCATTGATAATGAGCAAATCTTGTCCTGTGGAGCACTGGCAAATATGAAAACACAGCCATAAGGTAGGAGTAAAACAAGAAAAAATAATTTGGACTGCTGATAGCTTGCCTGGTTAGGCAGGCTTTTGGTTTGCTCACAAGGTTCTCGGGCTGTGTGTGTGTGTCTTTACCTAAAGTTAGGATCTTGTCAAAATTTCCCTGACATCAGGACTGTGAAGCCCCCCAGCCCTCAAGGGTTAAGTTTGGTTAGGTTGTTTTGTTTTCTGGGTTAGGGAGGGCACAGCTACTCAGATGATTAAGCTAGTGAGCTATTTACAGTGCGTCTATTGGAGTAGAATGAAGTTTCTGGGATATTCTTTTCTTTTTTTTCTATTTGTAGGCCTTTCTGGAGAAAGGACACTACTCTCATTTTCTCTGCGGGAATCCCCCTCCCATAGTTTTTACAAGCTTATTGCAGTGCTTTTCAGGGAATTTCCAAAGAACACAGTTTGGCTTCTATCGAAATGAGCGGCAAAGCTTCAGCCTGCTCTATGGGACAGCTGAGACAGAGCCTTTAGCTTCTTTAGAAATTCCCATTCGAAAACACAGTTCTTTTTATCACTTGTACTTTCTTGCTTGGCATTTTAAAATTAGTTACTTGTGGTGCAAAGTAGGATCTTAGCACTGTGGTAGAGTTACTGGCAAACAGCAAGCTGTTCTGTAACCATAGTCCCCCCCCAGGATTGCATGACTGTGATTTTCATAGGTGCCAGCACCTCTTACCACTGATAACAAGTGCCAACTCCAAAGCCTCAGTTTGGTGTGAAGAATTTTCATGGGAAGGGGGGCGTAGACCAGCAGACCATGTATGTGACTGGCTTAGGCAAAACCATGCCTGCTTTGACGCCGAATGCTCATCTGTTGCTGCTTTTTTCATCCCTTTGCGGCATTTTTCTGTTCCGTGTCTGCCAAGCACCTGTGCCATAATGACCCCTAGGTGATCCCCTCGCGTTAATGAACCTTTCTGCTGTAGACTGCCGCCCTGGCCTCATGAGTGATGCTTCGCTGGCCTGGAGGAAGCATCCTCTCCTGAGCCCCCCGAGCATGTGCCTGGGTGGCCTGGCAGGATCCTTCTAGCCCTGGAAGTGTCCTACGCAGCCTAGCTTGTGTCTAACCTTCCCATGGCACAGTGTAGTCTTTTATCACACTAATTTGGGGGCCAGATCCTCTGGGAGTTGTTAAGGGGATGATTTAGCCCTTTATAGCCTTGCAGGTGTTACTGTGACTTTATTAATGTGGCTGGGAACTTCCTAGTAAGGAGAGCTGATTTACAGTAAATAACCAGCAAATTGACCAAAACTAAAACTCGTAAGGATGTAGCTTCTTGAATTCGTTGCTGGTTCACAAATGACGGTATTTAATGACACAGTCAGAAGGAACTGCAAAGTCTTCTGAGTGCTTTAAAAATTATTCCATGTCAGGATGGGCTTTTAAGTCCTCACATTTTGGTAGCACCATTTAAATTGACTTCTAGCATATGTCATTCTACCTGACAGGTCTCTGCAAATTTTGACTCTGAAGCATAATGGGTCTCTAAATAATACCTTAAGGGATAAAAGGAGCACGGGGTCTTTCTGACAAGTTGTATTTATAATACCCCGGTGACTGCTGAGTGAAAGAGACTGTGTGGTAGCAAGCGGCTCTGAAGCGGGAAGTACTGGCATAGCCAGTCCCTGGTTTCTGTTTTTCCACAGCATCAGACTGTTCCAGGCTCTTGTCAGTAAACCTGAGCGTACTGACTGTATCAGCCGGTTTTATTATTAGCCAAGGGTTACTCTTGGGCAGCAGATATTTACAGAGCCAAGTAAATACATTGCAAAAGGAGACATCACACGGAAGTCCTAATGGATGTGCATCTGAAATGTGCTTTTTTCACTAAACCCCATTGTAACAGGATTTCAGAGCACAGTGCCCTCAGCACATTGAAATGACTGAGAAGATGCACAAAGTGGAGTGGCCATGTTTGAGGAGGGGATGAGATTTTGAGTGCTGGTTTGTTCCGTTACAGACAGCCTGGATCTCTGTAGGAACTTGTAAGAGTCCCGAGGCACACTTTGGCATCTAAATTTGAAGATGTTCTTTGCTATAGATAGGGACACCACGTGATGTTGAGGAAACGTTTGATTTACTGCAAACAGGCAGGGACAGCCCAGCTTGTACTGGCATCGCAGCCAAGGAGACGTTTAGCTCCTGGGGCGCTCTCCATGCAGCAGATCGTATGCTGTCAAAAATTCCTTTGGGCCTCAGGATTCCAGCACGTCCCCCAGGGCTTGGTTACGTGCCAGAGATCTCTGACCTCTATGGAAGCGCTTCTTCTTAGTCCATCTCCAGCAATATTAGCTACCCACCAGGGCTGTGCAGCTGGCACGATGCCGTCTCCTGTTATTCCTTGGCTGTTCTGAAGTGCAGCACTTCAGGAGCTTTCAGCCAGCCTAGCTCACAGACGTAGGTCAAGGCCTTACCTCCGAGTAATGTTTTGAACGTTACCAGTGGCCTTGCAATGATCTTAATTCAAACTAGATCAAATACAAATTAAAAATGTTTAATTAAAGTGTACAAAGCTCACTGAAGAAAAAAAAAAAGAAAGATAGATAAAAAGCAAGTTTTATCTGCTTATACAAGGATAATGCCTAAAAAGTGTCTCTCCTGTATTTGGCTGCTGTATTGCAGGTACTTTCTGGTCCTACATCCCTGAAAGCTGATGGCCTTGCTGTAGTCTAATTAGGTTTCTGAGAGAAGGCTGTTTCCTGGTGCAGAATATTTGCTTTGTAGTCCTTCCGTCTTTCAGGAATTTTCCAGAGGTTCCATTCCTGTTCAGTCCTTTTTCTGCAGACTTGTTCACTTCTGGCAGCTGATGACTGTGGCACCTCCTGGGAAAACTCGATATTATTTCACTGGAATGTCATCTATCACTTTCTGTATGCATTAAGAAGTTTCTGACTCAACAAGGGGTTGAACTATCTCTCCCCTGTTTTACCCCACACACCTACTCTGGGGAATATACAGCGTGCCATATCTCTTGAACTGACCTTCACGTGTGTATCAATATTTATATCAGCGATATGACTAAATGCCAGAACCAAGAATGAATTCATGCAGCTCATTTCTGAGCATTGGATGAGGACAAACATGATGATGATCAAACTTCCACCGGATTGATAGCTTGGGCAATGGACTCCCTCACAGTCTGTCTTGGAGTGCTGTTCTTTTAAATGCAGAAGTCTACGCCACCTCTAAATGTGGCACTTGGGTAGGTTTAATTTCAGGTTTTGCATCATGTGAACTCCCGGTAGCTGTGCTTTGCTTTGCGTTTGAATGAAACCAAACCTTTCAAAAAAAAAAAAAAGCTCAGATTAAACTGCTCATTTTCATCCTTTTTGTGGTTTGATCATATGAAGTTGACATATTTCCCATGGTTTCTAGCCAAAAACATTAATCTAAGGTTCATCTGAAACTTAGTAAAACTTCATGTGGAATTGGGCTCAGATTTTGAGGCGATTTCACTGAATCTGGACTCAGTTGCAGGGTTACAACGGAACCACAGTGTGTAGTGGAAAACACCTGTTTGATTAAGGTCCCTGCCTACCTCCTGGATATTTAACTTGACAATTTAACTAGCATTCCTGTGCTTGGAAATAATAATCCCCTGCCAGCGCAGCCTGTGCTGCTAAAACTCGTCTTCTGCCTGTATAACTGTGCATAAGTAAAGTTTTCTCTCTGTCTGAGTGGGAATGTCACCACCACACAGCCTTGGTAAGTTGGCTGTGGTGGCCAGCTGTACCAGGATGCTGGCCAGTCATTAGGGAGATGTAAATGGCAGTTTGCAGCTTATTGGATATCAAAGAGAACAGGCTCAGAACAAATTGTCCCCACATCCATGCCATCACTTTAAGTAAGAATGTGCTTTCATGGCTGCCTTAAATCCGTCTAGATGTATGCACTGCTGCCAGAAGGCATGCAGTTCTGGACCTCTCAGTGGCTCTTGCCAGCTTAAGTGGCTTCAGGCTAGTTGTTCATCTTCAGTTGTGGCAGTACAACTGTTTGTGAGACAAAAGGGTGAAGTGGATTCAGGGAGGCTGACCCAGAAATTTTCCTGTCAGTTCTTTTCCATGTCTAAGCAGTGTTCCTACCGTGGCTTCCCAGACAAGCTGTATCGGTACAACCGTAGGCCACAGATGAGCAGGGAACGAGCTGTTAGGGGCAGAAACTCTTAAAGCTGGTGCTGCACTGAGAGAAATGGCCATGGCAATGAGGCTCTTGGCTCTTTTAATGCGTTTCAAGACAGGTTCTTTTTCTCTGTACCTGCTCCATGTGCACAAATACAAGGCTGCTGGTTATACTTTTTACAGCATTTCTATGCTGACTACCACTGACCTCATCTGAACGAGTGCAGATTTGCTGTCATGCATGTGAGTGCATGATCAAACAGCCATGGTAAATGTAATACCAACTGTCAAGAAGATTTAATCACCATATGAGGCGAAACATCTCCCACTAATGATACAACCTAATCAGAGGATGCTATTTTGCATGTGTCACTGTCAAATGCTTTAATAGTTTTAGTCAGAAGGTATATCAGTGATGACAAGCTGCATGTGATTAAAATTAGTATAATTGCACTAAAGGAATCATAGAAGGTCACTAGGTTGGTCATGCAGGACTTGCCCTTGGTGAAGCCATGCTGGCTGTCTCAAATCACCTCCCTGTCCTCCATGTGCCGTAGCATAGCTTCTAGGAGAGTTTGTTCCATGATCTTCCCAGGCACAGAGGTGAGGCTGACAGGGTGGGAGTTCCCAGGACCCTCCTTTCTACCCTTTTTAAAAATGGGTGCGATGTTTCCCTTTTTCCAGTCACCAGGGACTTCACCTGACTGCCACGACTTTTCAAATATCATGGAGAGTGGCTTGGCAACTACATCACCCAATTCCCTCAGGATTCTGGGATGCATCTCATCAGGTCCCATAGACTTGTTCATGTTCCTCAGGTGGTCACGAGCCAGATATTCTGTTAACAGTGGGAGGGACTTTGCTCCCCCAATCTCTGTTTTGTTGTCCATCCACTCGAGAGGTGTGGGGAGAGAGGTTGCCAGTGAAGACTGAGGCAAAAAAGTTGTTGAGTATCTTGTCCATTGTCACCAGTTTGCCATTCTTGCTTATCAGTGGGGGTACACTTTCTTTGACCTTCCTTTTCTGGCTGACATACCTGTAGAAGCTCTTCTTACTATTCTTTGCGTCCCTTGCCAGGTTCAGCTCCAGATGAGCCTTGGCCTTCCTGACCCCATCCCTATGCAACTGGGCAACACCCCTATACTCTTCCCAGGATACCTGTCCCTGCCTCCACTGCCTGTGCATTTCCTTCTTGCCTTTTAGTTTGAGCAGCAGGTCCTGACTCAACCATGCTGGTCTCTTGCCTTCCTTTCCTGATTTTTCACACCTGGGAATCAAGAGCTCTTGCACTTTATGGAAAGCATCCTTAAAGATCTGCCAGCTCTGTCCTGCTCCCTTTTCCCTGAGGGCAGTTTCCCAGGGACAATTTCTGGAGCCTTATTACACCTCAGGAGTCCTAGGGATAGATGGAGCCTACATCGACCTCAAAATAGGAGCTCTCGTCTGCACTGCGGTAGTTACTGTGACAACAGTAGTTGCAGTACAAAACAAAGGGAACTTGGGAGTCAGCACAGATTGGTTTCCCTATAGTGTGCAACTAGACATAGCTACAAGAGTGAGGTCTGCAAACCCCACTGAATTTACTTTGAAGGCTGTATGTTACTTGAAGGGGCATTAGAAAGAGCCACCTGTTCCTAGCTGGGGAACTCGCTAAAGCACCTTAAGCCTACACGTGACAGTCTGCATCCATCCCACAGGCTGGCAGATGCAGCTTTAAGCTCAAAGGGGGAAATGAGGTTGTTGGGTGGGGGGCAGAGTGCGGGTGGTTCTTTGCCCAGTAAAATTTTTAAAGTTGCCTTTGTGGTGTCTAGCAAATTTTTCCATCACTTTCTGCAGAGTAAGTGTATTTTGTAACCAGTGTGCTATTTCGTCAGTTCCTCTTCCTGCTACGAATAGCAGCCGCAGTTACTTGTGGTGAAGGCAGCTGGCATGGGACTTACCAGGGTTTTGGGGAGGCAGTTGCTGATTGAAGACTGGAGAGAAACTGAGCCGGTACCTACCTCGGGGGAAAGCACAGTTCACCTTGGTGCTGACATACGCGCGCTGTCACTAACAACACAGCTTGCCATGCCCACCCCCAGGCAGGGCTGGAAGGTGTTGAGACAGAGCTCACAGCTCTGGGCGCGACTACTACAAAAGCAGGTTCATCTCCCAGGTGTTGTTCCATTTCCTGCAGGTCCAGGTTGGCCCTTTGGCAATTACTGAAGAAACCAGCCTTAGCTGAAGGACAGTATTCATGCCCGGGGCTGAGTGTAAATTCTATAAAGTATTAACGAAAGGACTTAGAGCAATTGAGCCCCACCATATCTCACATCCTGGGAGCCAGCCAATGTTGCAGCATCGCAGTTGCAAAGAGACTGTGCTGTTCAGTCTGGATCTGGGTTGCAGGAATAAAACATTCCCTTTGTGCCCAGAACACAGGCAGAGTTTGGGAACTATTAAGCTGAAGGAAGTGAGCGATGGAGAGGGAGGCAGGCTTTCAAAGGAAGTGTGTGGTGGGATGGTAAAACTCAAGCAAAGCAAGTATGTGATATCCAGAAGGGATCAGGACACTGATTGGGTCCACATGTCACAACAAAGAGTAAGAGAAATAAATCTGCTTAAATGTGGGCGGATTGAGCTGCGGCATTAGGGAGGCCTAGCATGTCTTTCACACAGATCCTCATCCCTTAGAAGCAGGAACTCAGCTCCATCTCTCTAGCAGCTCCCTCTAACTTCTCTGAAGCCTTCATATAGTTCCTTAGCCAGAAGTCTTCCCCAGTGTGTTCTGCAGACTACAGTAAACACCTCACTTCTAGTCAGGATTCAGCTCCTTCCTGTTGTTGCTTTTACTTGCTTTTTCTCTCTCATTGCTTCTGCGGGGCTACACGTGGTCTCAGGGAATGACTGGAGAGCATGATCCAATTAGAAGCAGAGAAATCACCTTTTCTGTTCCATGGTACGATGGTTCCCTTCTTGCACATCGGACACAGTGTACCCTATAGTTTTATAAGGTGATGTAGCATTTTGTGATAGCATCAGAACTCACATCCTCGATTTCTTGTGCTTAAGGAATGGTTTGTCTGTCTGCTTTACAAAGGCGGTAATGACTGTGGAGCTGTCAGAAAAATGCTGCCTAACTCACTTTGCTGATACATGGTGGAGTAGAGGCCAAATTTTGTTAGTGTATATTAATGAAAAATATATCCCAAAGAAGACTGCATTTTACAAGTCCCTGCATCTCTCTTTGCCTAGTTGCACGTGCCACGGAAAACCAGTAAGCTCCATTTAGAGCTACTGAAAAGTACCACATAGGAAAAGACTGCAGTTTTTGAAGTTGCTTCTATTATTCTTGAACAATTTGAACAATATCATTTTTTTCATGTGCTGCATGATTTCTAAACTCAGAAACATGTATGTAACTTGAAATTTAATTGCCCTTATTACCATTTGCACAAAAACCCCCCTGCAAATTAAAATGTTTCTAAGTACAGTCAATTAAAGAAAGCTTTGAGAAATCCCAGCCAGCAGATTATTTTTAAAAGATTTCTTTTGAATAAGCTATTGTGTTTCAATGAAAATAACTCTATAGGAAGTCCGCTACATTTAGTTCTGTATATTTTCTGCAGAATAACAAGATTTTTCTTGTTTTTGAAATAGTAGCTGAATGATCACTAGTGTCCTAAAAATCAGAAATACTGACATCAGTAAAATAATAATCTTTAATATTATGCTGGCTCTCTCATCAGTATAGGTATTCTAGACTTAATAAATGATAAAATGTCAATTAAAAGGGTGTTTTCTTTTCCCATGGTGTTTTCTAAATCCCAGCATGGTAAATTCTTTAAATTAGTGCATTTTGTCTGTTGAAAGCACTTAGAGAGATGGGAAATTTACACATTTATTGTTCAGTATCTCAGTATTAAAAGTAATAGTCTTTCTTACAGCAATGCCAGAAACTACAGGGGGAGAAAGCAATCTTGTAATTATAGCAAGCCTTCTCTGAAAGTGTCTGTCTTCTTGAATTTTGATGCTGGCATAAACAGGAGTAAAGTGTTCTCTATGGGTTACAAATCTCTCCTATTAAAAATGCACACAACAACCATGGAGGAAAGGGTGGTTTGGGAGTGCAAAAAAAAAAACATTCTGGTCCTCCAGACCTTCTGTACTTCAGCAACACAGCTTCCAGGCAGAAGCCAGTTCCCAGCTAGGAGACTGGAAAAGGGGAAACATAACCCCCATTTTTAAAAAGGGAAAAAAGGAAGGCCTACAGGAACTACAGGCCAGTCAGTCTCACCTCTGTGCCCAGCAAGACTGTGGAGCAGATCCTCCTGGAAACTATGCTAAGGCACATGGAAAATAAGGAGGTGATTGGTGACAGCCAACGTGGCTTCATTAAGGGAAAATCGTGCCTGACGATGGGGTTACAGCGTTGGTGGATAAGGGAAGAGCAACTGACATCATCTACCTGGACTTGTACAATGTGTTTGACACTGTCCCGCATGACATCCCTGTCTCTAAATTGGAGAGACATGGATTTGACAGGTGGACCACTCAGTGGATAAGGAACTGGCTGGAGGGCCGCACTCAAAGAGTTGCGGTCAATGGCTCGATGTCCAAGTGACGACCAGTGACAAGTGGTGTTTCTCAGGGGTCAGTACTGGGACCAGGGCTCTTTAACATCTTTGTTGGTGACATGGACAGTGGGATTGAGTGCACCCTCAGCGAGTTTGTTGACGACACCAAGCTGTGTGGCAAAGGAGGGAGAGGGAAGTGTTATCATATTATCCAAGGCGGTGTGGTAAACTGACGTACTGTACGTAAGCCAGATTTGGAAATGTGCATGAAGTAGAAGGAAAACTCCCTGGAGTTGTGCCTGATTTCTGTGATTAGTAAGTTACTCGTTGTCAGGTGGTGGTGTAGAAACCCATGGTCCTTGTCTTCAGCTAGGCTACTGTGTTCAGCAGTTTGTGTCCTGTGGAAGAGATGACCTTGTCATTAGCAAGTTAGCCTCCATGTTAGAAGACCAGAGCTTAAAAATGCTTAAATGATTTATAAGTCGGTGTTTTCCTGATACAGATACCTAGTTCTGAGAGCTCCAGCTAAGAGAGTGCCTTAACTGAGCAATGATCTTTTGAGCAGTGTGTTCCTGAGGAAGCAACTGGGCATCCTCAGTGACTGCTGCTGCCGGGACCCCGCCATTCACCCCTGAAGCTTCTCCTTGGGTGTGGGAGCCCTGGGCTTCATTCCCCCTATGGATTATTAGTTTCTGACTCTGTTAATATCAAGTTGTAATCTCTAAAGAGTGCTTGGAGAGGTGCACTGGTTAACGTGCTGGATTAAGCTTTCTTTAAACCTATTTCTCATTGTTTGACTAGGGCAATTTGGGAAATGATGTCCCCCTGCTTCACCTGCGTATTTTTATCTCCCCTTTAAAGCAGATCAATCTGACAACTTCAGAGGTCATAAAAATAAATGTTTGTACGGCCTTGACCAGAAAGGAACTGGCTGCCGCCATATGACATGATTTTTATATTCCCCAGAACAGATTTGTGCTTACTGTTAAGTAAAAATTTTGAACATTTTTAAGACATCACTAAGTAGCAGTGCCCCTTTGAGGATTTTGTTCCTTTGGATGAAAGAAGCAACACTCCTAAAGCTTTCTGGGTTGCTTCTGCTGGGTCGGATCACAGTGTTTAAAGCCCGCTGCTTCCTGTTCCTATGGAGTGTGTAGCAGATTGGAGTGATGCTCCAGAGCCGCAGGTGATGGAAAATCTATCTTTATAACGGATGGCGATGGGAACCTTTCCTTGTTCAATTTAGTTAAAATCAGACACGGCTCTTCTGAGGAGATGTGGAGTATGGTTTGGGTTTTTCTAACTTCCACAGAAGAACACACAAGAATTCTCATGGCAACTAGGACCAGCTGCTGGAGTCATGAATTTGTATGAAGGGCTTTCTGGCAGCCACATTAAATAGTGCCTTTAGTCCACAAATCGGCTCTCTGAAGTAATTTTTATATCATTAGACGGCGCAAATGGGTGATGTGTTGCAGCACTGGCTGCCATTTAAACTCCTGGGCTACTACAACAAAAGGCTCTTCTACTTTTCAATGTTTTTGCGTTTGCAGTTTATTTTCCACTCAGAGTGATGCTAGTAGATAGAAGAATTATGGAAGGAAGAGAAAGGAATATTTTTTCACCACCCAGGACTCAGTTATAGCATCAGTTTTAATACCAGTTGAACTTCTTTACATCTTACTATCGGTTCTAGCTTCCAGGCTGTTCTTCACACCTGTGGCTTCTTTGAAATGGCCTCTAAAAATGAGCATCACCAAGAGTTCACCCTTCAGTGACTGATATCTCAGTCCAAATGGACTCATATTATGTCATTCAGCAATACAGAAGGACAAATTCTGTTCCCCTTTATGTGCATCGCCTGCGTGTCTTCAAGACTCACGATGAGAAAGCTGTAAGTGTCATAGCAGAGGTTGCGCGCAGGTAAATGAAAGCAGAATCTATTCTGTAGAGTGCAGGTAAGGTTTGTTGGCAAACACTTCTGGAAAGAAGTCCCATAGGGCTCAAGTCAGTAGGTTCATTTTATTATAGTCATGCTCTATTCTTCTCCATGATGTTTATTGAAATACGAATTCTGTAATTTTCACCTTAAACTCCATGGCACTGTAGAATACCAGAATCCACAGCAAGTTCCTTCTCTAATCAAGTTAAATAATTAAAACTGTTACAGTGATCATTCACTGATGATATAATCACCACCTCACTCTGCTAGCATTGTTTTTATTTCAAGAGGCTGTGTCCTACTCTGCAGCTCATCTTGGTGCTGTGAAGTCTGGTGGCTGCAGTTGCAAAGGATGCTCATAAATGTTCTCCTAACTGTTGGAAACTGGTTCGGGAAGTGTTTTTCATTTCTGGTTCTATTTTTCGAAAGCACACTAAACTCCGTGCACGATGATGCCCTTACTTTGGAGCTATGGATTGTCTGACAGTTACATAAAATAAGCTGGTTTTGCACTGAAGGGCTTATCCTGTAGGAAATGGAAAAAGGGAAATGGGAGGATAGAGAGGAAATGATGCACATACAGCTACCGAAAGCATCAGTGACAGAACCGGGAAAAGAACCTTGCTCCTTGCTCTCTATTTCATTAGAGCTTTCAATACCAATTGGCAACATTAGCTCCAAGGTTTCATGCAACATCTTTTCCTTTGTCCGTGTTTCCTGACAGACATGCACCATTCAGCTGTGTTTTTCTGCAGTTCTCATTTATATCATCTGCAGGGTGGACGAGGCCTGTGACATTTATAAAACTGGAGTCCACTAATCTCTCATATACTCTAATGAAACAGTATGTAATCACATACCTGCCTTTGCTTTTGAAGCTGGTCAGTACAGGCTTGGGGTTTTTCTATGTGGGCGACCCAGAGACTTTTAGCAGAGTTTCATGCATATGGATTTCACACCGTTCCTTGCTGGCATATTTCCTGTTTGATTACAGCACATATGTACAGACCTTAAACTGCAATAAAATATTTCAGTGAAAACTGCACACAATGACCTCTGATTTTCTCTTAGGAACTACAGTCCCCCTTAATTATCCTCTGTAGCCTGGAGTTTTGTTGTTGCCTTTATGGTTGGACTTCTTTTTAGCCAGTCCACCCTTGTTTATCCAAATGTCCTCCCTCCTTCCCTTTCTCAAATCATAATGTTTGAGGGCATTTCTTAAGACGTGGGAACCTTCTTAGAGCTTTGTGCTGCCTTAGTCAGAATACTTTTAGGGATAACCTCTAATCTGTGTGAGTAAGTAACACGAACTAAAGCCCGTATGTCACTGCCTGCACGCAGACAGAGGAAGAAAAGGGAAGGAGGCTTTAGCAATGGTAGCCTGATGACTGACTGTTCAGCAAAAGCAAAAACCCTTTTGGCTTTGATCACCTCAAATATTTGTGTTTGCCAAGAGAGGCAGAAACTTCTGCATGACTGTGTAGAATGCCACCTGCTCATTTGGCATTGTGAATTGTGACTAAGCCTACTGTTAAATTAATCCTGGCCTCAAAGAACGGTCATTAATTTTGCAGGAGGAAGTATTCTCCTACATAGATTATCCTCAGCAACCCGTATATATTTCTTAATTTCTTATTTCTTAATCTGAATTTAGGAAAATTCTCCCCCATGCTGGAAAAGGAAGGTATAGGCCAGGCTCTTAATCAAATATAATAATTCATGCTCATTCTTCAGAAACAGAGAGCTATGCTGATATATAATTGACTACTTGACTAATGGGTAAAAATCAATGTTGTATTTACATTCTCCAGCTGGAAGCAAATGGAAATTATTTTGTGAAAATATTTTATTTACATTGAAATATGAAATAGAAATCACTTTTAAAAAATCACAAAATCTTTTTCCCACATGATCCAAAACAAACCAGATGTGTTTTGCCAGCTGCACCTCCCTTTGTCTAAACTAAGGCCTCCTACATAGGTTCTGAGAGGTATGAGAGTGCCGTGGATAACACCTAGAACCTACCCCTCTGCTGCTTCTTTCTCCCAAACAATTCCTTAAAAATACACTTGGGTCGTATATACATGATTCTTCCTGTAGCCATGAAACTTAGGTAAAATCAGATGATGGAAACCTTAGAGTTTTTTTTTTGCTTTTTGCTTTCTTTTCAATGCTTTCAGATCCTTTCTTAACTTACGCATTTAACTATTGGTGTGTGTCTGAATCCTGACACTGTGGCTGTATCATTGTTTAGGTACAAGAAAGAGGCAGGAATTAATTTTAAAAAAAAAAAAAAAAAAACCAAACACAACAACGAAAAAACTAAAATTAGATTCAAAGCCTCTTTTTTGAAAAAAAATAGTCTTATGATTAATTTCTCCTAACTGCCGGTCGATCAATGGTGTTCATCCCAGCATTAAAGTCAGAGGTGGTGAGAAACACCTTACTTGCCTGAGGTTATGCTCTGATAAAGTAGTACAGCTCTGCGAAGTAGACGACAATAAAGCAATAATATCTAAACACTGTTGTAAATCTGAAAAAGAATACACAGTCTTTAGTGTAAACGTCCTTCCTTTCAGCCTGTGTCCTACATACCTGTATTCACGCGCTCTGTCTGAAGTACTGTATAAATGTTTAACGAGACTCTGTCTCGGGTCAGCTTCTATTAATGTTGAGCCTGTGCAGAACAGTTTGCAGAATCTGAATCCTGGTTTCTGTCGCGGCGCCTTTCCTTTCTATTGTGCTATAAGAGGGGGGGAAAAAGCCAGCTGCCATTGAAAGCTAGTGCACGGACACAGCAGACAAGGGCTGCAGCCCATCCTGTGTGTAAAAGTATGCCTGCTAAACGGTATTTGGACAGAACTGAAGTGTTCGCTATTTGTTCTGTTTCAAGAATGGCTGTTTTGAAGCCATTTCTGTTGCGTGAAGTAACGTTTAAACAGTTTAACAGCTTTCAAATGACTGTTTCTTGCTTATTGGCATGAAACACCGAAGAGTCAAATGGTGTCAGTGTAAGATACTACGCCTGCATTGTTTCATTTTCTACCCATCAAAAGTATTGACCCAATAGCAAGTCTTTGCAGTTACAGTGAATAACAGCGGAAAAAACGTCAATAGTAACAGTTTCTATCCTCTACCCCACCATCTTTTATCAGGAAAAGAAAGTCTTTGCAGATTTATGCAGGGAGAGATGCCCATCCAAACAGATAGATATGTAGCCAGGGCTTCTATGTGTGGCTGGAGAAGGTTTTGTTTTGCCTAGTTTGGTTTTCTGCCTTGTATGTCCTGCCTGTTGTACAGTACCTCCTGCAGTCTATGAGCTCAGGAACTGTTGTTCCAAGCTTTCTGGGAGACATACACCATGCTAAAAAAGGGGCTGAAGGCTGAGCGCCAGTTATTTTTCTTGCTTGGGGTGTAGTAGCTGCTCTGTTATGTGTGTGCAGGGGGAGGGCTCCAGGAAGGTTTTATTCTGCAGAGCTTTGTAATCCTCCTCTCCACTGGAAGCAGACAGCTGGGGACACAGCAGGCAACCTTTCTATTAAAGGGAGAGAGTAGGAAATTTTCCAGTAACGCTTTTTTCCCCTCTTGACCAGACAAATTTGCAAAACTGAAAACTGTTAGGAAAAAGGGTAGTTTTTGCAAAAAACAATCACAACCTTCTTCTGGGGGGGGAAGAATTGAAAAAGATTCGGTATTTTCTACTTAGTTATTTCTGAATGTTAAAAAAAAAAAAAAAAGGTGTCTTCTTTTTCAAGACAACCTTTGTTGGTTAATTTATTAAATAAGGTTTTAAAGAATACAAAATTTTGAATTTGAAATTTAAGCTTTTAAAAACCATATAAATAAAATTTTCAGTCTGAAATATGTTTGGGATTGTTTGTTTATGAATATACATTTTTTGGGGTGTTTTCAAATTTGTGTTCTGGTTTGGGAGGGATCTTTGATATCTTACATACAGTTGCAGAGTAGGAAAGACATTCCCCATGGTCATGGTTTCAGATGAGACAGCGTTGACTTTCTTGCTAGCAGCTGGTGTAATGCTATGTTTTGGATTTGGGATGAAAACAGTGTTGGTAGTGCACTAATGTTTTTGGTTGTTGGTAAGCTGTCAATGCCTTTTCTGCTCCTCACACGGCCCCCCCCCAGCAAGTAGGCCAGGAATGCACAAAAAGCCAGGAGGGTCACAGCCAGGACAGCTGACCCCAACTGACCAAAGGGATATTCCATAACGTGTGATGTCATGCTTAGTATGTAAAGCTGGGGGAAGAAGAAGGAAGGGGGCAATATTCAGAGTGATGGCATTTGTCTTCCCAAGTAACCATTACACATGATGGAGCCCTGCTTTCCTGGAGATGGCTGAACACCATCAGCCATGGGTTTGCGGATGGGAAACAGTGAATGAATTTCTTGTTTTGCTTTGCCTGCATGCGCGGCTTTTGCTCTACCTACTAAACCATCTTTATCTCAACCCACAAGTTTTTTCTCACTTTTACTCTTCCAGTTCTCTCCCCCATCCCAACCCAGGGGAGCGAGCGAGTGGCAGCATGGTCCTACTTGCTGGCTGGGGTTAAACCATGGCACCCATGCAGCTGCTGGGTGCTGTGGTGACAGTTTGGAAAATGTGGATCCATTCCCTGGAACTTGACAGAGGTCACCCACCAAATTCCTTCCATGTAGGCTGTCAAATGGCTTTCATTCATAATAAATCTTCCTTTTTCTTCACTGACCTACAACTGAATTAACACATTAAAAATTATAACGGCAATATTTGTTAGTTTTTGGGACATCTCTTCATTTACCTTGTCTTGTCTGTTGAACTATAAGCCTATTTTGCAATACATAATGGTGGAAAATACACCAGGTCCCTTCACAAAATAGCAAGCACAGAGAAACGTATGTGCACGCTTTATCCATAACTCAAAACAAAAGTTGTGGTTTGTGAAGTCTTTGAATCCTTTGTGCACTGTTTGTGGGTAGAGATGACTGAACTGTAGCCAAAGATTTTGAGAGGGCACTGTCAAGTTTATTAAACATCTGGGAGGCATACCAGGTTTCCTGCAAGTCATCTGGCACAGAAGCTTCTTACTGTAACCAGTGCTTTGAGGTTTGTTTAAGAGCCATCGCTGCTGCAGGTTAGAAGGCAGAATTTCCTCCATGACATAGTCCGACGTGGTTGGTATGGTTGGAAGTGACAGAAGGGAATGTCTTTCAAGCTAATAGATCATCCATTATACCAGAGTCCCAGACTAGGACTAGGCCCACACACAAGAGAAATAAACCAAGGGCTAGTATAAACTGTAAGCAAACATAGTAGGATCATTTTCTCATTTTGATAATCCATTAAAATGGAAACTATTTTGACCTCGTTGATACTTGCAGTACAAGACTCTGCACTCCAAAGGTAGTTCAAAGCTCTCCTATTCCAGTTCAGGAGTTCAGGGAGAGTTTATGAACATTACAAAAATCAGAAGAAGGATTGGTTTTGGCTTTGGGAGGAGGTGGTTTATTTGTTTTAATTGGGGGCTTTGGTTTGTTGTGGTTTTGGGGTTTTTTTCTTTTTTTCGGAAGACTCCCTTTGTTTCTATTTTCTCTTTCCTGTTATTTTCCCAAACCACTGAGTCTGTTTCTTGTAGCCCAGATCCCAATTGTATTGCGGTACCAGGAAAGACGTTCAAAGCTTCTCTGGCCAGAGATCAGGCCTCATTGTCTCAAGTAGCGAAAGGTGACACTTCATCCAGGTAGGTAAATCTGTCGCTGCAGTCACCCTTCCATCAGCATTTCCCAGCCCAGAGGATGGCAAAGTTTAGTGCACAAGGGTTTTTTTAGCTGCCTGTGTGAATGTAGTGAGTCCACAGAATATTATTATTCCAACCCTTAAACCTATGCCAGACTGCTTATGTCTTAATGCTTATTCAAGTGTCAGGGAGTGCTGGCAGATGTCAGAGTAAATGGGAGACTGTCACTAAGGAAATTACTTACCATTCACAGGGTGATTGCTGCAGTCTGTCAGGTAGCATTTGAGAGGATGTCAGGCTGAAAGAAGAAAGAGTGGGGAGGCAGGAGAGCTGTAAATGTTTCCTTGTCTTGAGGGGGTGAGGGAGATGCCTCCCGCAACAGAACAGTAAATCATTAACTAAACAGAAATAAAGATTCCAGCATCCAGCTTTGGAATAATGCTACTAAAGGAGTGGTTTGGGGCTTTTAAAGCTTAAGGCACGTGGCGTTGACATGGTCTTGCAGTTATTTTTGCAGTTATCCACCAGCAGCAGAAGCCAGATCACATTCATCAGTAGTCCTGTTTCTCCTGTATTCGTACGTCACGTGTACATCATCAGACAAGGTCCTAAATGAGAGTTTTTACCCATAGTTAAAGATAGTAATTGCGCATGGTGCGTTATTTCTTGTGGATAGTGTGCTTTGCAGTTAGATGTACTTCCCAATCCATGAGGTTCTGACCTCCCAAGCCACAGAGGACTTGGGGATCAGGGCTCGGTTCTGTTCTTGGTGTTAGCTGTTCCTGTGCTACATCATCTGTCTTTGAAAATGCCTATGTTTGTTTAAGAAAAGGTGGAATATTTTTCAAATTTGCAGGTAACTGTAAAGATTTATTAGTTAAGATACTTTGGGAAAGTTTTATGTAAATAAACAGGAAACTTAATTATTTCACTCTGGACAGCGTATTCCTTTGTGGGAAGTTAAATAGAGGTCACCAATAATGCAAGTGATTGCAATGAATCGACAACTTCTCTTAGAGATAAAAATTGGGATTAAGCCCTACTGAGTTGGCATTGACCTTATCCGCTTTCTGTATCTCCCAGTTTGTAAGGGACATCAGGAACTAGTGAAACATCATGCACTGAGCTGCACATTTTTTGATGGTTTTGAACTTGTAAAGCACCCCAATAGTACTGGCAAAGTTCACTCAAAAGGAGAGAGAGCCTTTGCTCCTTGCATAAATACATTTTTAAGGTAGGCCAAATCCTGACACTTTTCCTCATGGCTAGTGGTTCCACACTGCATTAACGTTGAAGGATTCAGTGCGACTGTCAGTCTTGAGAGGGTCTGTAAGAATTGCGCTGACAAATTCTCACATGTGCTTGTAGGGCAGACAGACGGAGAGCTTTTAGAAATTAAGAGCTTGTCTGAATTTGGGCAGTTCTTGCATTAAAGGCAAATTACAGGGAGCATATTCTTTCAGTTTTCAAGTCCTTGTCCAAGGCTTTGTCTCAGAACGTTTTCCTTCAATAGGTAACAGTAACAAATAAAAAAGCTGTAGTTCGCACAGAAACATGAGCAATAGCAGTATATTTTTGTCCGCCATCTTTTCAGAAAAGCATAAATGATTTCATCTGCATTTTGCTCTAGCCTGAAACACGCACCTGCCATCAACACTTTTAGCTCCCATTGATTAAATTCTGACAAAGTTGTAGACAGCTAAAAACAAAGTCTCATTACAAAAAGATCTGTTACAGGATGTACTGTCTGCTTACCACTCAAGCGCCCTGAGTGCTTGTACGTCTTAATCTCCACACAAAACTATTGCACTGTCACATCACTCCATCTAAACATTGAAGACTCTACTTGAATCCCTCTGTCAAATCACTTAATTTCAAACTTGAAGCCAAGGCAAGGTTTAAGTGATCTGCTGGACTGATCCCTCTAATCTAAATGTTTGAAGTGTGAATTTAATTTGAAGCAGTTTTTTGAAAATTCAAAGTGGTCAAGAGTTTTGGTCTCTCGTTCTGCACATGATTCTATCTGTGCAGGTATCTCAGTGATTTCAGCATGAGTTCTCTGCACAGGTTTAAATGTGTGCTAATATTGCCAGACTAAAGCTTACTTTTGAATTTCAGACAATTGACTTCAGGCTCTATATCCTTCCCTTCCATCCATTTCTATCAAGACTACTATTTGTGTATGAGTTTCTGCTGAGTACTTTTTGAAATGCCAAATATGTTGTGCGCTTTTTACATAACATGACTTCTCTACGGCGAGTTAAATGCTACTTTTCATTTACTTTGCCTTTCCTCTTATTTAAAACCACAGATTAGTTTTGGCAAGCAGTAATAGCTCTTAAATGATCAGTAATCTGTTTTTAATATGATCCTAGTTCACGTTCAAAATGAATAAACATGGGGCTTAAATGAAACCTGATGTCTTTCTGCTTTATGCAGGGAAGTGCTACAAACCAGAGGGTAAGGGTTGATGTATTTGCACAGCAACAAGTATCGAAATGGAAAAAGAATGGGTATTGGCTGTTTTCTCTTAATTCTTCTTCTTTGATGGTCCTTCGGAGTACCAGGAGGCAGGGAGCAGCTGGTTTAGCGATGGTTTCGCGTTGCTCTGACGGAGAACTGTCCAGACGGTCACTTGCTGAAACAAGAGGGAATGCTCTCTCTTTATGCTCAAAATTTGGCATCGCTTAACTGTTTTACAGACCACGCTTGTGTGAGCTAACCAGTAAAAGATTACTGGCTAAACTAAGGGAAGTGGTTTTTGGTTTATCGCTTGGAAATTACGAATAGTTGGGAGGGGCACGTAGCACAAGCAATGCTGCATGGGATCAGGGTAAACCCAGAGCCGTGGGGGAGCTGAGGAGGAGGGGGTGGCGGGTAGGGTGTTTTATCAGTAGACAGATTTTCAACCATGAAACGGAAGTTAGTACAGAACAGAAGTTGCATAGAGCTAACAACTCTATTCTCAGCATTCCCAGGCTTGGTGATTTTTCTGAAGCTTCATTTCCTCAAATGATGCCATTAAATATTTTCAGCCACGAAACAGAAGTTAGTCCAGAGCAGAAGCTGCACCGAATTAACTCTCAGGAGGTTCCTGGAGTGTGTTGGGGATAACTTCCTGACACAGCTGGTGAGGGAACCGACTAGGGAAGGAGCTCTGCTGGACCTGTTTGTAAACAGAGAAGGACTTGTGAGGGATATGGCAGTTGGAGGCCGTCTTGGGCATAGTGATCATGAAATGATAGAGTTTTTGATTCTTAGAGAAGCAAAGAGGGGGGTCAGCAGAACTGCCACCGCGGACTTCCAGAGGGCAGACTTTGGTCTTTTCAAGAGCTTGCTTGACAGAGTCCTTGGGGGGCAGTCCTGAAGGGCAAAGGAGTCCAGGAAGGATGGATGATTTTCAAGAAGGAAGTCTTAAAAGCGCAGGAGCAGGCTGTCCCCATGTGCTGAAAAACAAGCCGTTGGGGAAAAAGACTGGCCTGGCTGAACAGAGAGATATGGATACAACTCAGGGGAAAAAAGGAGAGTTCATGGTTTTTGGAAGAGGGGGCAGGCCACTCAGGAAGACTACAAAGAAGTTTTAAGGCTATGTAGGGAGAAAATTAGAAGGGCCAAAGCCCAACTAGAACTTAACCTGACTTGGGATGTTAAGAACAATAAAAAAAGTTTCTATAAATACATTAGTAACAAAAGGAGGTCTCAGGAGAATCTCCATCCTTTATTAGATGAGGGCAGTAACATGGTGACAAAGGATGAGCAGAAGGCTGAGGTACTTAATGCCACCTTCTTCTTTGCTTCAGTCTTTAGTAGTAGAGTCGGTTGTTCCCTGAGTACCCAGACCCCTGAGCTAGTAGATAGGGGTGGGGAGCAGAACGAAGCTCCCCATAATGCAAGGGGAAATGGTGAGGGACCTGCTCCAGCACCTAGACATGCACAAGTCTACGGTCAGATGGGATCCACCCAAGGGTACTGAGGGAGCTGGCGGAAGTGCTCACAGAGACACTTTCCATCGTTTATCAGCAGTCCTGGCAAACCAGGGAGGTCCCAGTTGACTGGCATCTAGCAAATGTGACGCCCATCCACAAGAAGGCCTGGAAGAAGGATCCAGGGAACTACTGGCCTGTCAGTCTGACCTTGGTGCCTGGGAAGGTCATGGAACAGATCATCCTGAGTGCCATTATGCAGCACATGAAGGGCAACCAGGTGATCAGGCCTAGTCAGCATGGGTTCACGAAGGGCAGGTCCTGCTTGACAAACCTGATCTCCTTCTGTGACAAAGTGACCCGCTTGGTGGATGAGGGAAAGGCTGTGGATGTTGTTTGGCTGGACTTTAGTAAGGCCTTTGATAGTAAGGCTTCCCACAGCATTCTCCTGGAGAAACTGGCTGCCCATGGCTTTGAAGGGGAGTACTCTTCGCTGGGTACAAAACTGGCTGGAGGGCTGGGCCCACAGAGTGCTGGTGAATGGAGTTCAATCCAGTTGGTGGCTGGTCACAAGTGGTATTCTCCAGGATCTGGATGAGGGGATTGAGTGCACCCTCAGTAAGTTTGCAGACAACACCAAGTTAGGTGGGAGTGTCGACCTCCTTGAGGGTAGAAGGGCTTTGCAGAGGGATCTGGACAGGCTGGATCGATGGGCTGAGGCCAATGGTATGAAGTTCACCAAGACCAAGTGCTGGGTCCTGCACTTTGGGACACAACAACTCCATGCAGCGTTACAAGCTTGGGGAAGAGTGGCTGGAGAGCTGCCTGGCAGAAAAGGACCTGGGGGTGTTGGTTGACTGCTGGCTTGAATATGAGCCAGCAGTGTGCCCAGGTGGCCAAGAAGGCCAACAGCATCCTGGCCTGTATCAGGAATAGCGTGGCCAGTGGGACTAGGAAAGTGATCGTCCCCCTGTACTCAGCACTGGTGAGACGTCGCCTTGAGTATTGTGTCCAGTTTTGGGCCCCTCAGCACAAAAAAGACACTGAAGTGCTGTAGCAGGTCCAGAGAAGGGCAACGAAGCTGGTGAGGGGTCTGGAGTACGAGTCTTATGAGGAGTGGCGGAGGGAGCTGCAGTTGTTTAGGAGGGTTAGACTGTATATTAGGAAAATTTTTTACACTGAAAGGGTTATTAAGCATCAGAACAGGCTGCCCAGGGAAGTGGTTGAGGCACCATCCCTGGAGGTATTTAAAAGACGGGTAGACGTAGTGCTTAGAGATGTGGTTTAGTGATGGGTTTTGTCAGAGTTAGGTTGATGGACTAGATGATCTGAAAGGTCCCTTCCAACCTAGGCAATTCTATGATTTTATCATTCTAATTCCCTTAATCTGCGTTGCTGTGGTGGGCACTAGCATATCAAAAACGGGAAGAATAAAAAAGCATCTGAGCAATGCAGACTGGGCATTTTCTGTGTTTGAGTCGTTGACCCATAACTGCTTACCTCCTTACAATTTTCGGTCTCCTCTCAACTCTTGCCAAGTTATTCATAACCACTTGCACTACTGCAAATGGGGCCTGAGCAATGCCAAGCACAGTAGACAAATTACTTCACTTGCTTAATGTGATACTTGACTACAGCCCACTGAGCTGTAGCATTTGTCAGTCCTGCAGCGGTGCAGTGCTGCTGACTCATGCATAATGCGTCGCTCACTGCACCAGCCCTTGCTCCTCTGGGGTAGCCCCCTCAGCCAGGAAACCCACAGGCTGACTTCGCTCGTCAGCTTGCACCAAAAGAAACCAGGATAAATGTGTCTGTACATGCCGTTACTTCCGTAAAATGTTTCTGCTTTAATCAAAGATCGTGCCTGAGAATACAGGAAGGAAGGGGAGGGAAAAACAAAAGTTTGTCCTCAAATCTGAGAGGGGGAAAGGAAAAAGGGAAAACTCTTTACCTGGATGAAGTTTAAATCTTTTTCTAGTAGATTTCTTGCAGGTATGGCAACTAAAGTTGTCTGATGAAGAGAATTGTAGGGGTAAATAGGAATCAAGAAAGTTACATAGTTATTGCACTAGGACACCTGTCACAGAGAGGAGGCGGAGGTAGAAACATCACAAAGCAGAGCCTGAGGAACACGTGTAGCACCATCTCTGACATGCTCACTAAAGTGGGAAAAGGACCAGAATACATGCGTAAGTGCTGTGACCTCTGACTTCTTATTGTGTCATCTTCCTTCAGAAATAACATTGCAATGTCATTTTGTTATACTTCACATTATAAGTGGCACTGTGCAAAGGGACAGAGTGGGCTTTTGTGTGAATCCAGAACTCAAAGACTTGAAAGTAATTTCTAGAATTGACAGTGAAATCACATGAGCCTTTAAGTCCCAGTTCCAGAACAGGAGTTGTGTGGGCAAACGCCCTTTGTGCTGGGGTCCCTTTACTATTAGTTATCTTGCCAGCTCAGTTATTTTTAAAATAGATTTTTAAAGTATTTGTTTCTAGAGACTGAGTTTAAAGAAATGGCAATGCAGATAGATAGGTAGGATTGCGTGACTGCCTCCAAAATCATCCTGGACAACGGAACTCAGGTTTACATGCTCCTATGCTTATATGCAGAAATAGTAGCCAGATGCACCTATCTTTTGAGCATTTAAGTACTGGGGACAGTTTTTCTTCAATTAGTGAAAGATCCGATGCATGTAGCTTCATGTGCAAAGTATGGGTTCTGACCTGGCTGCTGGCACTTGGTCAGAAGATCTTGGGTGTTCTGAAGGGTGGCTCCAGCTCAGTGCCCGGTTGTAGTCAAGAAAGGAAATTGAGCACAGGTTGGGAATTGCTAGGAGGGGATGGAGCATAGGGAAAGTTGGCATACTGCTCCCTAAACCTGAGGTTCAGCTGCACCTTGAATTGTGCGTGTGCAGCTCTGTTTCCCTCATCTCAGAAGGTTTAGAAGTAGTGCAAAGAGGTCGGTGAAGGATAACAAGGATCGTCAGAGATTTGGACCCTATTTGTGGAGTGACCGAGTAGAGCTGGACTTTTCAGCCTGGAAAAGCAGTGACTGAGATTGCTGTACAAGAAACGGAGAAAACTCAAGAGTGCTCTGGAGAGACCGCGTAGGAGCAAAACGTTTGTCACTCCACGAAAGAACAAGGGGACATCAGACGGAAGCTAGTAAGCCGAGTTCAAGAGAAACGAAGGACAGTGGCTCTCTGAGGGGCTGTAGTGGATCTGCGCAAGTCCTTTTTGAAGGCTATTGTGGATGGGCTGCGGGGGGAACCGGACGAGTACTGGAGAAAAGGATCTGCAGAACAGCGCTGGGCTCAGGAAACCCTCTGTGCTGAATATACAAGCTGGGAGGAAGCATCGTGGATACGTGTCCTGTTCTTGCCCGTGTCTAAGCGTTGGCTTACGACCGCTGCCAGCGGCGAGCTGCAGGGCCGGCGGGGCAGTCGCCGCTCAGAGGCCGCCTCAGCCGAGCCCGGCCGCACACGGGCTCAGCCCCAGGTCTGAAACCAGCGCCTGCGACCTCTGCCCCGCTGGTGGCGCCCGGAGCGGGCTCGCCCAAGCCGCTCCAGCAGCCTCGCCGCAGGCCGGCTCCGCAGCCACGACGGGCCGCCATCACGCTCCGCCTCCGCCGGCACCGCAGCGCGGGCGCCCCCCGCCCTTCCCACCGCCCGGGGGCGGGAGCGGGGCGGGGCGGGGGAGCAGCGCCTCCCGCCGCTCCGCCTGCCGCCCGGCGAGTCCCGGCTCGGGAAGCGGCAGGGGGAGAAGCTGAGGCGAGCCGTGGGCGATGCGTACCTGTGGGCGGTAAAGCAGCGGCCGGGGCCGGGAGCGCCTGCGGCCACTTCCAGGTACGGTCCGGGGCGTCTGCGGTGCTCGGATGTGTGTCCGTCCGTCCATCCATCCATCCGTCCGTCCGTCTTCTTGCTAGCGCCGGCAGGATGTCGCTTTCCTCCCGGTGTTTATCTTCTTACTAGCTACCCAGTTCTGTACAGCCAGAGCCACTCATTTCTGTGGGATTTCAGGATACTGGGGAGGGGAGAGAGACTTCAACCCATCAGAAGCAGCACTTGGCGGTGCGGTGGTTGGGTCCCTCTCCCTGTCCCTTTCCCTGTATTAGCATGGAACTGGGTCCTAAAACCGCGTGGTGTAATCTTCCTGTGGCTGTAACCCTTGGAGAAGCTTTCCCCGTTTTTCCTGAGGCCCGTCGGTTCAGTTGATGGCTGCTTTTTTGGGATCGGAGGGATGAAAAAGCAATTTGCCAGATTGTGGTTGTGGGGCTGCATAAAATGGGCGTGCAGGTGGGACAGAGGGGGGGGTGTGTGTGGTATCACTCAAATGTGTTTATGGGCTTCTCTCATGCTGGGCATCTGCTGTGCGTGACTGTGGTAAAAGAGGCCCTCTGTGCTGGGCGAGGTGGAAGCAGTTCAGGGGCAGAAGGAGAGTAATGGCTGTTAAATGACCCCTAAGTTGTGCTTAGGCCAGACTGTAAACTAAGGCAACCTTAAAAACAAGCAGTGCCTCCCTGTTCTTCTTGTGTGTAAAGCTAAATATAGCACTGAGGCATGAGGAAACTCTTTCAGAGGAGTTCCCCTGAACAGAGCAGAGGAGGGCTGATTCCTCTTAAAGGGGAAGAATGGCCTGAAAAATCAAAAGAGCCATGAACAAAGAGGTACTCTGGACCTCAGACAGGCAGCTATCCGTCTAATGCAGGAGTGCTGAGAGGGTTGGTTTCAGTGAGATTACAGCTGTAATGAAATGTAACGTGACGTGGGCTGGGCTGAGATAACATGCCATCTGTGGGAAATGGGGACTTGGGCAGGCAGGACTGGGTCTCAGGTCTGTCTCTTTATTTTGAAAGCCAAGAACAGCATTTGAGGGGTAGGTCCCTCAGGTTTACCTTACAGCTTCCATATGAGATGTCTTGGAGAGAAGCTCATAATCAGCTGAAAATCAATGCTAAGCGTACTCAAGCCAAGTAGCTAACTGGTGAGCTGTGCTGGAGAGACCTAATAGGTAAGACCCAGCTCTGGTTTTGGATTAGCGATGGGGATATCACTCTAAACAGGCAGGACTGAAACAAGCCACTGTAGGTTATGTTAACTCTTTGTAAAAGAGGAAAGAAAGTGCTGGTTTGTCTGGGGTTAAGCTCGCAGCGGTGCCACGCACTGAGTAAAATGCTTTTTTGTGCAGTACAATGAATCCCCGTTGGTTCGTGTTCTTCATGGTTTCTTTCTGCTGAGGTTTTCGGGGATAGCACAGTGTGTTGTTACCTGTGCCCCAGTTGTATAAGTTATCTAAACAGTCCTTGGGCAATGCAGTGAGTCACCATACCTGTTCATGGTCTGCAGGGTGAGCTGCTGTCACACCGTGTTGGAAATGACAGGCATAGTTCAACACTAGAGCCCCATCAGTGAACTTAAAAAGCTGAAAACATGGGAGTTTATTTTTGTAACTCAGAGTAGTTAAAAAGTGAGTTTTTCTTGGCGTGAAGGTAGGAAGGGGCTACATCGCTGGAAGGTTCTGGCATTGTGACACCTACTAGAGCTGACAAAATTGTGTGGGTGGGATCTTTCTTGGCAGCCTTTGACTACATGGCCTCTTGGGCATTGGTGTTACCCTTGGAAAAGTGCTACAAAGCTAAATGGTTAAAACTGGTGCTCTTAAGCGCCTCTGAAATGATCATCGGTAAAAGGTTAAGTGATGTTTGGGGCCAAAGATGCTGAATGCTCCTGGTAACAGGGATGCATTTGTGGCTCTAAGCTTTTCTGAATATCAAGCTCTAGGTGTCTTGTGCAAAGAGAGGAAGTGTAAGTATTGGATGGTTCACACTCCAAATATTTCCTATCTAAATCAGAGGGTTTAGAAACTTTTTTTTCTATGCAAGGTTGCAGTCAGTCAGCTGGTACTGATTTTAACTGGAGTGTCATTACACTTAGAAAATGTCCTGGGAGCTCAGTCAAATGACTTGGAAAAGGGCAAGCTTGTGGTGCTCATCATGAAATGCATCTTGCACATCCTTGATGTGGGTGTGTTGTTCTTTGCAACTGTGTCCCGCTCAGTTTGTAGAGCTCCTTCCATTAGCTGTGATCCTTCTCACTTATTTAGAGAGATTAATGTCAATGCTCCAGCATTGAGTAGGGTAGCTGTCATAGGAGATTTCATTTAAAGCATAGTCTTCAGAAGACAGCCCTTGATTTTTGGAGATAGAAATGATCTAAACCATCTATTTCCTTATATCTTTATGCAGTGTTTCTAAATGAAAAGCTAATTTTGCCTTTGTCTCAAGATGTCTTCCTTTTCTTCAGTCATTTGAGCACTGTTCTGCTGTTCAGTAGATGGTTGGGCAGTACAGAGAGAAGCCGTCGGTCGGAATAGGATGGCTGTGTTTCAATGAAGGCAGAATTTATGATTGCTTATACTTAAGCATATTTTCCCAAATGTTAGTAGATACACAAGTGTACTCTGCAAGCACTGACAAGTGCCCTTTGCTTGCTGGAACCAGGCCACATCATCTAATAAACACTTTGCTAGAAAATGAGCTTGCAAACAGAAGTTCCAGAGTGTACTTCGCAGCTGCAGCAAGTACAATACATAATTTACAAACAGGAGGCAAAGACTCTACCTCTAGCCAAAAGCTATTGCTAATTTCTCCTCTATTATAGCTGCTGTGAGAAGTAGTATTAAAAAATATAAATCACTGCAGTGAGGAACGTGAACGGATGGTATTCAGTATGGCTGTATTTTTAATTAGAAAATGAACAGGATCATGGAAACAATACAGCTCAGTCTTCCTAGGCGGCTCTAGAATAGCACTGTGTGACTCAGATCCATGTATTCTGCCTATTTTGGTTTTGACTCATTGAAATGCATCTTCTCCCCAGAGTAAAATGTTCCTCGGGTCACCTGCCCTTCCCATGGGGTCAGGTACTCTGCTTGCATCTTGTCACATCTGGAAATAGCACCAAAAATACCAGGTTACACGCCAGTAGAGAGATGAGCCTGGGAAGCTGTGTGTCTGCATCAGCCAGAACAATGAGACATTTAGATTCATAAGCAATAAGACAGAGGATAAATATGCTTGAGTCAGATTGAGGAGTGGGGTATTCTCTGAGATAATTGCTCTAATTGATACAAGGCCAGGTGCTTTCCGCATGAAAGCAGCATGCTGACCTGACAATACCTGCCCATCAGGGCTGCGAGTCGATCCTCCCTTATACATCCTGCAGGGATTCGGGCACTATTAGCCTGTGTTTACAATGATCCTTTCACAACCCAAGCTGGTATACGTTTGCTCAATACCATACTTACTGTGTGATGAACCAATAGGTGTAATAGTTTCAAGGCAAGACTTTGTCCCATCGATTGCAGAGGGCAAGGGTCCGCCTTCAGTCGAGCATGGGAACTGCTGCCGGGTTTTAAAGGCTGGCACAAACCAGTAGACGCAGCACGTAAGCGGTGGAGATTTCTGCTGTGGCCCTGCCTAGACTAGGGAAAAAGCTTTTCAGTCAGTTTGGCTAGACTGTTCTTCTCAATTTCCCAAGGAGCCAGTCAAGTGATTGGAGGAGCCAACTGTTTTAAAGGTCTCCTATACCTCAGGCCCAGCTCTGGGCTAGAAACCATTGGCTGATGTTCAGGGTGTGAGGCAAGTATAACTGATCCAGATACAGAGCTGTATTTGCTTTCTTAACTCCAAAGTGGGACCATCCCTTTTTTATCATCAACCTAAACATTTGAAGGTGTATTTTTTTTGTTGTGGTGGTTTTTTAACTGAAGTATTTCTACTGCAGAAACTCTAAACCTCTCAACCTGCTGTACGTCTGTAAGTGTCAGTAAAAATTCTATACTGTTCATGGTTTTAGTAAATGGAAAAACAGAGACTAGGTGAATTTTTCACCTTAAGCCAGCATTTTTTCTGCATCATCTAAGTGGACAGGAGACGTTTGTCGATGAGGTTTTAGGTAGAACCAGTTAAATGAAATTAAGTACTGTTACTTAACACTATTACAGCTTGCTGTTGTAAATTATAACTTGGCTGTCTGTTATGATTATAAAAGGGAATGGTGCTTTCTTCTGAAGTGTGTTGTAGGTTTCACGAAAAGGCCAAGCATGGGTGTCTGCAAAGGACAACAGCTTTTGCATTTGGAAAGTGTCTTCCTTTGATGAGGTTGAAGAAGGAACCATGTCAAGAGAGCTTCATGCTTAAGGCTAGTACTGTGCTTCTAGAATTAATATAGTGTGATACATCTTCTGTACCCCTTTTGAAAAAAGATCTTGGAACTTAATGAAAGGAAATAAGCCCGCACTAATCCCTCTTTGTACTGTCGAGCAGAGGAATGCAGTAATGAGAAACTGAGTGACTTGACTAAAGCCACTTTAGGAGCTTGTAGCAGCGTCAGAAGCAGATCTAAGCTCCCAGTTGCCGTGTCTAAGCACTGAAATCACGCTTTTTCTGTTGACTGCAGATGGATGTGTAAACAGTTCTTGATCAAGCTGGTTATCACTATGAACTAGTTTGGACCCACGCTTAGCTACTGACCGTGCAGATAGAGAAGGTGTATCCTTTGGCCTCGACCACCTGAGGTGGGTTAGGATTACAGAGGTTCACATCCCTGTCTCATAAAGTGGGTCGTATTCCCCAAACTTAGTGGGAGTCTTAATACCGCATTGAAATCAGCGACGCTATTCTGATGATAGTGTAGGGGAAACTGCTCCTGTCTCTGTTGACAACATCAGTTTTCTGTTTCTTCAGTTTGAGGTGTGCAGGAGGCACAAAGCGTGCTACGGAAACGATAACGTCAGGATTCTGATTCACTGGTGGGGATGGCATAGCATGGATGACATGCAGGTCTCAGCTGTCCACCCCACCCCACCCTACGTCCCATTCCTGGACAGCTGAGCCATAGTGAATCAGCTGCTGAATGACTCGGTTTAGAGCACGATGTTTTGAAGTTAATCATCACTGCTGTTCGCTTGCCTTAAAACTCCTGATGCAAACTGCAGCAATTCATCAGCTGATTGATGAGCAGCAGGTCAGCTGCCTGCTCAGCTGCATGGGAGGCTGGGATGGTAACCTCCTCAGATCCGTAGAGCTCTGCATCCTGCTGGTGTGTGGGAGACCAGATGGAGCCAGTCTGCAGCTGGCTGAATAGAGAGGTGGGATTTTAGTCTTTTATGACTGTAACATTTAAGTACCCTCTGTTCCCAATAGAACAAATGGCAAAACTCTTCTGTGCTTCACTGGGTGCAGTTAGGGGAATGCTGTGTACTTATAAAAACCTTACCCTGCTTCAGTAAGTTAAAAAAGCATAAGGCTTGAGTAGCACGATTTTGTTTTCTTTGCACTTAATGTACTCGTACTCTTATTTCAACGCTCTCAATTTTGCCATCAGCAATTCTAGCCTTTTTCTCAACACTTTTTACTGGCCACCCACTAGGTTGTCTGCCTTTCCTGATGGTATTTGATTTTGAACGAAATTTAGCATGTAGGACTGAGGAGATCATACTCAGCTTGTGCGTTGGTTTAGTTTTTTGAAAAGTGCTTGGAGGACAGTTAATTTATGAATTTTTCTAAAGGTAATAGATCCAGGGGAGGTGAAGTTGTTTCTTAATATGATCCCAGTATTTGTTGTCTATTAAAACTTCTTTGCTTTCAGTCCAGCTGTCTGCTCATAAATTTTCGTAGAAAAAAGTAGCTACATGCCTTGTCTGTTGTTTAAGATGGGCGATATTTCATTGCATGCTTTGGCTGGTCTGAAGCCTTTGTGCATCCTTTTACGTTTCATTCGTTCTGTAAATCACTCAAGCTGTACAGGAGTCACTACGGAGCATACAATGGACTGAACTTTTCTAGAATCTCTGGTGGCTTGTAACTTATAATTACTGCTGTGCTAATCCATCATGTCACTTACAACAGATACTTATCCTGTATGGCTCATGTTTTAAACTTCTCCTCTGAAACCAGGAGAAAAAAAAAAAAGATGTGTGATTATCAAAGAGATTTACAAGGTTAAAAAAACCCTCACATTTATAGGAGAACAGCCTTATTTTGAACGGAAAAATTAATTAGAATGTTAAAAGGACATCATCCAGATAAAGAAATTGTCCATAAATTAAAATATAATTTACAACTGAACTTAATAAAAAGATTAGTCAGTGATGGAACACACTTCATATAGTGTCTTTTTTAATAATTGTGGCTTCCTCAGTTTTAACCTACAGATAGAAATCTCAGCTGCACTGTGACATGGTAGGATACAAGTGTGCTGAGAAAGCTAATATGTGCTACGTGTGGTCTTCTTTTCGCACGCTGTGTTTCAAGGCTGCTGCTTTTGTGTGCACAGCAATGCAGACAAATTGTTTCATGTGTTTTGGTTGGGAGGAACTTATGTCCTCTCCTCTCCCTTGGCCTCGGTAGTTTTCCTGCAGTTGGGATTTTTGCCGTGATGTAGTTTGCCTACGTGTGCTTGTCTGCAGCGGTGCTGTGGCATGGCCACCCTCAGCATCATTAGGCTTGTGTCGCTCTTCCTGCCCCACAGAAGAAGAACATGGAGAAAGGGCAGAAGTGGGGTTGGTTCTGGGGGCTTAAGCAGGGGACGTGGGTTTACAGCACAATGGCATCCAGAGGAACTTGTTTGTTTTCTTCCCTTTTTCCACCCTTGCAGATTTTGAAAAATTAAACGCATTCTTAACCCCCCTGCACTTTTCGCAATGCTCCCAAGCATATACGCAAATGCATGCATATCCATCACACTTTTGCAGTTCAGTATCCAAGGACTTTAGCATCGAGGGTCCGTTCTCATATGTGAGTTATCAGTCAGCAGTGCTGCATCTGTCCTTCTCGCATCATCAGCTGGATCTATTTATAGATCCAAGAAAGAGTTCCTTTGCACATTCAGGAGGAAAATGCCTTTCATTGAAATTCAGTTCCTGGTCTGGGGTTTTCCTTTTTCCTTTGCAGCCTATTACTGCCCGAGTAATTCTTTGAGAACTTGACAAAATTGTTCATCCTCTGCTGTTCTAGTGAAGATGAAGAAGTGTCTCAAGGCTCAGTCAGGTTCATTATGCCTGCCTCAGGTGCTTGCTCGCCCTGCCAGAGGCTGCAATTCACTGGTCTCTGCTGCGTGCAAGATGTGCTTCTACTGTTACGTCACTGTCTAGCAGTATCACCTATGGATAGTTTTAGTCCTTTTGTTACTCTGTGGTGGATTCCTTCTGAGTTGCTCTTAATCTTGCTCTTGATTGCAGGAAAAAGCCCATGTCACTCCTCTTTCCATCTCCTATGTGAGTATGAAATACCATTCTGTACTCTGCCTTTTACAAGATGCAGTTAATAAGAAGTATTTCGAGGAAGAACAATATATAGGAAGGAACGGTAAGTCAAAGTTGGTGCTGAAGTCACACTGCCAGAATTGTATGGCAAATTCTTCATGGAAAATGGAAGCAAGAAGACTTGAGCTGGGATAGTTCTGTGATCTTAGTTTCTGCAATTAAGGCATATAAAACACCGACCTGGGGTTTTTTTCAGGTTTCTTATCCTCTCAATAGTTTGAGCTGTAGAATTGCACTTTACCTTTCAGTGCAAAAAACAAATGCTTTGTAAGAAAAGCAGACACACCCAACTGTATGGAACGCAACCAGTGGCCTCTGGGTCTGGTATGCTTTTGTTTTAGGTAGCCTGGGTCATTGTCTAAAATACTCCACACTTTCCAGAAACAATTAAGAGAGCTGGATGTTGCTGACAAGCACCTAGTCCTTACTTCCTTTCTATATGTTAAGCTGAGGCTTATTCTGACTTGCTCAGACTTTCCCAGGTTGGTGCAAGTAGTCCTTTTCCCAACAGTCTTTTATTTTGCTATACCTCTAATTTTGTAATGCTGTCCTTAGCAACAATGGGAGATGGTAATCACGCTAAATGTCGTTTGGGGTTTATGGTGAAGCACGAGGTATGGTGAAGCGGCTCTGAGGGGGATATAATTGCAGACCTGAGGTTTGCATCTTCTGTGAGGAGGTGTGCCTTGGGACTCATAACAAATTCAGTCACCATTCCTCTGGTTGAGGGATGTAGTATGGGAGATACCTGTACATAACAGAGGAGCTGAAAATGCTTGTTCAGTGGCTTTAAAGGCGCTTTTGTGGCTACTCCTGAACCCCTCAGTGCGTGCTTCTATAAAGGATACAAGCTCTCCATATTGTTGATCTTGTTGTATACACCTGATGTGCAGACTGAGCTCTTTAATGTAAATGAAAACAAACCAATGCAACTTTCTACTGTTGCTAGTAGAAAACTGTTTTTTTTTTTCTATTGCTGATCATAGAGGTTTGGACAAGCCCTCGGCAGCCTGGAAGCTAGAATCATAGAATCATAGAATTGCTGAGGTTGGAAGGGACCTTTAAGGTCATCAAGTCCAACCGTTAACCTACCCTGACAAAAACCACTTCTAAACCATGTCCCTAAGTGCCCCATCTACCCTTTTTTTAAACACCTCCAGGGATGGTGAATCCACCACCTCCCTGGGCAGCCTATTCCAATGTTTAATAACCCTTTCAATGAAAAAATGTTTCCTAATATCCAATCTAAACCTCCCCTGACATAACTTGAACCCGTTTCCTCTCGTCCTATCACTTGTCACCAGGGAGAAGAGGTCAGCCCTCATCTCTCTACACCCTCCTTGCAGGTAGTTGTAGAGGGTGATAAGGTCTCCCCTCAGCCTCCTCTTCTCCAGGCTAAACAGCCCCAGCTCCCCCAGTCGTTGTTCATAAGGTTTGTCCTCCAGACCCCTCACCAGCTTTGTAGCCCTTCTCTGGACACGCTCCAACACCTCAATGTCCTTCTTGTAGTGAGGGGCCCAAAACTGAACGCCGTACTCAGCTATGTCTGATTGCTTTAGTTTTGCCAAACTGGAACTCAACTCCTGCAGGAAATGGTGGCGTTTTGATCACATCATCTTTGGCTTTCTAGTTACACAAGTGTTACTGGGAAGACTGAGGCTTCTTTCCTGTCAGAGGCTACTCAGAGTCAGAATTTGGACCTTAATGCCCAAGATCTCATGTTCTTCATAAGGATACTAAATGCAGAAAAAATGTTTTATTCCTCTTTCCACAATGCAGTTAGTTATCGACTTCTCGCTGTCACAGGAGAACATCGCTGGTAGAGAGCCAGGAAACTATTTCATGGCTCTTTCCTTCAAGTCCGATCTTTAACCAAAAAAAAAAGTCACTCCTTTCCTTAAAAAAAAAAAAAAATAGGAGAGAAAGAGGAGAGATAAATGTTTTCCATGTTAGTGATAGCCAAATGTTTCCAAAGCCCAATTAAAAAGTTCCAGTTTTAACTCTCAGGACGTCTTTTACTGGAATCATATTTCCTGACTTTTTTTTACTAATTCCTGCTTCTCAGACATAGTATTGTTGTGGTTTATCTAGACCTCTGCTCTATATGCCAAGGATTTGCGGACCAGATTCTGCTCTGTTGCTCTGTGCCCAAATTTCAATTCTACTCAGGTTATTCTGAAGACAGGGTTTGGTGTTACGTGTTTAGCTCCTAAGCTAATTAAAACTAAGCATGCTGCTTTGTGTCTCCACCTCTGTATAAAATGCAGCAGGAGAGTCAAGGTAACAAAGGAGTCCTGCTGGAAAAAGTACATGTGTTGTATGAATCATCCTGTTGGCTATACTGTATTTATCTCTGTCACACTTTGATATCGTCCCTTTTCATCACACGGAGAACGTGTCCTGTGTCTTATTCACTTACAAATGAAATCCTCAGTGCCTGAACACAGGACATACAGAACATCTCTTAGGTGTACGACTTGATGTCTCACTGAAGCAGAACTGAACTATCTCTATCAAGCAGCATCCAGAAATAAACAGCAAACAAGTGAGCAAGTATGTACCTTTTGGGGCCAGGCTTTTGGGAATTTTATGTTATTGTTATGAATCAGTATATCTATTTATGACCTGATGACTTTTTTCTTTCCTCTTGATGAGGCTCTGTGTGTCTCAAATTTAGTTTTGTCTGAAGAAGGACCCGTGTGGTCCTGGGTGTAATTGTTTTGCTGAGAGTTACAGGATTGCAAGCTACAAAAAAGTCTCATTCCCTTTGGGAGTTAGTTGTTAGAATTTAAGCACTACCTGCTGAACTTCTAAAAAGCCTTGTATTTTAATGGGCAGTAAAATAGAGTGTGCATGTGTAAAATATGTTGGAGAAAAACCCTTCTGTGATTCACACCTGTTTCTGTTCTTACCGTGCTTGGTAAAGTTAACGTATGGTGGAAGTGAAGGTTTTTCCCCAAACATTGTATCGCCAATGAAATGAGATATTGCCTGAGTCTTCAATATACGAAATAGCAACTAATTGCTGGCTAGGCTGGCTAAAACCTTTGCAGATTCCGGTCTCACACTGAATTGGGCTGTTTTGGTTAATACGAGATCTGGATTGAAACAACTACTCTCCTTGTTTCTTTACAGTGCCAGTATTGATGTCAAGTCGTTTTGCAGATGCAAGCTAGCCTTTCTCACTTTCCCTGGGGAGTAATACCTGGGAGCCACAGGGCTACAAGTGTTTGGTGGGTGGCAGTGTTTACACACTGTCCGCTGCCACTTGCCTTTTGGCTGAATAAACTTTGCTACCGTAGCTGAAAAGATTTCTGAATTTTGGTGCAAACAGGACATCTTTCAGTGCCAGTGGGCTGCAGCATATTTTGGATTTGTTCAAGTCTGTGGTTTGTGGTTAAAACACGGTGAGCTTTACACCGTGTGAAAACCTAGGAAATGCTGCAGAAGGTTTGTGTCAGCTCCTTAGTAATAACTTTGTTCCTTAAACTTTGCTAGGCTTTCAGAGTCCAAGAGTCCTTACGCGTCAGAGTGCTGTAGTGTTGCAGAGTGGCCGTGACGGGGTTGCACCTCACCTGCCCGGTGATTTGAACTCTCTCGTATGGGAACCTTGTTTACTTCAGTCCTGCACCTCCTGCTCTTATTCTGTGGCACACGTGTTTATTTTATTCTTCTTTTCTCTCAATTCATTGGGCTGGATGGAATTGAATTGCTGTTTGAACAGCTGCACAGAGTGACTAATGTCACTTTACAGACATGGAGACTCCTCACTCCCATTTTGATGCAGATATCTTTTGGCATCTCACAAGGCAGGATTAGCGCAAGTCACATAGACCAGGAGGCTCTCTCCACCATCCCTCTCTGTCTTTGCAATTGTTTTCGCTTTCTCTTACTGTTTACTTACTGAATCCCTCAGTCTTGTGCTGGTTTGAATGCCTCCATTGTCCGGACACGCTGCCAGCAGCAGCAAGTCTGTGGCTCTCTGTGTGGTGCTTCAGGTCCCCAGGAATCTAGCTAATAACTTCATAGCTTCTCGTCTCCACTCAGCTCACTCTGAAAAGTGCTTTGTTGTGAGTTGTGGAGCACACAGATGGCAGCACGCTATTTATTTCCAGGCTGTCACATTGCCAGTTGTTCTCAAAATGGAGTGCCTTTACAGACTCGTGTTTGCTGAGGTCTGTGGCTTCAAAGTGCCTTTTCCCAACTAGGATTCCATACAATGGAGAGAAAAGCAACAGCATCTGCACTTACAATGATGGTTCAGAGGCATTAATGCTTTTCTCAGGCTCAGGGACATGCTCTGTCAACACACGAGGCTGGCAGCCTCTGGATATTATCTTGTCAGTTTGATCTCCCTTGCCTCCCAGTTGTGGGGAGGATGGGAAGCGGCGTGTGACACCTTCTTGCATTTGATCCTTCCGCTCCCCAAATGCGGCTGCCCCATTAGCACTCACAGCCCAATAACTGCTGTAGTAGTTAAAACCAGCACGTAAGTATTTGTGGTCAAAATTGGGCACAAACTTACTCGTAGTCCAGACTACAAAACCCAGGTTCCTTAAACTGACAGGAATTGTTACTCGCAGAAAACAGGGGAGGGGGGAGGAGAGGGAAGGAGGGTATGACTCAGCACTCAAGAAATCAGGGAGATTTTATCTTTTGGCCTTTTCACGTACTGCTCACCAAAAGATCTCTTGGGTGGTCACAGCCCCCTCGCCGCCTACCCACTACTCTGGATGACTGAACAGCCTGCAGCGCTGGCTGATCTTTTCCTTGGAAAGGCATTTTCATTTCACAAGCACTGAGGTGCAGACCGATGAGTAATTGCTTTATTTTTCCTTAAGCATTAAGAAAATCTGAAGCTGGAAAACACAGCGCTGAATTTTTACATTGTCACAGAATTTGGAGAGAGCCTTTAACAGATCTCTGACTCTGCTCCTGTCTTTGATATCATTGGTGAACTTGGACAACGTTGGTGAGCAACTATACACAGGCATTTTTTTCCAAATTTCTGTGGAGCCCCTCAGAGCGTAGGTGGAGACAGATGCACTGTAGCATCGGGCTTTAGCCTGGGTCACACCTGTCACAGTGTAGTTGGAAAAACCCAGCACTAATTTACCAGGGTGGAGTTGGGAAATTGGAGCTTTTGATTGCAGTTACGTGTCTGTTGTGTCGCATAAGGAGACTGTCCTCACACGTAACCTCTTCAGGACTTCACTTCAGCCTCTCTTCCTCTGCTCTGACTGGGTCTGTGTCAGCCCGTGACAGCCTGAACACCCTTCCCCATCAGAGTGCTGCCTATAGGTACCTACTGTCAGGATTTGGCCAAAGTTGTCCATGAGCATTATGCCACATGCCCAAAAGCTTTACAGAGAGTTTGGGTTCCCAAAACCCGTCAGGATTCTTGTATCCTCCATCTAACTCTTAACCTTGACCTCTTATCTGTCATTCAATGAAGAAACAGCAAGATATAAAAGAAGCGCCTGGCAATTGTGATAGACAGGTAGTGATGAGAGCCTGTGTTGGCCCTTTCCTGAGAAATCTGGGCAGGCTGGAAGACAGTACAATCTTTACTGCTGTGTGCGAGCAACCCAGGGCATGACTCTGGGTTTTCTTCCTGGTGCAGTACTATCTCTGGAGTGTAGAAATCCTCTTACGTCGCACCTTCTGGTAATTATCACGTATCTCTTTTGTGTGTCTCCTCAGGAAAGGATGCCACAGACGCCTCTCTTTGCAGCTATGTTTGACAGCAGCAGCTACAACAGGAACCTGTATCAGTCAAAAGAGGACAACTGTGGAGGGCTCTATTACCATGACAACAACCTCCTGTCAGGGTCTCTGGAAGCTCTGATCCAACACCTGGTACCCAATGTAGATTACTATCCTGACGTAAGTCTATATACCCAGGTAACTATATGGCTGGGCCTGATGTGTCTTGTAAAGGGGAACTTTCACATATGCAGCAAAAGCAGAAGGTGTCGCATCAAATTGCTAAGGAAGGGGCTCAAGTGACTGATCAGCAATGGCAGGATAAACACACGCTTCATGTGAGTGCAGTATGCAGTAAGTCACCTAACGCGGGAAATCTAATTCTTTATTACTCCTGTTGTGAGGGGCGCAACCCTGGTGACTCATTTATAAAGTAAGTACCTAGTGTGACCTACTGTTTGGTGGATTGTATGTACCATTAACCCTTAAAAATCCATCAGGCAAGCTGAGGAGAAAAGCATGACCACTGGCGTGACAGGATGAATGTATTTAGTTTAAAAATAAACAGTTTTTAATGCATATTTCCCATTGCTCATCTGAGGTTGACATGTATCTTGCGATTGGCAACTGAAGTGTTGAACTAGTACCACGCTGTTCAGAATCAGCAGAGGCTTTATGTGAGAAAAGGACATTTGTCAGCTGAGAATTTTTGGCCTGTCTAGATGCACTCATGCATTGAGACATTTTATGTAATTCTTAGAAAAGAGTGATATCAAAAGGTCGGGGGGGGGGGGGCAGTCGGGTATGGCTGAGGGATGATGAAATTGCATCTCTGCTTGTTGAAAGGCCCCTGCTGAAGACATAACTCCACTTATATTCAGCTTCTGTTACTGTCATAGATGTATTCACGTTTCCAAGACAGGATCTTTTTTAACTTGGGTCAGGGTTAACAGCAGCACAGAACTGTGCTTAACCTTAAATGTGCTTAATGTAAAATTTAAACGTGTAGCAATTTAGACATCAGTTGGTCAAACGTGATGATTTATTCCAAGCCCCTAGAATGGGAACATTGTAGAATCTTTCTTGTGGGTGCCATAGGTACTTAACTACTGGCAGTGTGGGGAGCGGAGTGGATATTTTGAATATCCATCTCACAATGAGTTCAAATCACGATATATGGAAAATTAAAGCAAAATAAGGAGCCTCTTCCTGTAACCTCAGAATGAGTTACTAATTTTAATTCTGTGTAATTAAGCTATGTAGTTCCCTCTGCTTTCACTCAGGAGGCAAGCAATGCTCTGAGAAATGAACAGCATTTGGGTATTCTTAAAGGAAGCACAAGGTCATAGCATGCGGTTTACTGAGGTTAGGCAGGCAAACGCGGCATGGCAAAGGTGGTGTATGTGGCAAAATTGAGTCAGCTCAACAATCTGGTCAACTGGCATCTTTTTTTTTATTATTTTTCTGAAGACTGTTTACTTTCGCTAGCAATGTGGAAGCAGAAAAGATTTCCCTGTTGGTATTTTAAGTAGCTTGGACTTGCAACATGGGTTTCATTCCGCTGTCAGCTAGAAAGAGTTATGTAAGCTGGTAATGGCTCTCACAAAGGTTTACTGCAGAGCAAGAGAAGATGAGTTTAAATTTGATTCTGGGTGATTTCAGGTACAGAGCTTGTAATAAGGCGGTGTGCAATAGGAGAGCTAAACGAGCCCTGCCCTGCCTTGTTTTGGTTAAATCTTGCATAACTTGGCTCAAGAATGAATTTATAATGCTGCTTCTGGAGCAATGACAAGTGTTAAATGCTTAATGCTGTAGTATTAGCTCCTGACACAGCCACATGCAGAGTTTTCTTCTGCAGATAATAAAGCATTAGGAACTGATCTGTCAGGAACGCATTTTGAGAAAATATAAAACTGGTGGTAATTTATCCCTGTCTCTGTCTTCCTCTTGTTTGCAGAGGACATATATCTTCACCTTCCTTCTCAGTTCACGTCTGTTCATGCATCCGTATGAGCTCATGGCCAAAGTCTGCCATCTGTGCATGGAGCAGCAGAGACTAACTGAGCCGGGCCTGGACAAGGTAAGATCCTTCACTCCCAGGATCTCCTCTTAGTTCCAGTCACTGTCTCTACCCTGCCCACAGCAACGTGTTCCTACTCAAGAGAGTCCTCAATAGGATTAAACAGATTGAAAACCCAATACAAGCAACTAGAATTTGACCCTTTATTCACTGACATTCGTGAGAAATTTCCACAGTGCTCAGCCTGTCCTCCGTGAAGACTGTTGCAGCTGCTGCACTCTTTGTTTTGCCAATACATGGGCCAGAAACAGAAGTGCTTGCTGTTAATGACATATCCTGCGCTGACCCTGCAGTGGTTGCTTTTGATTCATGGTTCAGTGCCAAAATGTTGGAAAGACATTAAAGATGAATTAAGCTCATCAATGGGAATTACGTTGACCTGTCTCCTGTGCTTAAGCTACACTCTTGCTACAGTCTTTCCAGAGTGGCTTAGGTTACTGGCCCCTTTGCGCAGGAACACATGGTGTTTTGTGTGTCATGTCTAGAGTTGAAAGGAGGCGGGATGTGGAGGATAGAACCTCCACTCCAGTAGAAAATGACACAAATTAAATTAAGATACTTGAATACTTCCACTGTTTTCTCACTACAAGGTATAGCGTGTGCGTAAGTCTTGGCAGAACTGGAGTTTATCACTTTCATTGTTGATAGTTAGCCGTAAGTTATGGAAACACTAATAAATGTCTTGCACTGAGACACTCCTGATAATGAGGAGAATCATTCTAAGATTTCCGCCTACCTGGGCCTAATTTCCAGGTCAGTTAAGCCAATGAGAGTCTCTTCATTGGCTTCTGTGGATATTGGCTCTGGCCTGTAATCCAATGCTGAATTAAATAAAGCTTAAAAATTTAACTGACCTTCATACCCTCATGCTCCACAGTATCCTACAGAAGGAAAATCTATTTCCTTTGGGTTAATTATGTGCTGTATTGCTGTTACATGTAATATTCCTCCTTACCATTTTCAAATAGAACTGGAATCAAAAAATTGCGCCCAAAATCCTCCAATTGTTGACTGAATGGACAGAGACATTTCCTTATGATTTCCGAGATGAAAGAATGATGAGGAACTTAAAGGAGTTGGCACAAAGAATAGCCAGTGGTGATGAGGTAAGTTGTCTGCACACAAAGTTATTGAATGAAAAGGCACCCCTTTAATGCTTTGATATTGATATTCTTGTTGTTAATAACATGGTATGGCTCTGGGTGGCTAAGCTAACTTACTATGAAGGTGCTGGTAGGCAAAAAGTTCTGTCCAGTACCTAGGCCTAGGAAGAAACCACACAGCGTAAGCAGATCCTTTTCAACACACAGGCAAGGTTCACTCCATCCCTAAACACATAATATAATTGCATATTGTGCAAACAGACACAACTTGGTGTGTATTAGTATTTTTCATTTTAGCAATTCTGCTTGGAAGAAGCTAGATAAGACACTGGGAAGCCTTGAATATCTGAGAAATCCCTACTGATTAAGTTGTGTTGGAATTGAGCCTCTGACCTTGTAGGTCAATGTAAGAGTTATAGCAGGTTTGGGAAGAAGTTTCTGGTCTGAAAACTGGTCCAGGAAGAATTGTCTTGACCTTAAAGCATCAGTTACAGACTCAGAGGGGGGTCTGTCATATTCCTTCTTATGGATTGAGCACAAAAGGAAATCACTTGACCCTTTTCTAGTCCCAGTTGTCAGATGGAAGTAAAATTTCCTGGAGCTCTGATGAAATATTCTGATGCTTAACTGATGCTTGTCTTGTAAGTACTGAAATAACCTCGGCCAAAAGCCAAGGTTGATATTTACTTAGTGGAAAGGCAATTAACAAGGTTTCAATAAGCAGATCATGTGTAGCCGGGGTAATACTAAGATTACAAAGGACACTGGAGCACTGGAGTGGCATTTGGAAGAACTATAAACGCCAAGAGCAATTGCTAAATGGCACCGTGTTTCTGGAGTTGCTTATGTAAGCTTTTGAATAAGGCTATGGATGAGGCAGCAAAGGGCATGTTGGCAAGCATGTATGTAAGCTTTAGGGGGAGGAGTTGCGAGTGCTGCCAAAGGCTTGGGAAGATCTTGAGAGATTGTAAACAAGGATGGAAGAGAGCAAACCTAAACTGAATTTGGAAGCTGAAATACATTTTGATGTTGTGAAAGTGGGAGGGGGACAAAAGAAGATGGGACAAGAGAGAGACATGCAGTATGGAATACAAATGAAAAAGATACCAAAATTGATGGGCAAACTTAGAGTTGCTGCAAGATAGCTACAGGGGGCTTTGGACTCTGGAGAGGCAATAGCTTTGCCTTCACTGTGAGGATGCCAGGAGGCACCTTTCCCTGTACAATACTCCTGCACTGTTGCTTTGTTTCTGGGTACTCTTAATAGGAAGATAGGGAACTGAAGTTCATTTCAAGGAAAAGTAATAAGGTTGAGGACTCGCACCTACTTGAAAAATACTCACTGGCACAAAAAGAGAGAGCGAGCTATTTAGCCTGGAGGAAGTTGAGTTGGTGGATGCAAGAGTGAAATGGCAACAGTGACGTTTCTGGCAATACAGACAGTTTAAACAGTTAAATCATCTATTGAGGGGAAAGGCAGAAGTACAAACTGCTAGAAAATGAGCACTAGGGAGCAATCTTACTCTGGCAGCGAACTATAGATCTCTTCTAGCTCTAGCTTTGAGCTTTTTGACTTCGAGGTCGCCTTTAGAAAGACAAAAGAGAAAGCAAGTGCTGCCGTAAATTGACTTGCATTATTGTGAACTGCTTGGAACAGTAAATGGCAACTTCCTTGACCTTGCTTTTCTGCAGATTGCTTGGATTTGTGTCATTACCTTGAAGGATACAAAAGGAGCAGTGTTTCCTATTCCTGGTCACTATAGCTCTTCTACTTGTGGCTTCTTATTCCGTGTCCTAAATTATTGTGCTCCAGTATTGTTAAGAGCTACCAGTAAAAGCCCAACTAAAACTGTTCACCATGTTAGTGTATTGCTCTGTCAAAAAAAATGTCTTTAGAAAAACCTTATTTTTATCCCCTTCTTCTCCCTCAGTTTAATTCCATTCCTTCCACTTTTCCCCCCTCTGTGTCCTGAGAGGTCATCACGCTCATGAGATATTTCTAGATTGTAGTGGTCCCTTTTACTGCTTAACTGACCTTTGTTTCAAGGTACGTCTTTTGAAACCTTTCCCATCAGCCATTGCCTCACATTTCCTGATTGGTTCGATATAAACATTTATCAGTAGCTTTTTCTGTTGAGTGTATGCACTCACACCAAAGCCACGTCCTGTATCCTGGTGTCTTTTCATGTGCACTGACCTCTCTCCTTTTTTTTTTTTTCCCCCCACCATGATAGCATATAGTGAGACTGACTGGGGAGACTCATTTAACATGTGATATTCCATACCTAGCACGTAGTAATGATGCTTCCAGCCACTATCCATACCAGACAGAGACAAAAAGGGGTGACCTTTAGGTGAAATGTCCCATCGCTTTTCTCCTGTGCTGTCCAATCTTCAGAGGTTTTTAAATATAAATGAATATCAGTGTTGTCAGTGTGAATATAAAATCAAAAATGAGACTGTGGGACAAGTAAGTGGAAAGGATTGGTTTTGTGGGCTCAGGTAGGCTCTCACATCTTTGTGGGCTCTCACATCTATGAGGTGTGAGAGGAAACTGTTATTTCCTTCTACCTTTGTGCCGAGAGGGTTTTACCTCATCACTGGACAGAGGGGTGTTTGTTATGTTGAACTGCTGTTAGGTCAGATGTTAGATGAGATTTCTTGTTCTGTTTTGGAGGGTATCTCTGCCAGTTTGCATTTTCTCTGGGTTTCTCCAACTACAGAAGCAGGTTGACCGGAATTAGGTGGTTCAGCTTTGTATGTTCACCCATTTTCTCCCTGAATTTGTTGTCAGTTCTGGGTTGACGTGAACCACAAATTCAGGCAAGGTTTGGTTGGTTGTTTTTTGCGTTGAAGCTTAACCCACCGATTATTATGTGATTTCCATCAGTAGCCAGAATTCATCCTGAGTAGTTCAGATGTTCTTTTCATTCTCAGTTGATTACCAGCGGGGCAAGAAAATGCTTCATGAAGTTCTCTTACGATAAATTTCAAAGAATTTGGAAGGAAATGGGTCAGTGAAGCAAATGTCTGTGTGTGTCACCTGTTTATGGAAGTGCAACACTTACAAAGTAATACTCCTGTGTCTTTCTGAGGAAAATGTAGATCCTTGTCTTTAAAAGCTTGAGATCCTGTTCTCTCCCCACCCCACTGAAAAATTATGCTGTGTGTATTTGTCTAGAAAATCAAAATACATCTAAGCAGAGAGCAATTATTTACCAAGTAACACAACAAATTCAGCCTTGGTTGAACACAACTGACTCCAAGAATGAATCTGACCAAAGTTAGTGCTGTTGTATTGAGTAAATTTGGAAATCCATATAAATGGCAGCTTTGGAGGGGATGACGAATTCATTAGAATACAAGAAACATTTCTGCCCTGGACTGATCACACCATAATGTGACCACTGGACGTCTATTAATAAGTTTTGGATGGTCCTTTTTTCAGCCACTTCGGTTTCACTTTACTGGCTTTAGGATGGTATCTGGAATTTGGAAGAGTAACCACCTTGGGCTCAATTACACAGATCTATCTACCTGAGTCAAGTCCTGCTCCTACTTAAATTTGTCACTCCTATTAACTTAAACCGCCACAAGGAAGGGCCGGAAAGGTGAAAGAAAAGAGAAATGGTTTTATTGAATTCTTTTTCTCAGATTTACTGCAAGTTTTAACTGACTTCAGTGAAACTGGTCTTGATTTACTCCAGAGAGAAGCAGGCCCTTTCTTCATCATTGAATGACTGTATATTGCTTTTTCTGTTGTGTTAAGCAGGAGAAGATGGAGTATTTTCATTTCTTGTATTTTGTCCAGTACTTTTCATGCAGTAGATTACGCACGTCTTTTCTGCTGTTCCTTGAGCTAACCAGGTCACTATTGAATCTGTGAGACAATCAGTGTTTAAATCCTCAGCTGGATTCCTTTAGGTCTCATGAAATGCCACTATTAGAAACTTACGTAGTAGAGTGTATATTAAGTTGACAACAAATGCAGGTATCGACATCAATCTGTTTTGGTGTCATGCAGACTTCAATACTATCTTCTCGTGTTTTGAAAACACCTTCCCATTGTTTTATGTCACGACAGATGTATCGGAAGAACGTTCAGCAGCTCCTCCAGAACCTGATTCGGAAGCTCTCCACTGTTAGCCAGTATGAGGAAGTACTTGCAAAAATTGATGCCACGTCCACAGATCGCCTCACGGTTCTAAAGACCAAGCCCCAGTCCATCCAGAGGGACATAATCACAGTCTGCAATGATCCCTACGCATTAGCTCAGCAGCTGACACAAATAGAGCTTGTGAGTTGTTATACTTCAAGTATGATTTCATCCTTCCTCTCTTTTTGAAATGCAAGTTAACATAGGATATGACTTGGCTGCTTGTGTGCTTTATTTAGGAGAGGCTCAATTATATTGGACCAGAAGAATTTGTCCAAGCGTTTGTACAAAAGGATCCTTTGGATAATGACAAGGTAATTGGAGCAGATCTGGAGCAGCTCTGAAATGTGACGTTTAACATTCTGGAGCTCAGAAGCCCCATGAGCTGAAAGTGAGGTCCAGCAATAAATGAGGACCAGCAGAAACAAGATTTATAGTGAAAATGCTTTAGTATTCCTCTAAAAAATTTTGTTGATGCTTTTTCTTTCTGGAGGACAACTCCTGGAGCTCCAGAACTCAGACAACAAATTGACTTAAATTAACGCATTTGCTGGTTTTTTTCTGGTTGAAACTAAGGGAGAACTTAATCCTGTTAATATTTTCTCCAAGCCACCTATGTGGTCTACAGCTGAAAAAGCTGAGTTTAATTTTGGCTTTTGCGTTACTCATTTTCAACATCTGTTCATCCTTTCAGTAAACTTTGCAGCAAACTGGCAAGTGGGGCAATTTGCAGGGAGAGCGCACATCACAAAAAGGGGGCAGTGAGCTCTAGATCCATGTGAGATGGAGGGCAAAGATGCAATGTTTTTAGCTAACCATGATAGAGTTGTCATCTCCTTGAGTGCTGCTTTTGAGATGACTTACGCTCTGTCAGTAAACTGTGCCAAAGTCAGGCAGTTAAAATTTGAATTACTGTCCTCTCTAAAACTGACAAACAGAATAGAATGACTCAAGTTTGCAATTTGATGTTCAGTCAGACAGCCTCTGAAAATGATTTTATAGGTAGAGATCGCTAAAACTGCCGTGTGCCCTGTTTTAGGCAACCCTCGAGATGTGGTGTGGGAATCATTCCAAGACAGAACTAATAGCACTTGTTAGGAAAGGGGGAATCCAGTCAACGTGGTAGAGCTGATCTCCCAAAGTTAGGATGCAGTATGTTAATTTGGTGTCAATGACGGAATGTAAAGAGACAGTGGAGTGGGCTGGCCTCTGTTTTCCTTCTGTACTTGCAGAGGGCAGAATGTTGTCTCTACTATAATTCAATGGGACAGGAGTGAGGACTGAAACAGTGCTCATATGCAAGGAAATTTTAAGCAGATACTTAGCTTTGATTGTTTGCATAAGTTTATCCTAAGTCCTTAAAGCATCCCAGTAGGACTTACAGTAGGTGATGGATTCTGCGTGCTTGCTTGAGTGCTTTACTGAGTCAACAGCTCAGGAAGAAGTTATACATGCTCAAATACTATCACTGCTGCTTTCCCTCTAAGCTTTTTGTCAGTTTGTGTAATTGAGTTATTCCTGGTTACTTGACAGTGTTTTGGGATGGTGAGGTGGAAAGCCAAAAGATCTCTCTCAGGGAAAAGATGAAGATTACACTAAAAGTTGCTATTTTCTTCTGTCTGCAGAGCTGCTATGGAGATCAAAAGAAGACCCGGAATCTGGAAGCTTACGTGGAATGGTTTAACAGGCTCAGTTACTTGGTTGCTACAGAAATCTGTATGGTCAGCAAGGACTTTTTCTGCTATATAGGGTTTTGTTTAGTCTAGTTGTCTAAAACTGTGAAGCCTTTTCAGGTTTGGTGACCCTTTGGCACTCTTGACTTGTGCTCTTCGACTTTTCATTCTCTCAACTCTGTACTTTTTCACATATGGATGAAGTCAGAACAGGGCTGAAGAGGAAATAAGTTCCACGTTTTCAGCATCATACTCGTGCCTCAGCCTTGTTCATTTGGCACAGTAGTGATGTTGTGCTGGGTTAGCCCTTCCAGGCACAGGAGTGCCTCTGGCCTGCCCTTCTCTCCTGTGAATGCCTCTTTTGAATGGGGGCATCGTTTCTCTCCTCTGTGCTGACTCCCTTTTCCGCTCCACTGTTCTTCATACCCTTCTTGGCAGAGCCTCTTTACCTGTTTTCCTTGCTCCCTACCTGCCCGGTATCTGGGTTGTCTTTGCTGCCCTGAGGGCTTTTGAACACAATAGCGTGGCTTCCTCTGCATGTAAAGCATAGTGTGAAGTTGTGGTGCTTGAGGAAGACTTTTAACTGGAGTGTTGTTTCTTTTGGGGATGGGTCAGAGTGCTCTGTTTCTGGCTGAGCGTAACATTCTGATGGCATCTCTTGCAGCCGGTGAAGAAGAAGCACAGAGCAAGAGTGATAGAGTATTTCATTGATGTGGCACGAGAATGTTTTAACATTGGCAACTTTAACTCCTTAATGGCTATTATTTGTAAGTATGTGTCCTGAGACGTTTTGAATCCAGTTTGAATCTCGATAAAGGAAGCACGGTGCTTTATACAAAAGTCCGCTGCTTAGCACGCTCAGCAGTGTGAAGTTGGGAGGGGAATTGGCAGAGAATCGCTCAGTGTTATTGTGATGTTATGTTTTAAGAAATTATTTACTGCCTTGGTTAAATTATAGAAAAACAAAGTTTTCATTGCAGCTGTTCGGAGAGGTAAATCCCTACTTTTTGAAACCAACTTTAGTGCTAAATTGGAATAGAAGCTTTTCTTGTAATATGGAGGATCGGCGCCTTCCATCGTTTCTGTTGCACCATAAATACCCTAGTGCTTTAAAAATTCCACACCTTTTTTATATTTGATAGGAAAATATTTTGAATATTTTTAAAATTTGAAATGTGAAAACTTCATAGATATGTGCAGTTTTCAATGACATTTGTAAGAGGCGGTGTTGAGAAAACTCATGTGTGCTTTTTTACTGTATATTCATGTTTTTTCAAAACCACATTAAATAATGTCATAGCATGTTTTTGGAGCTTTCATTCTGTAAGAGATGTTGAGTTTGTTTCCAATGTTGATTTTAACGTTGGAATTTCAAGAAAATTATGAGTCTGATTTGTGAGTAGCTCTGTTGAAAATATTTGCCATTGTTAATAGCGTCTTTGCTTTAGAAATACTTACTAGCTGTAGTTACGTGAAAGAAATATTTTTAAATACTCCAACAATTTCTCTTTCTTACATCAAGCTGGCATGAATATGAGTCCTGTGTCTCGGTTAAAGAAAACTTGGGCAAAAGTGAAGACAGCCAAATTTGATATTCTTGAGGTAAGCTTTGCCAATATTTGGACACGGAACGGTTAATTTTACTTTCAACCACTCTAAAATGCGAGTTTGTCTTCATTATGACATGTTTAATTTACTGTGTTTGTGTTCTGTATGGCAGTTCTAGAAGACATAATAAGAATTGTTCAGCCGACTTGTGCTCTTTTGATTTGGAGGAAGGAAATTGAAGTTGTTTTTTTTAATTCACAAACCCACCTCCTAAGAATTACTAAAAATAACCCACCATGTAGGTAACCTCTTTAAAGGGAGATGTATTTGTGGGTTGACCTAATGCAGTTCTGCCTTTGAAAATCAAGTTGAGCTGCAAGACAGCTGCCTTGCTCTTTGAGAAAAAATTATCGTGAGCTAATTGCCAGTTACCTTCAGGTAGTAGAGAGCTTTGTCAAAAGATCATGTAGGTGCAGTGTATGAGTTTGTGATTTACCCGACAGATTATTTGCCAACAAGTTAATTATCCTGCTGGAAATGGCAATAGGTTAATTCAGGTCATTTATTAATAAAATAAAGGAAGTATAATGTTTTGTACTTAAAGCAAGCATGAAAAGTTTATTAATATCATCAGGAGATTTGACTTGTGTTATGACAACAGATTAAAACTGGATGGCTGCAGCTGCCTAAACTCTTCCTTCCCCCACCCTTTGGTGGGAAATAGCCTTCCTTGTGTCAAGGGTGGCTGCACAGCTCAGGAAGCCGCTTTTATTATTGCAGCTCTATGTGCAGTCATCCTAGTCATTGGGGTGCGGCAGTCAGTCTTGGAGCAGTGAGGTGGGGGCTCTAACAGCTTTAGGTGTCTTTGCCATTGCAACTGAATTGGCTCTCAGAAACCTACACGCTAGGAAGAGCAGAAAATTAGTGCCAAGACCCATTGTTGTCTTAGTTCCATGATTTTGGCTTCTGAATTAAAGCTGAGCTACCTTCTTTGTGAAGAGAGAAAGAACGTCCGTGAAGCCTGTCTTTGCTTTCCTGTCCCTGACTTGTACTGGATCCCTTGTTGTGCTGAGTGAACATTTTTAAGACAAGATTCTCTTCTGATCAAGTGAACAGATAAAGAGATACTGCAGTCCTCTAAAAGGCCATTTTTGTGATGCTGCTCAGCAGACCTCTTGCTTTTTAAAATAGTTGCTGAAGTGAAAAAGAATTGAGTGTGGTGATGACTGGCTCGTTATTTACATTTTTTCATGCCTGGTAGCATCAGATGGACCCTTCTAGCAATTTTTATAATTACCGAACTGCTCTGCGTGGAGCCGCTCAAAGGTCCTTGACAGCTCACAGCAACAGAGAGAAGGTATGTTTACAAATGACTTGGCAGCATGCAAAAATGAAATGTTCTTGATAAGTTGCATGGTAAGCTGTTGTCTTGGGATTCTGATCCTCAGCATCTTTACCCCACTGGGCTTTTAGAAGAATTAAAAGTCTCAAAACCGAATCCTTCTCTACTGGGAAAGTCTAAATATTGCCTGTAAGCTACCAAGAAAATAAATGGGATGTTTGAGGAAACCAGGTAGCTCAATGAAGGTGACCATTTTAGGGCTGCCAGTTCACTCTGGCACTGACTGAAAGCTGCAAACATGAAGTGATTCCTTTGATTATTTATATAAAATAAGTACATTGCCTCAGCTCATTTCTTTTTTGACAGAGAACTTTATCTCAGAAAACAGCAATACAGATGGAAAGGTTAAGGAATGAGATAAGGTTGCTAGTAATTTGTTCTTATAGCTGCTACTATTGTGCTCAATTTTAAGTGGTTTATGTTTTAGCGTGGAAAAGCTTTAAAACTTACTCAGAAAAGGTATTCTAAATCTCAAATCTAGACAGAGCTTCTGTCTAGATTCTGTGGAGTCCCCTTCCTGTGCGCAGTCTTTACGTGAGCTTTAAATATACTCTGGAGATTTTTAGTGGAAATGGTGAGATGAATCAGGTGTTTGTGTAATGCAGTGGGTTAAAATCCACCTTCTAGATTCAGGAGTGGCTGTGAACTATGCGTTAGTAGAGGTGACATCTTTTTTGCTCTTCAAAATAAATTAGCTTTTGACAAATAGACTGGATTTGGTCACACATTAATGCAGAATCTCAGTTGTAGTTCTTGTGGAAAGAAGCCAAATAGCTTCCTAGCTGCTCCCCACTTAGAAGCATTGCTCATCAGCTGCTGTTAATATTAGGACTTCATGCTGTGTTTAATATACCTGATCTTGGTGCTCGTAGAATAAACTACCAGGCAGGATGAAGCAAATCCACACGCAGTCTGCTGGTCTGTATTGTAGTTATACACATGTAAATGAAAACAGGGATTTTTTTCTGAGTCCTGAGGATCTGTTCACATATCATTCAAAATACTGGAAGTTTAAATGTAAGGTGCTTACTTCTTTTCAGAGAAGAGTGAGTTTTAAGGCTTCAAAGAAAGAACTTATAAATATTGAAATGGTGCAGCGAAGTCTTCCACGGAACTAGTGATATTTGTTTTATCTCCAGTTGCAACAAGGACGTGCAGCTGTGAAAATTTTTGTAGGATGCAAATTAAAATACAATCATTTTAAGAATGTAAGAATGTTCCAGCATTCTCCAAAGAAAAATACTTTGATTTGTTCAGTTGGCAGGAAATGCTTCATTTTGAGTCAGTCGGTGCCAAGGTTCAATTTCTTGCAGGAGCTCAGGGAACTGTATTTCGAAAGCCGTTTGTGCTGCTGTCCCCAAATTTTCCATGCTGTGCTTTAACATGCATCTCCCTTCATTTACCAAGCAAGAGGGAGAGCTGTATTAAAAGATACCCTGCAGGAATTACGTGTAAGAAGTAGGCACCTCTGAACTCTTATGTTCTGGCATCTGCAAGGAAGAATGAGAAAGTAAAAACAAGAGGGACATGACATAGAAATGAGATGAGTTGGGCATATTGTTGTTCTAAACATGCCTCATAGCCACAGTTGACAAGCAGTGGAGTGCCAACAGGTACTTTAATTGTGACCTTGAGAGAGCTACGTACCCATAAGAGTTCAAAGTAATGGAAGCAGTTTGGCATAAAACTGTATGGATTAGTTTATTTTCCAAAGGATGACCGTCTTTATAGAGAAACATCATGTATTTTTAAATGTAGTGAATGCAGAATTTTTGTGTAGTGAGAGATATCATACAGATCTTAGTCCTTTGATATTTTGCTTACCTTTTGCACCACGTGTCTTCCTTTTGTTTTTCTCTGTAGAGCATTATATTTTGATTCAGTACCAGACTGAGAATAATGTTGTTCTTTCCTTAGATCGTAATACCTTTCTTCAGCCTCTTGATCAAAGATATTTACTTCCTCAATGAGGGTTGTGCCAATCGTCTTCCAAATGGTCATGTCAATTTTGAAGTAAGTAGAGCACTGAGTTGGGTATTGATAAAGGATCAGCCCCTTTAACAGAAAACTGAAGTAAATCATGGTTCAACTTCCACTGGATTCTGGGAGAGCAAAATTAGACTGGAATTTGGGTGTATCTGCTACTTCTCACAGGAGCTGGGAGGTAGTCAAGATATTCACAATTTTTTAGTGGGAAAAAAGTCAGAACTTTTTCCCAGGGCTCAAATTCATCTAAACACTTCAACTCACAGGTCTATTACACTGAACAGCAAAATCATTCAAGTTAGTATTTTAGACCTGCCTTGTGAATTCCACATGTAAAAGGTGAGTTCATCCTTTGTCAAGATATGTATGCAGTGTTTTCATACATATAAGTCACAGATTGTCTTTGAAGAAACATGATAGTGCAGCAGGGAACAGAGTTTTGAGTCACTTGTCTTTCAGTAGTTCTTCTGCCTCCACTTTTACGCTTGTTATCTGACAGCGTGGGTTACCCATTGATTTGTTTGCTGGTGCTTTCAACTTTCAAGAAGCCTGGGTCGCGCACAAAATTACAGTACATTTCGCTTGGAGTCATTGCCCTGAATTAGCCTGGTTCTACAGCTGTGTGATGATCTAGAATGTACTTTTATTGAAGGAATCCACATGCACTTGAGACATGTTAAAATTGAATTGAAAGAGTTTATCAACGGATGACATCAACACACTACATGGGGAATGTTTATTTTTGGCATAAATTTCCAGTAAGAAAATTGAGCATTTCAGACTAGCTAATTAAATGGAACATATGGATTTTGAAATGTCAGTATTAAGCATCTAGAGACTTTTGATGTGTTAATTACTAAATATTTCACTCTGAAATAAACAAGCGTGAGCATCATCAGATTGAAAAGTTGGGCATAAGGAGTGTTATCAGCTCCTTGAAAAGAAACTGAGTGCAAATCATGGTCTGCTATTTATATTCATAAGTAGCAACAATTTGATCATGGTGGAGGAGTGGAAAGTCATCGCAGTTTTGAAACAGAAACGCAAAAGTTAGAAGCTGAGTTGTGGAGTCAGATCACGTTCAATTCTAGCTTAAAAGCCAGGGAAAATCCAAGCCTTGGACTTGAAACCAAGATATCTCTCTCTCTTTAAAAAATGTTCAGGGTAAATAGTGCTGTTCAATATATAGCACCGCTTCTGTTTTCTCTTCTATTCTGACAGAAATTTTGGGAATTGGCAAAACAAGTCAGTGAATTTATGACATGGAAGCAGGTGGAGTGTCCTTTTGAAAGGGATCGGAAGATTCTGCAGTACTTGCTCACTGTCCCAGTCTTCAGTGATGATGGTAAGAAGCTCTGGACTTCCTGCAGGTCTGATGTCACTGTCTACTGCTTAGTCTCTCTCCATGTTAAGTTGTTGCTTCCTCACAGTGAAGAAAGACTTTGCCCCGAGACATCTTTGTCTGGCAAGTAAATAGTGATTCTCCCTTACAAATGAGAGAGAAAATAAGATTTTTCTTTTTATGTATGTGTGGTCTGTGAGAATTGACTTTATCCCTTTTTCTGAAATGGAATGAAAAAAATTTGGTATGTGGTCCCATAAATATAATCTGAAGTGTATTTTTATGGACTTTCAGGACACTTTACACTAAAGAGTACTGCCTAAAAAAGAAGACAGGGACTTCACTGATTGCTTACAAAGCACCATGTCCCTGGGCTCAGTTTTTTATTTTAAGTGTTTTCTTCCACTCTTGTGCTTTTGAGTTTTCACTAGTTGTTCTTTTCCCCCGCAGGGTAGCCTTTGTTCTCATGTACTGTTTGTTAGTATTGTCTGGGTGTAATTATAAGCAATGCTATACTTCCTAATGGGATTCTGGAGCTCTAATCTGAGAGAGGGGTAGTACAAGCCTGCTTCGTTTAACTTCAGTCCACTTTCCAGGGAGAGCAAATTTTAAAATGCCGGTAGGCCTAACATACTGTGTTTGCTTTTGATTGCAGCACTTTATTTGGCTTCCTATGAGAGCGAAAGTCCTGAGAATCACGTTGAAAAGGACAGATGGAAGATGCTAAGGTTTGTGTCGGAGATTACCTGCATCAGTAAATAAAGAGAATGGGATACAGAGCAAGCATCAAACAGTTAAAACCAAATGGCATGCTACGTGTTTCGACAGATGGGGCACAGCGTTGGTATAAATCCCCCCCTGCAGTCTAAGACTCTTGGAAAAAAAGAGAGCAGTCGGTCTTCACCTTAAACCCTCTCAAGCTTTCTCTGCCTTAGGGGATGGGAATCAGAATAAGTAATTTTTAATCTTAATTTCTTGTGTTATTCAGTGTAGGGAAAAATACTTTCTGAACTTCAAAGAAACCTCTACTTCCTGACAACTACTATACAGAATACTCTGGTTTCCAGGCAGATGTTTCTGCAGCTATTGCATCCCTCGATGTGCCTAGCCTTTCAGACAGGGAGGACGTTTGCACAAAGATCACTGTGGGGCAAAAGCATTCATGAAACCAGGTAATGATTTAGAGTCCAGGCTGGGAGAAACAAATTTAAGCAAAATCCTATTTTTGGCTTTTCTTCTGCTGCTGGTTGAACATAGTCTTATCAACTCTTTCATCTTACTAATTGTGGAAGGATACGTGAACCATTATGGCAGTGATTTAGCTCATGCTTTGCCGACCAACTGTTGGTTTTTTTAAAGTTGAATTCATGGCAGCAGAAAAAAATAACCATGTGCATAGATAGACACAGAAGTAAGTAGTTGTATGAGTAGTCTGTGTTTTCACCCCTAAGCCGTACCTCCACTTAAGTCTTAAAGCTACCAATATCCCAAGGAGCTGACCATTACTCAGATGTTCTTGTCACTGTTGCAGACGGCCAGTACATTAACACCTAGAGGTGCCCATTGATAGAACATCTCAATTCTTCTGATCCACTCTGCAGCACCACAGTGAGACAACCATTCTTGGAAAGGATTCTCCTCAGGCAGTGTTGTTTCTTCCTGGAATATCACAAGGGGATGTAACAGTTCAGTCTGATTAACTCCAGTTATTCCGGGGAGAGAACAGAAAGGAAACGTTACTAAAATCAGTGCACGGACACTCTGCATTACACAGGGTGGCAAGATGGACGGACAAAGACACTGAGCTTGAAAATCTGTGATAACACGAACTTCAGTTTCACAGGATCCTTATGCAAGACACTCTGAAGCTGTCTGAGAAGATTTACATCATTCTAATGATTGTCTTTACTTACTTGCCTTTCCCTCTTCCTTTCAGGTCAGCGCTTCTGGGCAGAGTCTAGCGCACAAGATAGCTGCTGTTTCTGCTATTGCTACATTATGTGGATTACCAAGGGGCACGGCTTGGTTTATTTTTCTGTACACGGAGTGGCATTCAGTTATAGAAAATGTGCAGTCAGTCGCAATATTGTGTCAGCAAAGATGAAACGAGTTAACTCAAGAACAAACAGGCAGCCTCTCACATGTGACATACGAGATAAAATCACAGCCCACTCAGCTGTGATTCAGGCTTAAGTATTGATTGAGGACAGCGCTGACAGAATCCTTTGAAGACCTCAGATGCCGCCTATGAATCATTTCACACCTGGATGGAATAATTTTCTCCCTTCCTTTTGCTGCAGCTTGCTGCTACAAGGACTCTGTGGAGTTGATAGTAGAATACAGAGGGGAAAAAATCACCTTTCCTTTCAGTGAAGCCCAAGTCTGTATTGAAGAACTTCCATTCCTAATAAGCTGAATATAGCCAGGAACTTTTCCTGATCAGGATTGCTAAGAAGGGAAAGGACTGGACACAACAAATTGGCTGCTGGGGAGTGTTTCTCCCCACCACTGTAATGGTGGCTGTGGGTTTTTTTGTTATGTTTTTGAGTTGGCTGCTGGTAGGCAAACTCATTGTTATTTTAAGTTATTTAAAAAATATAAAGTAATAAAAATCAAGGCTGTTGTAGAAAACACACCTGCTGCAAAAATATAGTAGCTATGTAGCTTGGACTACAACTTTTAGGGAGGCTTTTTCTTTCTTTCAGCTGTTTACAACTAACCACTACATGGTACAGACATTCTTATTTTTACTATACAGTTTTGTTACTCTTAATTTTCCATACTTGACCTTCTTCTTATATTAGGTTGAACAAGCTGACTTTTCTAGAATAGTCTTTGAGAAACTGGTGTATAAACTGCACTGAAATATGAAAGTATGTTTTTATTAAGTCATTTATATAACTCCTTTTTTTTGAAAGGGTAAGAATGGAGAACACAATCCACTTTGACTGAAATAGCAAGATGCCAAAAAGAAAAAAAGATGAGGTTTCTTCTCAGCTACAGCTATGAACAAAAGAGTCTCCCTGTGTATTTGCTTTATGGATTATGTTTATGACTGCGAAGTAGTACACATCTAATAAGTTCGTAGTAGCTCTGAGTACTTAGTCACTCTATTTATCCTATGAAGAACCCAATGGTAAAAAAAAAAAAGAAACTGTAGCTGTGGATCACCCTGGACACAAAATCACTGAGCAAAAGCACATACTTGGCAGAAAAGGTAGTTGCAATTATCCTGCCACTGTTATTTAAAAAAGAAAAGAAATAAGAATAAATATAGCTATTTGTTGCACTGATTCTCTTGAGTTTTAAGGTAAGCTGCTTTTTGTGTGCTGTCCATGCCTTCTCAGGCAAGTATTTCATTTTTTAATTCTGTAAGAACATGCTGAAGTAGCTTTCATCAGTGGGGATACTGTCCTTAACTACAGCCTGTTTGCTGGTACAAGGTGCTGGGAGTTACGTATTCCATGCACACCAGCACCAGGGCTTCAAGCCCTGATGGTGGAGGAGGATTCCTCTCTTTCTCTCCCATTCGCTGAGTTAGGGTGAAGGAGAACGGAGAGGCTAACTCTTTGAAAGGAAGAGACTGCTTCTGCAGTTCACAGACTTACCTCCTAGCTTTCATCAGGTGAGGTCTTTTCCCATCCTCCCCTCTAGATCCTTCCCCCATTGTTCTGGCTTATAGGCAGGACCTAGTTTATGTAAAAAGCTGGGGAAAACTGTGTATTCCTCTTCCACGTCTTCTGAAAGTTGGAATATAAGGTACATAAACGAGCTTCCGTGACACAATATTTGCTATCCTTTTTAACCTGCTTTTTGAGACCTGCTGAAATCGATCCATAGGTCCTGAGTGAACTGGCGGATGAAGTTGCTAAGCCACTATCCATCATATTTGAGAGGTTGTGGCAGTCTGGTAAAAGTCCCACTGACTGGAAAAGGGGAAACATAACCCCCATTTTTAAAAAGGGGAAAAAAGGAAGTCCTGGGGTACTAAAGGCCAGTCAGTCTCACCTCTGTGCCTGGCAAGATCATGGAGCAGATCCTCCCGGAAGCTATGCTAAGGCACGTGGAAAATACTGAGGTGATTGGTGACAGCCAACATGGCTTTACTAAAGGCAAATTGTGCCTGACAAATCTGGTGGCCTTCTACGATGAAGTTACAGCATTGGTGGATAAGGTAAGAGAAACTGACATCATCTACTTGTACAATGTGTTTGACACTGTCCCACACAACATCCTTGTCTCTAAATTGGAGAGACATTGGTCGCACTCAAAGAGTGGTGGTCAATGCCTCGATGTCCAAGTGGCAACCAGTGACGAGTGGTGTTCCTCACGGGTCAGTACTGGGACCAGTAGCTACTATTCAACATGTTTGTTGGCGACATGGACAGCGGGATTCAGTGCACCCTCAGCAAGTTTGCTGACGACACCAAGCTCTGTGGCGCAGTTCACATACTGGAGAGGAGGGATGCCATCCAGAGGGACCTGGACAGGCTTGAGAGGTGGGCCCATGTGAACCTCACGAAGTTCAATTAGGCCAAGTGCAAGATCCTGCACCTGGGTCAGGGCAATCCCAAGCACAAATACAGGCTGGCCAGAGAATGGATTGAGAGAAGCCCTGAGGACAAGGAGTTGGGGTAGTTGGTTGATGAGAAGCTCAACATGACCTGGCAATGCACGCTTGCAGCCCAGAAAGCCAACCGCATCCTGGGCTGCATGAAACAAAGCGTGGCCAGCAGGTAAATGAGGTGATTCTGCCCCTCTCATGAGACCCCACCTGCAGTGCTGCATCCAGCTCTGGGCCCCGGACATAAGAAGGACATGGACCTGTTGGATGTCCATGAAGAAGGGCCACAAAGATGATCAGAGGGTTGGAGCACCTCTCCTATGAAGACAAGCTGAGAGAGTTGGGGTTGTTCAGCCTGGAGAAGAGAAGGCTCCGGGGAAACTTTGTAGCGCCTTCTAGTACCGAAAGGGGGCCTAGAAGAAAGGTGGAGAGGGACTTTTTACAAGGGCTTGTAGTGATAGTATGAGGGGTAATGGCTTCAAACTGGAAGAGGGTAGATTTCAATTAGATATAAGAAAGAAATTTTTCACTATGAGGGTGGTGAGACACTGGAAGAGATTGCCCAGAGAAGTTGTGGATGCCCCATCCCTGGAAGTGTTCAAGGCCAGACTGGATGGGGCTTTGAGCAGCCTGGTCTAGTGGAAGGTGTCCCTGCCCATGGCAGGGGGTTGGAACTAGACGATCTTTAAGATCCCTTCCAACCAGAACCGTTCTATGGTTCTAGGGAAAGCCGGAGGGTTGAATAGAGGGTTAGCCTACCTGTAAAAATAACTTCTCTAATTCCCTCCTTCACCGTAACACAGTTTGACTACTAGCCTGGTCCACTGTGCTGCACTAAGCTCTTGCGGAACATGTGTTTTTGTTTCTCCTTTATTAGAAAATTTTAGCTACAGTGTGACCCAAAAGGGCCAAGTAAACACACTGCCTTTCTTTCATGGAGATTGCTTTTCAGGAAGAAAAGTGTAAAAGATAATGTGACTAAAGCAGCTGTTTTTCATCAGTTATTTATGTAGCCAAAGCAATCTGGGTGTCAATGGCGCCGTGGGGCAGGATTCTCTGCTTTCTGTTAGAGCTTTTCTCCCCTGCCCCTGTCAAGGTTGGAAGGGGAAGTGGTTCTTAGGTGGACCTCTAGCTGCAGTTGAAAGCAGCATTTGGAGCCAGTGCGTTCCAGAGAGCCACAGGCAAAACAAAGCACCTGTTTTGGTGTTACGGAAGGATCCTCTGTAAGCCCTGAAGTTTGGTCAAGTGGTCAAAAGACGAAATACCTTTCATTGGAAAGAACCAGTAAGCCGTCACACAGTCCAGGGAGCTCTAATAAACACTAGTGGGAGGGGCAGGGGGAGGCAGGGGGGGAGTCGTCCCTTGGCCTTTCAACTGGTTTTCTTTATTGTCTTATAATTCAGTGCATTTACTTTTGGGATGCCTCACTGCTTTTTATATGCATTTTTACTGGGAGAAAAGCGTATATAGAAGACCATCACAAAGAGCTGTGGTTGAAATGTCAGGGCTGGTGACTCAGAAGGGAGTGAATGACGTGGGCAAAGCAGTTCAGAGAAGCTCACCTTGTTGTCAAACAGATCGACCTCGTTCGTATGAATCAACGTTATCAACATCTATTGATAATGCTGTCTCCAAGGACAGAAGTACGTTTTGAAGCTACTGTGGGGGGCATTAAAGCAACACCTTGATGCTTTGTTTTTTATTTAACCATAAAGGTACTAACACATTTGGACAGCCAACATTCCCGGGCAGTGCCTTTTTCTCTTTGTGTGTGCGACTGCAATAGAGGGTTTACTATTTGCTACAGAGAAACACACTGACATTTTCTTTGCTGTGTCTTTCAGAGCTGGGCCATCTTCCACATTTCTAATCTTGCCAACCTACTCAAAATTGAAAGTATGAAAGAAAAACTGTGCTTCTTGCTGACCTTAACATATACAGGATGACTGTTTTCACTAGATGTTGGTGGAAAGTCGGAAATAATTAGGGCTGGGAGCGAGTCAGTCGTTTCAGAAGGAGTTACACTTTCCTTAGATCTCCTCTTTCCCGTGCAGTTCACACAGTTGCAGTTCTGCTTTTGTGTAAAAGAAGTGAGAGGAGGATCTGTGGAGTAACAGAAAAGAGGATCTCTTTCAGAAAAGAGGCAGGAAGTGAATTGGCATCCCTTTCCTGAGACACCTAATGGCGCATCACCTAATTGTGGCCCGTGGTATCGAATAGAAAGAAGTGCGAGCAAGCAGAGTTTAGGTTGCAGTAGTTTGTTTGACATGCATATGTTGAACTGCAGTGTGCTGACAAAGAAGCTCCACTCATATTTGGAAATACCATAGTGACTCTCTTATAAAGGGTGCCAGAAATATGCTATATCTGCTAGACCAGGCAACAGCGATCTTTTGCTTAAAAGGAAATAACACGAAATTACAGTGGGATTAACCTGGTAATATGACAGCAGAAGTTGATATAAAATCAGAGCAATTAGTAAGGAACATACTTACCAGCGTGGTTAGCTGATAGTTTAGAAAATTAACATGTGAAACATGAGAAAACACAAGTAAAGGATATATTTATTGGGGTGCACACAGCATGAAGTTTCTTGCTACTGCTGCTGCCAGGGTAACAATTTACTCTGATGCTAACGATGGAGAATGTTACCGTGTCCCCTTAATTTCTGTTTGAGCAAATGTATTACTTTTTTGGTAGTCATTTCTAACAGTGTTAATTTTTTGACAGAATTTTTCTTACAGTCCATACAAAATCAAATATTTTCATCCTACAAGGTAGCTTTTATAGCACAGAGTTTTAGGACACAGTACACCTTTTGTTGATGTGCTATTAGATTCTTATTATGCTTAAGAAAAAGCCCATCACCTTCTCTAAGAGCAAAGCATGCATTTATGTAAGTCCATTTGTATTTCCGTCTATACAAAATCTCCATTTATATAATAGAAGTATGTTTCATTGGATTATTTAAATGCTGCTTTTCTTCACAAAGAATAAAACACTCTCCTTTTTATTAACTGCCTTGCGAAATAATACTAGTTGCATAATGTCTTGGGTAGAGTAGCAGCTATATATTTAGCTGGTTTTCAGTTAATTATTTGTAAATATGTTGGCTAGTAATGAAATTAATATATCAGGGGCTTGGCTTGTTTTTAACAGCTGCCTGGCCTCAGAGATCAAAAGATAGAAAACTAACCAAGGGGAAATGAGCAAAGTAATGTAACTTGAGGGAACTGGAACCATTGATGCCGTAACTGGGCGTACAGAAAAAAGGTTTGTGTTCCTCGAGATTTTGGACAGTTGGTCTGGAAATTTATTCTGAGGGGAAAAAAAAAAAATTTGTAGCTGTACATCTTCAAATGCTTCAGAGTGTAAAGGGCTCAGTAAACTATCCCTGTGCGTGCTGTTCATCAGAAGAGGCCAGTGCTCATCAGCTTAAGGAACTGCTGTGTGACACTTAGCCATGGTAGAACTGATCTGTGACACTTAGCCATGGTACTGGGTTGAACAGGCCAGTCTAAAATGGGTAGAAGCATTAGCAGGAATGTCGGTGAGGAGGTAAACCTGATGCGACCCTGCTTTTCGGATTTCAGCCAAAATTCACAGCAGTGTAAGAGGAAGGAGGTATCGCTGCCTTTGCATCGGTGGGCTGCCAGTCTGAAAGAACCTTTCCTTTACGATGGAGGGGTGGGACTTGGCTCACAGATGAAGGCATCTAAATGCAGGTGCTGGTATCTGAGCTGGATATGGAAGCTCTCATTACTAGCAATGGACAAGAAAAGCTATTGAGTGTTCAGCGATGTCTAAAGTTGGCACCCCAGGGGTGTCCTTCAGTTGCCTACAGGCAGAGCAGGAGTTCAGATGCCCTGGGATATCAGATATTTTTCACCTGCAACGAGCAAGCTTGGCTCAGGAACTAGGGGAGACCCAGATCCTTCCAGAGGAGCTGCAGGGAGGGGCTGAGAGAAACCTTCAGCGTGTCTTGAAGGGTACCAGAGGCCCAAGGGGCCTAGAGAGCAAAGTCACCTCCTTCGCTGGGTATGGGCCGTTTCAGGCACGTATTTGCAGCAAACAGAACGTTTCAGGCACAATCCTCCCCAGGAGCCCGGAACCTCATTGGCAGGGGAGAAGGCCAAGCAACGGACCATCAAAGAGCGCTCTTCACATAACCTGGCAAAAGAGTTTTAAATTGCTTTGGCGGCTGGGTTGCGCGGAGGTCTGAAAAGTTAACAGGGAAGGCAAGAAAGGAAGAGTTGCGTTTCAGTTAGCTTCAGCATGACTGAGAGAGCAATTTCTTTGCAGAGTGTTATACGGTTGTTTTGTTTAAATGCCTTATTTTGAGTCGGCTACTTTTTACTTCTGTTTCAAAACTTGCAGGAGTCCTCTCCCTACAGGGACCACACAGAGGAGAGAGAATATTTATCGTTGCCAGCCGCGGAGAGGTCACCGCCACTGCAGGTGCAACTGGCTGTTCCCGGGTGGCTCTTCCTTTGGTGCCCCTCTCCCTGTAAGCCCATTTCAGTCCAAGAATTTTACTGTTTTCAGCCTTTGGCCTTCAATCTGTGTATGGGAAGCTTACTGTAGTCAGGCGCGGGGTGCCCTCTTGTGATATAAATGAAACAAATCCAGAGATACGGGTGGGAGGGGTTGAGGAAATAATGAAGGTCCACAGGAAGAAATGTGTTTACATTGTGCCCATGCCCAGCAGGTGGGAACTGCTTTATTGACATATTCTTCAACTTCTGTCCACGTGTTTTAACTGAGCCCACATTGCAGCTAAGTTCACTGAGGGGGCAGGGGACTGGCACAGCACAGGTGGCGTTTCTGGGTGTCTTCCATGGGATAGAAAAGTCCTCAGCGGGGGACAGACAGGCTGAGACCTGGAACAACTCGGCCGTCACGTAACGATTGTCCCAGGGAAAGTCCCCTCAGTCTGGGGGCTGAGAAGGGAGCTGTGGAGCAAGCAGGAAAACCCTGCCACGCAAGGGTTTTCCTGGCAGGTAGGAAGACTAACTGAAGGAAATAAACTGAAGAATAATGGTGAATGGGAGGGCATCGTCTTGTTCCTGTGGAGGGTGATGGGGAATGGTTGGGAGAACAGCCTGTGGAGTTTGGAGCTGACAGCAGGAGATGTATTTCATCCGAGTCCCACAGAAGACATGGCATTTTGGCCAGCTGGCCGTCCTGGACAGCTGCTTGGCAGAGCAGTGTGGCACACACACACTGACACAGGTAACCACAGGGTGGCTACTGGTGGTCTTTGGTCCTGTCAGAGAAGCCCTGGTCAGCAATCATTTACTTTCCCAAACAACTGACAAATCCAGGTTTCTCTCTGATTATTCTCGGGTTTTGGTGCTTCAGGCTACTTGAAAACCTTCTGACCAGGTGCATTTTGTGTGGAGAGATGGCAGATCTGTAATCCAAAAGATCTTGAGCGTAAAAAACCCTGCCCGCCTCATCTGTCACACCATGTTACCATATGGCACTTTGCTTGACTGTGGTGAATGGCTCCGTCCAGCATTTTCTGGTACACGATTTCTAAAGGCGCGTGTGTTTTTGTGTTTGCCTGTGTAGGAATGGAGAGGCTTGTGCCAGGTTACAAAGCCCCTTTTGCCTTAGTGTCAATGTATATCTGTTCTAGGCCTCTTGTGTTTGCAGGCCTTTGCTTAGCGTGGGATTGCATCTATATAACCAGTGCGTTAGCGCCTAATGTGTTCCACCCGCGCTGTGAGTTTCTTTATAGGTCGTATGACTGTTTCTGTTTGCCCACGGAAATCTAGCCTGTCATCTTCTGCGCAATACTGAAGCAGAACAAACGTGGGGTGAACAGGCCTTCCCAGTTAGATGAGGGTGAAGGGAAAGGAAAGTACTGGAGCGGTGTGAGGGAACACCTTTGCCTCCAGGGCCGTAAGGCTGGTCAGCACAGAGCAGCAGCTTCACTAGGACAGAGAAGACGCAGCACGTCTCGGAGCGATCGGACTGAAGAGAAGGGAGATTCATTGTCAGGCAGCCGGTGTCTCAGAGCGGTCCGGGTCAGAACGGAGCAGCCAGGCCATGAGACTTTGGCGATGCTGTGTTGGGACCCTTCTCCATATTGTCTGTGGCTACTCCGCCTAAGAAAACAAATCTTCAGGAAGCCTGGTGTACAACCTCAGCCTGACACATAAATGGTTGCAGTGGATTGTTCAAGCCCAGCCCCTCTGGTGAGAGCTTTTGCATGTTCTGTTTCTCACTGTTAAGGGAGGAACTTTGTCAGGGGAGCCAGCGCACGTGAGAGCTCCAGAACTGTTCACGCGTGAGGAGAAGCACTTCCCACCCCCTCTCCATCTTCCTCCAGCCACCATGCTGCCTAGGGGATGGAGAAGTTGTGCTACGATGCTCTCTCTCACCCTATGTGCGGTCCTCCGTGCTTCAGGCTTCAGCTTAGACCCAAACTACAAAGGGAGAGAGAGTATGACCTATGTGAGACAGCTTGATGTGTCAGAGCTGGCGTATGCCCGGTCTCCAGTTCAGAGTTGTTCCTTCATGTGCAACATAAGCACTGCTTATCATAAATAATGCCTTTATTTTCCCTGTCAGGCTAAGCTAAGATTTAAAGCCTCATTTATACCTTCCATTACACTTCATAGTCATCCATGAAAGGAGTCAATTTAGCTATGAAAGATCTTTCAGTGGCTCTGAAAACTCAGTGGTACATTATATGATACTGTCTCCCTTGCTAATGGATTGAGTTTTGCCAGGACTATTTGATTTATATAAAATAAATGGTTTCCTGAGATGTTTGAAGAGCTGCACAGTTTAGTAGTAGCAGGCTGGGAGCACTTAACTAGCCAGCAAGTCAGTATGAATGATAAAAGCTCGTCATGAAGACTGACTTCACCTTTCTCCTCTCTGTAACACAGGGGGGCTTCCTGTAGGAGGAAGTTCATGTGCCTTGAAAGGTGGATCTTTTCCAGGAAACTGAGGCTGTGGTGTGAAGCCAATGAGAATTAAACATCGTAATAAGCTTTACTGGGGCGTATTTCCTAGACAGTCTCATTTCTCAGAGCTTTTCCCTTGAAATATGTACCTTGTAATTGGAATAAAACTAAAAACAAGCAGCAAATCAGGTAGGGACACGACAGCCTGTTTTGCACCAACTGGAAAGTTGGATTCTTTGGAGTAAAGGAAGCAAGATTCAGCACATGACAAATGTTATCTTGCTTAATGTTATCTTGCTTAATGACGCACTGAAAAGTGCTCAGATATTCTGGAGATGGGGACAAAGTAAAAAGCAAAATGAAAGAAATGAAAGCATCGAGAGCACGAGCAGAGCTTTCTCCCTGTTATTTTACATCCTACTGAGTCAAAATCAAACGCACTGAAATGTTTCTCTCAGGATTGACCAAATAGGGCGTATGATTCAATGTAAATTTTCTCTTGTAATTCTTTTCTTCCTGTAACTGCAGAAGAAGAGGTGGACTTTGAAAACCCCAAACAGAACTCTAACTTTGTGTGGGGAAAAAACCCAACAAGCCTGTAATCACCCACATATTTAATTTTTGAAAACAAATACTCAGCTACTTGCGGAATGAACCCAATGAGCATACAAAAATATTTTTAGATAAATTCATTCCCCCTCTCTCCCCTCCTCCCAGCCCTGTTTACCAGCATTGATCAAAATGCAAAAACATTTGCTAAGTGCTGTCTCTCTGAAGTGTTGCTTCAAATCACATTCTTACTACTTTTGTCAGTCTGTTCACGTATCAGTTTGATATCACGTTGCTTTCACAACCTCCCGCAATCAGGCAAGTCATCTAGCTTACAATTTGGAATTTACTTGGCTATAGAACAAATTCTGTGATGTAAGTAAGCTCATGGCAACAGGCTGGCCAACTCCGCTCCTGCATTTCCAGGTAAAAACATCGAAACAAAATGGCATTAAAAAAATCCTCCGAAGTTGAGGAAATTACTTGTCTTAGAGACACAGTAAGTTTTTGAAGAAACACTGCAGGAGCATGTACTTGCCATGAGTAGGTACATTTTTATATTTGGGGTGGGGGTGGTGGTGCATGTTTAGTTTATTCGGTGTGTATGTAATAAATAGGTGAAACGTGACCAAATGTTGACAACTAAATTATAAAATGTGTAAAACTGCTGTTGCCTCAGAAGTAGATTAGCTGCTCTCTGCTGAGAAGTTAGAAATTGCATTATCACAAAGTTCATATTTAAGTTAAAAATAGCTGTTTCTACTTTCTAGGTATTCCCTATGGGATTCATTCTTTTCGGGAATTTTTCTATACATGCTGTAAACTCACTTTTGTTATTTCTTGTGTCCTCGCTTGACCAGGTCATGGTTTCTTTTAACGCAGTAAATTGGCAAAATAAATGTACAGTAACACTAAGGGGGAAAGCACTAAATTTTGCTGTATCAAATGTCCAAAAAGATGCAAATCTAGAGGGATTTGTTCAATTTTATTATGTTTTGGAGAAAACGAGGGAAAATATAGGAGCTCTTTGAAATACTTCAGAATTTCTAGGAACAGAGCACAAGGTGAATTTGAGAAAAGGTATGTCCCTTGGACATTCAGATACTGTGTTGCTTATGTAGATGCACGACTCTGAGCATACTCTTTTAAAGATCTGTCAGTTCACCCCTACGGAGATAGGTCTAAACATTGTGTTCCTCTTTGGAAATAGCTCATCTGTCATAAAGATTTCCTAAGGTTAATAATCTCGGTTCACATTCTCAGATTAGGCTTCCTTCAAGTAAGGACTCCAAGTAGGACTTTGTTTTAGTTCTGGTAATTTATTCCCAGTATTAATGTATTTACTCATCCATGAATCTCTTATTTCTTAGAAGAACCGGAGATACCAGGAAAATCGATTTTCAGTTTGAACATAACTGAATGAGGGGTAGACGATACCAATGGGAAACATGAAACATGAGCAGAATGAGAAAGACTCAGAATCATTTACCGAATTAAAGAGCAATATCTTCTGGGGCAAATGAGTGCACCAAGTGGAAGCCCTTGTGCTTTCCAGAGTTGACGTAGCTTTCGTTTTCCTTATAAAAGAGACAGTGTCACATTTTTGCCTTATATTGTCTACTCTATTACTTCTGGCTGCAGATTAGATTGGAGTTATGAAGAACACTGGAGAACAAGTAGGTCGCCTGAAGCTGAATATGGTAAAACAGGGTTCGATATTCGAAGCCGTTTTTTCTTGAGCCCAGAGCAGCATACTGCTGTAATTAACGGGAGACAGAGGTGTCATTACGATGTGAAAGTCTGGTGAAATCGGACTGTAGCTGTAAGAAAATTCAGTTTCTGTAGAAATGTTTTGTCCTGTAAATGTATGTCATGAAAAAGGGAGAGGCAGGGACAATACTTGGGAATGTTTTGTGAAAAATGTACTTTCCTCTGGTTTTCTAGCTTGATTCTAAAATAGAACTTAAATTATCTGTCATCTTCATACTTCACCCGGATGATCAAAACTGTAATTGTGCAGAAGGCCCTGCTTATTTCTGTCTGTAGCATTTATTAATGAGATACAATTGTGTTCCAGGAAAGGGGATTCTGAGGAGGCTTATGTGGGAGGAGCTATGTTGTGGCTGCAAGGTTGAGAATTCACCCCTTGGTTTGCACGGGGTCTTAAACCCAAGCCAAACCACCTTACAGATGTTTATAAATAAGCATCAGGTACAGAGATGTCCCCAAAGTCCTCTAAATTAAAAATAATTGCAATGGGTACATTTAAACAACAGGCTGACAATGAGCTTCTGGGGCAACAAAGGTGTTGTGCGAGACATCTGCAGCCGATCTTCTCCTCCCTGAAGTGTACGGAAAGTGGTCTTTGCCTTTCCCTCTGTACAGCAGAGCCTACACGGAAATACGGGCAGAGCCTGAGCTGTTTCCCTGCTTACCGACGTTAAGAGCAAAACTCTCCAATGGTCTTTGACAGCGGGAGACCAGAGGCTGATGTGGAAGGATATTGCAAGAGGATTGTTTGTTTCAGCAGAGGGCTACGCACAGCGGGTACCGCCGCTGCATCCCTGCCCAGTAGCTCTGTTACTATTTCCCGGGGTGGATTTTTGTTCGCTGCGGCAGGTAGCACTAACTGAAATCAGCTTGTGTTTCATGTTCTGTCTCACAGGGTGATCTGTTGTGACATTGACACAGTAGTGAAAAAGAGAAGTTACATCTAGAAAAAGGTTGGAACTGAAACACAAAACATTGTGCAAAAAACATTAGGTGTTAATCCAGCCCCTTTTTTTTTTTTTTACAGCATTGGTATTGTATCTCAGGATGGTGGGAACAGGGGAAAAATAAAAAAAAATGTAGTTTTACAACCAGTCAGACCCATTTCAGAGCACAGACCTGGGCCAAGTGCTGGATGTAGAGACGTTTGCAAAATGCATTGAGATGCTTAGTGCCCTGCGCTGCTTTTCAAACATGGTGAAGTTGAGAGCTCCGTTGAATTATCCTGCGTTTGCTAAACAGAGTGTGGCTGTAAAACAAAGCAAAACCAAGAAAAACAGAAAGTTCGTGCCAGCTCTGATAAAAATTTACTTCTGCATTTTTTTTCAGACTATAACTTGGTTTCTTATGCGTCCATACATGTGAGAGAACTTGCTATCGGTTCTAAGCCAGTCTTGCCGTTGCACGTTTACTGTTTGCCCGTTGCTTGTGGGCTGTGCTGCACAGCCGCACCAGGAGTGCTGTGCTACATGGGGATGGATGGTGGAGTAAGCCAGTCAGGAAAGCTGATTTGTCCCTCGGGTGCGAAGAACGTCTCACCTCAGGTAGATCTGCATGGTGCTGGTACTGTTGTGCTGTTTCTAAAGATAAGGAGAGTTTTATCTCCTAGAGTTTTCCAGATATTCCCTTCCGTCAACGTTACAGGAAGCAAAATAAGTTAATAGCTCTCAGCAGCAAGAACATGCATTCCAGCTTGCCTCTCTTAAGAATTCCCACAAGAGTCTGGTTTGATTACAAAGGTTGGAACTGAAACTAATGATTTCTTTAGCAGAGAACAGGGCAGTGTTGCTGAGATGGTTTCATATGCAATTATGCAGGGCATTTTCTATGACATTTTCCATGAGCGCCTGAGACTCCTTCTTTTAAGTAAGATGTTGGTCAATGATACCCTCTGCAGATGAGATGCATCCTGATTTGATGTCACAGAGCTAAGGCAGTTGTCCTCTGCTAAAACGGCTCTAAAAATATTTCTTAAGGAGGTCGGTCATGTGTCACAGGAAAACTCTGCTTGCGAGTAGCCCCCCTGCAGAACCAGTGAGTAATTGACATCTTGATTGGTGACTTAATGGGTTTTGCTTGGAGCACTCAAGAACCGCTCTCTGTTGCTGCAATCTTCCTGAGTATTTTCCTAGGATTAGGAATATTATAATAATCAATCTTTGGGTTTTCTTTCTGACTGTGTTCTCTGCGTTCCCCCTCCTCCGTTTTAATGGGTGAAGTGTATGTCTGCGTTTTTCCTGTGGCGCAGAGCCGTTCTTCCTCCTTGTCATGTCATTGGCTAAATGTGCCCCAGTTTGCCTGCAGCAGTGGGATTTCCCGAGAAATCCCAAGAGCCTAGAGGTGCCAGCAGCCACCAAGGATGCAATAGACACGGCAGCACTGCAGTAAGGGCAAATATCCCCTTCCTCCTTTCTTTAGCAAGAAACAAAGCCTGTACTGGAAAACGTAAAATGTATCCAAGAAGAAGCAGGAGGCAGGGGACTGCAGGCAGGCAGAGGCGGTCCAGGAGCATCACACGCACTGTCTGGAAGCGCTGCCTGCTGCAAACTCCTCCTGGCTGTCAGAGGGAGGAGTGAAATGCAGTTACCTGCACCAGGCGGGACTGACTGGGACTGTCCTTTGCCATATGGAGCACCTATGTAGCTGACATTGCTTGGGTGTGCGTTGCTTGCTCTGCAGATCGAGTCCCAGGCTGAAATAGCCTCCTCTTTGGCTCTGGGCACATTTGCATTTGCAGAAGCAATCTGCACCCTTTCCTCTAAACACCCAGGAGCAGCAGGTCCCCAAGGCTTGAGGAGGGGAGAAGATGAGCGGCAAGGTAGAGGAACAACAAAACCAAAAATAAATCCTTGCATAGCAGAGTTTGGTTTTCCTACCGCTAGGCCAAGGTATATGAAAAAAGACCTCGCATCCCTTGTTGGGCTTCCCTTGCTCGGCTGCCGGCACCGGCTGGACCACCAGATGTCCGCACTGAGCAGAAAACTAAAATGTAGCCCGGAGAAGAGCAGGTGGGAAAAGGAAAGGAGACAGAAGTGTCAGGGAGGTGAAGTGCAGAGGGACGTGGAAGAGCTTATTGCCAGGCCCGGACACCCTTGAGGCAGGGATGATGCTCAAGCCTCTCTTGTCAAGTTCTATTTTCACAGCCCAGGACTATATTCCCACCAATGGCGATGCTGAACTGAGACTGATCTCTTTGGAGGGTGGGAGGAAAAAGGGAGGCTCCCCCGGTTCCAGTTGGTGTTGGATGTGGTGGTGGTACACGTTTGACGTCAGTGTTAGGGACCACCACCATGATTATTTCACCTGGCTGCTCAAAGGTAGGTGCCTGTCTTGTCTGGTGAGCTCGGCAGAGCGCGGAGGAGAGAGGTGCCCTGCTCGGCCTCCGTGGTGGGATAGGAATCACAGAATGGAAATATAGATAGGAAGCCACTAAGGACCTGGACTGATGGTCTTGCCAAGTCCACGCAGCAAACGTGGCCTGTGCAGTTTGGGCAGTGTGGTGCCCAGGCTGGGGTGTCGCTGGTGCAGGTGCCTTGGCACTGTACTCCCCTAGTCTTCTAGTTCTGGAGCTAACCTCCACCTCAGAGCGTTTGTGCGTGCTCACGCACACACGCTCATGTGTGTTTAACAAATCTTCTAAATGACCTGCCTGAAGAGACAGATAAAAAGTAATTTAATTACAGTCTTAAATATTCTTCCATCTGTAGTGGTGTAAGAAATGCTGTCAGGTCTAACGAAGTAAAGAAGCAGACAACTCTTCTACACTTTGTCACTTAGAAATTTCCAGTTAAAATGTGTTTCTTCTCTTTGTGCTGTCTATGCTTATGTGACCTCCTGTAGGACACAGGTTGCCAGCTGTTTGTCCCCATGGGTCAAACAAGACACTTTTGGCTTTTATTCCTCTCACTTTTTACTGGGTTTGTTGTTTTTTCTTTTAGGCTAATAAAGGCCTGTCACAGCACAGAGGAAGAAAAATTGTGCATGGTCATAAGCAAAAGTCAGTTTTGCTAGATCAAACGAAATGAGCTGGGAAGCAGTGAAGAGAGCTGACATGGTGAGTATACAGTCATATAAAGAAGCCATAGAAGAAACTAATCATGTAATTAAAGACAGAAAAATGTGTGCCTTCACAACACTCTTAGATTTGTGATCTTATGGTCTGAGGAAACTCTGCAATCTCCCTAAATTCTGCTGGCCTCTTCTTCAGGTGTAGTATAGTTATACTCCTTGTGAGCCAGAACTTCTGATGTCTCTATACCTCTGTCTTACTCACAACTTAACTGGTCCTTTGTCATGTGCAAGACCTACCTCCAATGCTTGCTTCACTTTCTTTTAATCCCTATAATTAAATTTTACCTTTCCATGCTGTCTTATTAGGCTTGGGATTTTTTCTCTTCTTTAAAGTGCCATGCTGCAATGCCTTGGTCACGTTGACCACGTAAGGGCACCAAGCTACATGTGTGAGATTGTCTGTTGAGTTCAGAGCACCGCGTGCTCAATTGCCTTGCTGAATCGAGTGAGGGCCGATCCACACACAGAACTCAGCTGCCTCACACTTCTTTTCACATTAGCGTGTTCTTCAGCTTCCTTTATGAATCTCAGGAACGCTCCTCTTGCAACATGGAACTAAAACTAGCGTTCTTGAGGCACTGCGTGTTGTTTACTGTTGCTTATAAATGCTTCTGGGCAGGCAACATGTAGCGTGTTGCCTCTCTGCTCTCTACTGAGCCAACCTGATCACATACAGTTTGTATGCATTTATTTTCTTAGAAACATTAACACAAAAGAGGCTGTCTGCCACTCAAGGGAGCGTGGAAAAGCCGAATGAAGAATTTGAACAGGAAAGAGTGTATTGTAGAATGTTTTATGAGACAGAGAACTGGTAGGCATTGTGTACTTACTGAAGAGAAAAAAGAAGCAGTTGTTCCCAAGGCCTTTATAAGGTATTAACATAAAAGTAGTGTGAAGCAAACAGCTTCTATGGTAGCGTGCGGTGTGTTTCCTGGCTCTGTTCCTATTAGGAGCCTCAGTGAGCCAGTTCTTGTGCTTAAAATGATGTACAGCCTGAAGTATCTCCCTGATTCAGACCCTACGAAACCTCATAACCATGGTCACAGGATTCAGAAATCGAGTAGCCAGTTGTCTCTATACCCACCTCAGTGTGACCTTGCTGTACGATGTCAATCAGATTTTGTTTAGACGGCTCAGTAGAATCAAAATATGTTCTCTGCCACAGCAAATGGTCATGAGTAGTTACGTCTTATGTTACAAAACCAATAGCTAAATAGCTAAATAGTTACCTTGAACATGTTCTTGTAGCATTTTAATTCGTGCTATTGTTAAGGTAACATAGTGCATTTAGACAGGCTACAGCCGAATTGTTATAAGGATGTATCTTCCGAGTTGCTACAGGAGAAATGGCACAGGCAGTTGTAACTGGGTCCATATTAAAGAGTGTCTGGTGTAGTAGTTTGATTTAAATTTATTATACATCTATAACAGAAAAACATTAGCAAGATACAACACCCCTGGGAGGCTTTGATTTGGACTGTAAGTGCTGGGTCAAATCTTGACCTTGTTGAAGTCATCAAGACAGAACTTCTTCCATAATATTAATCTTCTGTTCAACATTTCATTTTTACTTCCAGTGCCAAATACAATACAGTTTTGAAGCATCATAAAACTCATATTAAAATATTTTCGATATTGAAATTTCCATTTTGAAAGGCTGGCCTGGGATAGAAATTAGTAATTTTTGCCTCCTTAAGGACCTTAGGAACATAGAAAATGCCACCTCTCCATAGCACTGCAGGAGAATTTTTAGTTCAGTGTCCATGTTGATGATAGATGTTTAACAGGAACCTAAAGCTTGCCCAGTGAGCTGAAGAGCGCAGGGCAGTAGCACCATGGGCTATGCCAACCCTTCTGATCCCAGCTGGATGATCAGCTTGCCTGCGCAGCTGTGACAACTTGGAGCCTTTCTTCAGCTTGCCTTAACACTGCACAGGCAGTTGAGGTCCATGGCTCTTTTGCTGTTTTTGTTACTTTTTAACTTAGCCATTTGCCTCAAATGCATGACTTGACAGAGAGTCCCCCACGAGAACTTGATTTGGTGTAAAAATGAGACCCGGGTCAAAACTAGAAAAGGCATGCATGCAAAAAGTAACAACAAAAGCAGGATGCTTCGGGATGCGGTAGTTGAACTAGAAAAAGTGCGTGCCTTCTCGTGTGTGCTAAATCTTGATTGCCTCTTAATACCAGAGTAAAATAGCTACTGTATCTCTTTCCATTAAAAGCCTTTTGAGTTTGCCTGACTGTTGCTGCCATGATTATACACAACTTGTATTCCTTTTCGCTTTTGAGATCTTATTCCTCTGTGGTGGGGGAGGAGAGCAAGTGGGAACTGATCTTGACGCAGTATGCAGAAAGGTCGGCTCAAAGGGCTCTACATATATTATTCATATATACCTATAAATGGTTCAGATCGAAGTGGTTGGTGCTGTTCCTGACACGTCACGGCACTATTTTCAGCCTGAATGATTGCATATGGCCCAGACAGAAGCCCTTTAACATATCAGCACGGGCCCTTTAGGTGCCCTCTATTGCTTTGTGCAGGCTGCCCACACCGAGATGGCTGAACACCTGCTTTCTGGTGGGAAGCGGCGAATGAATTCCTTGTTCTGCTTTGCTTGCAGCAGCTTTTCCTCTACCTATTAAACTGTCTTTATCTCAAGCCACGAGGTTTTTTCTCACTTCTACTCTGATTCTCCCCCACTGCAACCGGAGGGAGTGAGCGAGCGGCTGCACGGTTCTAGCTGCCGGCTAGGGTTAAACCACCACAATAAGGCAACATGATGGCGATAAGGCAGGTCTAAGGTCAAACCAGGAATTCAGCCCACAGGTTAGGGTTAAGATCAAGTCCAGCGTTGCCAGGCACGTTTCTACTCAGATAGTAAGGACCAAGATTAAGCCAGGCTGATTAAGGACCTTAATAGTTAGTTGTAGCTAAGCTGGAGAACACTACTATTCTACCTGTCTAGGCTGAGCTTAAATAGAGGTCCCGGCCCTATGGGTGTAGGTGGAGGCCCCATGTGGGGCTGATAAGGGCCATTAAGGCATATTAGTGTCCTCAGGGCCCCCACAGCATGTCCCATTCCGAGATCTGCAAGTCAATTCTGTGGGATCTTGGGCAACTTACTTCTTTCTCTATGCGGGATTGTCCTTCCACCCTCCTTGGGTGCCTTGTCGATTGTAATTACAGACTCTTAAAATAGGAACTGTTGTTTATTCTATGCTTGTGCAGCAACAGGCATAGGAAGGCCTTCATCTTGACTGAGTCCGCCGATAATGAAGCATGTCGTAGCTGCCCACACGCCGTTCCTGGTCAGATTCCTAGAAAAAGCTTATGTGCTGTGCAAACAGCGAGCATTCCTACCTCCTGGCCCAACACGGCCTGAAGACCCTTTGTTTCACAGTCCTGCCCTCAGAACCTTTTGCCTCAGGTAGATTTTACCACGGTGTTGAAAGGGGGGTGACACTGTGCAGTCAGTGCGCCTGTGCCCACCACCTCAGCTGCAGTGTGCTCAGGAATGCCCGCAGGCTGTCACCGCAGCTGATAAATGACAGATGTCGCAATTTATTAAGAGCTCAAATTTTGCAACTCACTTTTAAAAATCTGTTTCTTTGTGCATTTGGGACAAAAGCAGAGGACAGAGTGCTGAGTATTGCATCGTCGTTTGTTTGTTTGTTTCCACAAAATCTCGGTTTAACTCTTTCAGTCATGCTTTGTTATCCTTACTGAAAATCTTACTTGGTAACATCCTTAATGTGTGAACTCTTCACATCTTTTAAGTTCCAGACTCCTCTTGGAATCTGTAGTAGTATCTCCAGTGGGTTTTTTTAAATGGATCGGTTTTCTAACAACATAGCTTACGTGCCATGAACAGTACCAAAAAATCTGTAACAAGTTAAATGAAAACTTACCCTTTGACTTCAGTGGAAATGCGACTTGTCCTTAAACCTACATCAACAATAACTCAATTGTAATGGTTATTATCCAGGAGCTCAAGTGAAAGGATATATCCACTGTAGCTGTGTACTTTCTGATTATTGGGCTGCTGGTGAGAAAATAGCTTCTGATGGCTCCTGGTGGGCGAACTGGCTTTCCAGTTCACTTTACCATCAAAGAGGAAGGCCCCGTACAGCCCTGGCGTACCATAATTAGGGAGCAGTCTCCAGACTCCTGACTGCATTTCTTATTGACCTTTGCCACAGGAAAAGAGGGTTCTGACCAAGTGCTTCATGCCTCAGGGAATCTGGGTGAACTGCTGCTTCCCAGAGCAGCTCGCTTTCAGAGCACAAGGAGTCACTGGGACATGTTTTCTCATCACGTGCTTCTCTGATCACTGTAACATTTGCAGTTTGAGGTATTGAGTAGTCAGTGAAATGTATGTGGCCAACATTTATTTATGATTTTGTCTTTTGTAATTGAGAGCTCCGTTGTAAGTAAAAGAATGCGCAGCCCTTCTCAGGCTGGTTCTGTCAATGTGAGCTGCTTCATCCCAGCAGTAGGCAGAGATTGTGGAAGCCATGCTCGACATAGCAGTCTGTTGAATCCAAAGGAGGATTTATAGGTAGGCAAACTGACGTTGGAGCGTGTGATGGTGTTGCCTGGAGTATTTCACAGATATGCATTTGTAGAGATTTTTCACTAGTGGGGCTGCCAGGAATTGCACGTAAGAGAGATACCAGCAAAGACTTTAGAGATTGCCTTTGGTATTTCTCCTCCAGTGCTGGCACTTCTGATCAGCAATTTTAAGTTTGTGAGTGGGACAAGACAAAAAGGAGAGGGTAAGTGCAGAGGAGAAAATTGGAGATCCAGTATCCTAGAGGCTACAGGTTGGGGCTAGACCAAGTCGACTTGACAGCATCAGTCGGGGAGCTCTGCATGCAGCTGTTCAGCTGTTGTAAGATCCTTTCACGGGCTGTTTGGGTCTAACAGTCCTTGATTTGAAAACAGCTGTGTTGAATTACTATAAAGATATGTGCCAGGAGAGAACAGTCCTTGTGGAACCTGTACTCTGCCAAGGGTCGATATTGAAGACGGAGGCAGTGCTCTGTTCTGGGGTGAGCTGGGCTGCTCCAGCCTGAGTGAGGACAGACCGTGGAACATGAGAAGGTGTCTGCAGGAGGGCTGCGCGGCGGTGCCTGAGGGTCAGTTTCAGACTAGGGGCCGCAGGATCTCCGCCGCAGCTCAGCTGTCACGCCGGCACCTCTCCGAAGGGCCAGGGAAAGCAAGCCGGACAAACGCTTCCCCACACGGCCCGAGCTGGGCCCTGCATTTACCTGCGAGGTGGAATGGGCTGAGGAGCCCGGCTTATCCTCGCCTGGGACGGGGCACCCGCCTCCTTGTACCCATCCCGAACACCGCACCGGAGGCTCCCCACGTCCCGCAAGCGGCTGCCTCTCCCCGGGCGGGGGACGGCCCCGCGCCGCCGCACGGCCGAGGCAGGGAGGGAGGGACGGGCAGGCACCGCGCGGCCGCCGCCGCCCCCGCCGCACCTCCCGGCCGGCCGTGACGGGCGCCGAGCGAGGCGGGCAGCGGCGTTTCCGCCCGCCCCGGCTCTGCGGCGGGCGCGGGAGCATCAGTCCGTCCCCGCCGCCGCCCAGCCCCGTCCTGGCGCGGCGCTCCGGGCCCCGCCGAGCGCGCAGGTGCGGGCACCCCCGCGGGACCGGCAGCGGGACCGAGGAGCGGCGCCGGCGGGTGCGTGCGGGGGACCTGGGGAGGCGGGACCGCAGCGCGGAGGCCGGGAGGGAGCTGCGGCCTCCCCGGGGGAGCGGGGGTCTCCGGCGGGGCGGGGGTCTCGGCGATGGTGCCGGCCCGGGGCTGGACCTGGTTTCCGCGGAGCGCAGCCCGGGCGCTCGGCGCCCCACTGGCGCCGGATGCTTTGGGCGAGCGGGGGCGTCCTCTTCTCTGCTGGGGGGTGTTGTGTCTGCCCGGTTCCCGGCCACGTCTCTGCCGCTGGCAGACCCCTCGAAAGGGCATGTGAGGTACCCTGTAGTAAACACGGAGCATGCGGTGGTTTTGCTTTTTGTCTCATTCCTTACGGGTAAGGATTGGTCAAACCTTGGAGGCATAAGGTTTTAAGTTTTCTGTTGGAATTAACTACTGTAATGCTAATTTACCTGTCAGTCTTTTCTTGATTCCTGTTATCTACTTGGCCAGGAGTTTCCTACGCTAGTAGCCAGCAAAGGGCACCATGTGGAAACAGGGATCTGTCAGATCTGACCGCTTGTTCCATTGTACGCTGACAATTACCTGTGCATATGCAATGGGAAGACAGAAGTTCCTAACGTTTTCACTCTAGTGCAGTTGTTATATTATGAACTTTAATCATCATCTCTTTATACAGTAAACATGTTCTGTTTCTGGATACAATCTAAGTAATAGGGGTTTTTTTGCCCTGGGGCAGTTACCCTATCCTTTTGTAAAGGTAATATAAAATGTCTGTGATATCCTTTTTTTGAAACACAGAGATTGCCACTGCAATTAGTAGCAGAGGCTGCTACTGTATTGTGTGTGATGACATATTTCCTGTAATCTCCGTTTTTACTCTCTATATTGTAACATTTAGTTTAGGTTGATTGTTGTTTTGGGTTTTTTTTAATATGGTTGCATGCTGAGCTAAGATCTTTGTTAAGCCATATGCAGTGACACATAGGTTGCTCTTCAGAGTTATTTGATTTGGTACCTTGATGTGTAACTTGTTTAAATTCTTCTGTGTGGGTACAGATTTACCTTTATTTCTGCCATACTACCCTGTTATCGAGCTGAAGCACCAGCTGCCAAAATGCATCCAGGAAGCTGGGACAAAAGAAAAATATTATGCAGAGTCACAATAAGCAAGACAGAGTTGAGAAGAAAGAGCGTTTTAGGGGAAACTAGACTTGCAATGTGAGCTGCCTTTTCAAGTATTTCAACTCCAAACCAGAACAGAACTGTGCATCTGTTAAAAGCGTGGTTATACTGCCCACTAAAAGCAAATTGCTGAAGCTTCCCAATTTATTTCTTGTTGTGTGATCAGCGTACCTTGCCAGGGGCATGTTCTTACCCGGTTCCAATGAAATGGTAGAAGAGATTAGCTTACGCCACATCACTTGGGGCTCAACCTGAGAAAGTTGTACTTTGTTCATGAGGCAGACCAACAGCTACTTAGGGCCTACGGATGACTGATCACAATAGCGGCATGATTGCCTGGTTCGTGCACCAATACTTTTATAAAACTTTTTTTATTATTTGATGAGGCAAAAATCAGAGTCCAAGGAAACAATTTTCTGTTTCATCTAAGGCAGGTGTTTCCTGTGCTGTAGTCTTCTGGAGGAGCAGGATGCAATTGAACAGGATTCATCAAGCGCCTGAGAAGGGATTTGGGGGAAAGTTCTATGTGGTGCTGAGGCCCGAACAATACAGCCCTAAGCTCATTCCTTCTCTCCTGGTGGAGGTCTGCTTAGGCTTGAACTAAATCAAACCGTAACCTGGCACTGTTGTGGCCCACAGATGGGGTTTATAAGCAAGCATTGCTCCCCAAGACTAGTTTAGGGGTACAGTGGGTTAGTGGTTGTTGAACCCTAGACTCCCAAAAGCCATGAGTTAGTTTTCCCCCCCCCCCAACTCGTGCATTTAATACAGTCTGACCTAAGAAGCAAGCATTTCTTCCTTGCTCCTGTTAAAATGGTACAATAAAATGTGCCAAAGAAGGTGTCCAGGGAAGAAGGTGGATCACTGAAAATCTACTTAAGGCTGCTAGTTGCAGCACGTACTTGGAGCGTAGATGTTCCGACAGGAGTCCAAAGTCTATTTTTTCCTGGTCACTTTTCATGAGTAGACAATGGAAAGGGGTAATTCCCCATAAAAGGCAGCTGTCCCTTGACATCAGTAGCTGCTGTTACACTAACAAATGTGAGCCAGTTTTGAATGATTGAGAGAGCTGCAGAAACAGTGCCAGCTGTCTGCTCTTGGTAGGAGTAAATTAGGCCTAACTGTGCTACCCTGAATCTGTAATCAGCAAAAGACAGCAAGGTTGGTCAAACTTTTGGAGTGATGTGTGTATAAGGAAGGACTGAGTAAGCTAGGACTTGGCATTCTGGGAAAGAATTCAGGCATACGTTCAGGCAGGGAAGTGGGACAGACATTCACAAAATAGTATAGAAAAGGTTAACAGAGATAAGTCTTTCTGAAGCTGGCTTTTCCTAACTTTGATATCCCTGGTTTTGCACTGGAAGGAAAAAAATAGGAGGAGGTAGTTCTTCATGCAAGAAGCAGATCTGTGCAACTCCTTGCTAGGGTCCTGCCAGGGTTTGCAGATATGAAGTTTGTAGGAGTTAGAAGGAAAATGGGACAAGTACTAGGATTAGACATCCACTGAAGATTAAATAAAGCGTATCGAGCTCAGGAAATCTGAAATTTCAGACAGTATTTCAGTCAAGCAGCCTATAGAATCATAGAACATAGAATCTTCATGGTTGGAAAGGACCTCTGAGATCATCGAGTCCAACCAACCAACCTACAGACTCTGCCCCTAGAGCACGCCCTGAAGTGCCGCATCTGGACGTTTCTTAAACACCTCTAGGGATGGTGACTCAACCACCTCCCTGGGCAGGCTGTTCCAGTGCCTGACCACCCGTTCAGTAAAGTCATTCTTCCTAATATCTAATCTAAACCTGCCCTGCTGCAACTTCAGGCCATTTCCTCTGGTCCTGTCATTATCCACCTGGGAGAAAAGGCCAACCCCCACCTCTCTACAACATCCCTTCAGGTAGTTGTAGAGGGCAATGAGGTCTCCCCTCAGCCTCCTCTTCTCCGAGCTAAACATGCCCACCTCCCTCAGCCTCTCCTCATATGACCTGGTCTCCAGACCCCTCACCAGCCTGGTAGCTCTCCTCTGGACACGCTCCAGCACCTCAATGTCCCTCTTGTACAGAGGGGCCCAGAACTGAACACAGCACTCGAGGTGAGGCCTCACCAGTGCCGAGTACAGAGGCACCACCACTTCCCTGCTCCTGCTGGCCACGCTATTCCTGATACAGGCTAGGATGCCGTTGGCCCTCTTGGCCACCTGGGCACACTGCTGGCTCATGTTAAGCTGGCCGTCCACCAGCACCCCCAGGTCCTTTTCTGCCGGGCAGCTTTCCAGCCGCTCTTCCCCAATCCTGTAGCGTTGCTTGGGATTGTTGTGACCGAAATGCAGGACCCGGCACTTGGCCTTATTAAACCTCATACTGTTGGCCTTGGCCCATCCATCCAGCCTGTCCAGGTCCCTCTGTAGAGCCTTCCTACCCTCGAGCAGATCAACACTCCCACCTAGTTTGGTGTCATCTGCAAACTTACTGAGGGTGCACTCAATCCCCTCATACAGATCACTGATAAAGATATTAAACAAAACCGGCCCCAAAACTGAGCCCTGGGGGACACCACTGGTGATTGGCCGCCAAGAGGATTTCACCCCATTAATCACAACCCTCTGAGCACGGCCATCCAGCCAGTTTTTAACCCAGCGAAGAGTACACTTGTCTATGCCATGATTCGCCAGCTTCTCCAGGAGAATGCTGTGGGGGACGGTGTCAAAGGCCTTACCAAAGTCTAGATAGACAATGTCCACAGCCTTCCCCGCATCCAGAAGGCGGGTCACATGGTCATAGAAAGAGATCAGGTTGGTTAAGCAGGACCTCCCTTTCCTAAACCTATGCTGGCTGGCCCTGATCCCCTGGCTGCCCTGCACTTGCCCTGAGAGCTCACTCAAGATGATCCTTTCCATGATCTTTCCTGGTACCGAGGTCAGGCTGACAGGCCTGTAGTTCCCCGGATCCTCCTTCCGGCCCTTCTTGTCGATGGGCGTCACATTAGCCACCCTCCAGTCATCTGGTATCTCCCCTGTTGACCAAGACTGTTGATAAATGATGGAGAGGGGCTTGGTGAGCTCTCCTGCCAACTCCCTGAGTACTCTTGGGGCCCCATAGACTTATGTACGTCTAGGTGCAGAAGCAGATCATTGACTACTTCCTCCTGGATTATGGGTGGGTTGTTCTGCTCTCCATTCTTATCTTCCAGCTCAGGAGGCTGAACACCCTGGGGACAGCTGGTCTGACTATTGAAGACGGAGGCAAAGAAGGCATTAAGTATCTCAGCCTTCTCCTCGCCCTATATGCTCATTGTATTGATACCTTGTCCTGGGCATCTCCTTATGGCTGTGGTTGGAGATAGTTTAAAAGCTAGCCAGATCCCTGTTCTGATCAGTATGACTGTTCTTTTATGGTCATAACCCTTAAAGTTTTTTTTTTTTAATATTATTAACATATATGCTTAATAATCACATATCCTTTATGTCAGGCAGATACATACCCACTGGTTAAATTAGTCTGTGTACTCAATATACTCAATTCCTCAATGGGGAAGGGACCCAACTTTTTTTTTTTTTTTGCTTCTAACAATTTTCTTGCTTCAGCAGTAGAGCAAGAGCTTTTCTCCTTCCTGCTGTTTGTTTTGTCTTTGTTAGGCTGACAGAAGCTTACACATCTCTCTTTCAACTCACAAAAAAGAAGTGGTAGCCATCAGATCTTTTGCTTTATATCCACCAACCTGCCTACCTCTTCTCTTTGCCCTTTACTCCTCCGACTTTCAGGACTGGAAAGGATGAAAGCAATTGACTATGTTTACTATAGTTGTATATCTCAAATTCAGCTGCCAGTTAAATACTAAATTCATCACTTGCCATTCCATCAAATTATTTTTTTCTTGTTGTTGAGGAAATTTATTTTCAAATATGCAAATTTATTTTCTCACCTAGGTCTCTGGACAAAATGGGGAATGGATCAGTGAAACCCAAGCATCTGAGGCAGCCGGATAGACACATAGCAAACCTCTCTATTGGCTGTGCTGGCAACCGTAAGTTTTTGAAGGACACGGGTCTAGGCATCAACGTGATCAATGGGCAAGCTGATGTTCTTTGCAGCAGGTTGCTTGAGCTGGAAAAGGAGCTCAAGAGAAAAGATCAAGAGTTGCAAGAGGGTCAAAGTCGTGTTGCTGAGCTCCAGGAACAGCTGGCTATGCAGACTAAGGTCATTGCGGAACTCACCAAGGAACTTCAGAGCAAGTGTATACAGCTGAACAAGCTGCAAGATGTTGTTAGCACTCCAGGAGAGCACTTTCTTCAGCCCTCTCCACTTAAGGTGGCTTCAAGGATTCAAGTCTCTGCTGATAGGAGGAGAGGAGCCAAGGAAGGTGTATCTGCAGAGCCGACAACACAGCTGTATGATTTGAACAGGCAAGCTAAGTTTTCCTTTGAAAAAGCAAGAGTCCGAAAGGATTCCAGGTGAGCTCATTTCAGGGAGATTATATGCTTGTGTTACAAGGATATTACTTTTATCCCAATGATATTGTCTCCTCATGATGAATCAAGATTAAAGTATCTATCTTTTTTTATATAGGCTTTGTCACTGTGGCAGTTAGATGCTGGTTGAGTTTGTGTGTAACTTTAACCAAGAATCATCACCCACAGACTTCAGATGAAGAGTGGTGGGTAGCCTCTGTATTTTAGTTGAGGAGAGTCTTATAGTCTCCTTGGGATTTATCTTTACTGCCAGCTAAGCGGAACCTAAGCCTCTTCTCAGGTCTAGGTTTGCCTAGTGCTTGCAGTGTGAGCCATACTCTGGAGCCCTGATGAGCAGAAGGCTGGATGCCTTCACGTGGATTCAGATTCTTATTACTATAGTATGGAAGGCTTGGGAAGGAGCAGGTGGCCCCAGCTCAGCTCTCCCAAATGCAATATGGAGGACACTGATTCTGAGCTGTGTACAAAGTTTATCCGCCCAGTTTCAACTCAGTCTAGTGCAAAATATAATGAAACATTTTGTATGGTGTCATTATCCTTTTAGCACCTTCCTCCTGTCCTCCAGCTTCTGACAGTCATGGTGTAGGAACCAAATTTTACTTGTTCCTCTTTGAATCCAGTTATACTTCTAACCTCTGCAAGAACCAGAAATATGAGTTTTTCCTTAATGGGAGTTTGAGCATTGAAAATTTAACCAAAGCCTGAAGATTTTAGAGTTTGAACATGGTTGAGCAGATCTCTCAAAAAAGTCTTTCAAATGGAAAATTTTTTAATTTCTTTTCCTTTTGCAGTGTTAAGAATCTAGATGTCTCAGTATCTGTAGGACTTGGTTCTCCATATTTCTGTATCCTTCCAGAGCATGCTATCACCATCAGCAGTATTTAAGCTGCCTATATCAAGTCCCTTCCCATTAAGGGCTCAGGATCATGACCCAGTTATGATATCAGCCGTTATTGGTTGGGGAAGAACTGTCTTGACACTTGACATTGATGTCAGTCACCGAAGGGAGCTGCTCCACAGCTGGCCCGACCCAGAGCGGAGCAGCAGATCTCAACACACAGGCAGTTTTCGTGAGGCATAGAAATGCCAGGGCCAGCGGACCTGCCAGGAGCCAGCAGCTCTGGTGGGAGACGCTGAGGAGGCTGGGGCATTGACAGCACAATCGCGACCACCCCTCACCCCCTCCGCCTATAAAAAGCAGCCCGGGTAGCAAGAGCGACCAGGACCACCGCAATAGAGTGGGCAAACAAGGCGTAGGGCGGCAGTTTGCATGGCAGTTTGCATAGCAGTTTGTGTGGAAGGGCGTAGTGACCCTGCCGTCTCAAGAGGTGAGTTCAATTGGTGGTCTTCATGCTCTCAGAAGGAGCTTAATTGTGGTACCCACCCAGTGGAAAGCTATGTCCTCTGCACTTGGGAGAATGGACGTGCCAGCCAGAGCTCCCACAAAAGCATGCAGCCGTCCAGGTCTCAGGCTGCAGGGAGTGCCAGAGCCTTTCACTGGTAACAGATGGCAGTAGTGAGAACTGCTGTGTGAGGTGGACGATCTGCTCAGCCTGGTGGCAGAACTATGAGAGGAAGTAGAAAGGTTAAGGAGCAAGAAGAAGAAAGAAATGGGAACAGCCACCAGAAAAAAAAAAAGATCAAGGAGATCCTGTATCCTCCCCCCACCAGGCTGAAGGCATTAGCTTAAAGGAGAGGAGTGCACAGAGGCAAGTCCATGCCCAGGGTGGCAGGTGAACCCCCTCCTTGCCCACCCCACCTTCCCAGGTGCTTCTATACCACAGGTATGATGCTCTGGATGTGGAAGGCCAGTCAATGGATAATGGTCCATCTTCAACAGATGTGCTGCCGAGATCAGAAAGGCCTACCCACTGTATCACGACCACCTCCACAAGGAAGAAAAGACAGGTTATGATTGTAGGCGACTCCATTCTGAAGGGAACAGAGAGTCAAATATGCCAGCCAGACTCTCCTCCTAGGGAAGTCTGCTGCCTCCCTGGGGCCCGGGTTGGGGACATCACTAGGAAACTTCCGAGCATGGTACAGCACTTGGACTACTACCCATTACTGCTTTTCCATGTGCCTGGCAATGAAGCCGCAACGCGTAGTCCAAGGGCAATCAAAAGAGACTTCAGGGGTTTGGTTGGAATGGTTTGTAAGGGAACGTGGCGCACAGATTACCTTTTCCTCTCTCCTTCCAGTTGCAGGCAGTGACATTGGAAGAAACAGGCATGCCCAGTCTATCAATACATGTCTCCATGGCTGGAGTCACTGGCACAATTTTGGGTTTTTTTTGGTAATGGGATGGCCTACATGGCACCAGGCTTGCTGGCATCAGATGGGATTCACCATTCTGAAAGGGGCAAGGGGGTCTTTGCTTATGAGTTAGCAGGGCCCATTGACAGAGCTAGGCTTGAAGGGGGAGGGGGTCGATACCAGGCTTGCCTGCGTCAAGCTGTGACAAACTGAGGTCAGAGGGATGGCGTGCTAGTGAAGACCCTCAGCCTGTAGCTCTGGGGTGTGCTGGCTACACTGCAGCACACTTGGAAGTCTTATGGACATGATCCAAGGGCTCCTGAGGTAACAGGAGCCAAGAGGGAAACACCAGTGAAATACCTCAGAAGAACTAAGGGGTGTTGCTCTAAGAAGGTGACATGTCCGACCATCTGACAGCCCAGCTGAAGTGCCTCTACACCAATGCAGGCAGCATGGGCAACAAACAGGAGGAACTGGAAGCCACCGTGCTGCTAGAAAGCTATGACCTAGTTGCCATTACTGAAACTTGGTGGGACAAATCCCATGGCTGGAGCGCAGTTGTCAATGGCTGCAGGCTGTTCAGAAGGGGCAGGAGAGGAAGGAGGGGCGGAGGCGTTGCCCGCTACATCAAGAAATGGATAGAGTGTGAAGAGCTGTCTCGGAAGCATACCCATGAGCAGGTTGAAAGTCTATGGGTAAGAATAAGAGACTGAGGCAACAAAGGGAACCTTGTGGTTGGTGTCTACTACAGGCCACCTGATCAAGGGGAGCCTATGGACGAAGCTGCCTTACTCCAGCTACAGGAGGCATCGTGCTCGCAGGCTCTCATCCTGCTGGGGGACTTCAACTGCCCAGATATCTCCTGGAAAAATAGCACAGCAAGCTGTAGGCAATCCATGAGACTCCTGGAATGCATTGAGGACAACTTCTTAAGCCAGATAATAGGCAGCCCTACCAGAGGGGATGCGATACTGGACCTGTTGGTCACCAACGCAAGTGAGCTAATCGGTGATGTCAAAATTGGAGACAGCCTAGGCTGCAGTGACCATGAACTGATGGAGTTTGCAGTCCTGAAGGATATGGCTCAGGCGAAGAGGAAAATCAGGACCCCGACTTTTAGGAAAGCAAAATTCCGGCTCTTCAAGGAGTTAGTCAATAGGACCCCCTGGGAAACTGCCCTCAGGGAAAAGGGAGCAGGACAGAGCTGGCAGGTCTTTAAGAATGCTTTCCATAAAGTGCAAGAGCTCATGATCCCCAGGTGTGAAAAATCAGGAAAGGAAGGCAAGAGACCAGCATGGCTGAGTCGAGACCTGCTGGTCAAACTGAAGCACAAGAAGGAAATGCAGGAGGCAGGGACAGGTATCCTGGGAAGAGTATAGGGATGCCGCCTGGTTGTGTAGGGATGGGGTCAGGAAGGCCAAGGCTCATCTGGAGCTGAACATGGCAAGGGACGCAAAGAATAAGAAGAAGGGCTTCTACAGGTATGTCAGCTAGAAAAGGAAGGTCAAAAAAAGCACACCCCCACTGATGAGCAAGAATGGCAAACTGGTGACAATGAATGAGGTAAAGGCTGAGATACTCAACAAAAAGTTGCCAAGACACACTCCATGATACTTGAAAAGTCATGTCAGTCAGGTGAAGTCCTCAGTGACTGGAAAAAGGGAAACATTGCGCTCTTTTTTAAAAAAGGGTAGAAAGGAGGACCCTGGCAACTACTGACCTGTCAGCCTCACCTCTGTGCCTGGGAAGATCATTTCCGTAAGAGCTAACAGCAGGGAGGGGAACAAAGCCTGGAGAAGGATGCTATGGCAAAGCTGGCCCTGGATGTTGAAGAAAGGCACTAGTCCTACTAGCGGTGGGGACCAAGAAATACCTCAACACCAGAACAGTTCTGTGGAGCTGTGCACCCCTTCTTAGTAGTATTCATCAGGACAGTGACTGGCACGAGTACGGGATTAAATGTCTTCTGTCCTTTCAGGACATCTAGTTGTTTCCAGCAGCGGTTCTCAGAAGTGGGGCAGGTACAGAAGAAGCTGAGGAAAACAATGGAGAGAAAACTGTTAGATACTGTGCTGGATGCCCATGGAATGAGCAAGCAACTGATTGGTGGTTATGATGCTCATGTGTCCTTCGCTCTGTGGCCAGCTGCACCTTCTGAAAACAGCATAGTGTTCTATGTTCTGTAGTTCTGGAAGCTGCTCATTTTAAGTATCAGTTTATGAGCCATTACTGTATTTTATTGCCATATTGTATGCATGATGCAGGCCAGAGTGAATTAAATAAGCAAGGTTGTTTTTAGCAGAAAATGAAGTTAGAGCTTGTATTCTAATAACCCTGTTGCTTTGAGCAGAAGCTAAGTTATGATCACTATTTCTAAACACAGTCCTCACCATAGCTACTTGATTTTATCTTTCTTGCCTCATCTCATTATCTTTACTTATTTCCAGTCATTATATAGCTAGTAACATTGTAAGTCTACTTACTTGCCTTAACTGATTGTTCGTTCCTGGATTTTCCTCAGGAGATTTTCCCACATAACCTAGTTTTGATGATAATGTTGCATTGTTTTATAAGTGCAGGCAAGAGTGGGCCTTAAATGCAGCAGTTGTTTAATTACATTCATTTCTGGCATGGATTCAAGGCACTGCTTTATAGGAAGTCCTTGACCTAGAACATACACAAGTCAATCAGAACTTATAGATTGCCCAGTGTGTATGTACAGCCAGCCTTGTCTCGGTTGGTTAGTCATTATTAGTGGATTCATCCCCTGTTGATTTTTCCACATTTTCTTCTTAAAATCCGACCACTGGGCTCTTCCACCAGGAGCTCAAGACTGTTCTTGTCTTTACAACTCTCCCATTTATATGTATTTGCTACTGCAGGAAATGACGCAGAGGCTCTGCCTCGGGGAGCAGCAAGAACAGGGTTGCTCCACAAGAGGAAGCGAACCAGGGGTGTCTACAGCACGGTCAATGCCCTTACTAACCAGGGTAGCATCCCACAAAGTGTGGACAAGGTAGGCAGAGCAAGGTGGTGACAACAGGGTCCACCAGGAGTTCCACAGAAGAAGAGGTCAATTGGATGCAAGCTCTAACCAAGAGGCAGAAACAAAGTATTTCAAATATTGGGCCAATACCCATCCAGAAGACAAAAGCAAAATCAATTCTTTCTATAACAGAGCTCAGGCAAGAAGTGAATGCCCAGACTAAATAGAGCTTAAATAGGGTATGCAGGCCGATGGGCAGAGGTTGTGGGGGGGCCTGTCCCAGGTGAGGCCCATCAGGGTAGTTAAGGCCTATGACCGCTCTCAGGGCCCTGACAGGCTAGTCCGTGTTCATTGATGTGCATACTTTACCTGCCTTTTGCCCGACTTTTATGGATACCCTGAAGCTTTTCCAAAGACTTTTCGATGGCTGTAGTTTGCTATATCATCACCAAGACGTGATATGATTTTATTTCCCTGGATGTTGAATTTCAGACAGCAAAGAGGTCGGTATTAATGGCTGCATACCTATATCCATGAGCCCTTGTGTTATATTTTTACTTCTAATTATATCCTAAAAAATTCCTAAAAGCAGTAGAGGAAAGGGCCTGATTTAAGAAGATTCTCTCGCGTTTAGTCATTCTTAAGGAGACATATTTGGCATCCCACATGAGCAGACTACTGCAGCATTTTTACTCAGGTACGAGCATTTATGCTATTTGTTGTCATCTGCGCAAAGAAAGCGGGCACAGAAGAGGTAGGAAGAGTTTTGCAGGGAAGTGGATGCAGGGCAAAGAGCTGTGCGGGAAGGGATCAGCACTAACCTTCCACCTCCACACACACTTCTCCTGGACTTATTTTGTGAATTTCGGGACAAAGTTCAACAGGTGCTTTGCAAGCTGACCTTGCGATGGTGCCCTGATCATAAATTTTCTTAGTAGCTATGAACAGGGAATGCCACAGGATCAATGTTATTATGCAGGTGCAAGGGAAGTTCTGTGTTGTCATTTTTAAAATCACATTTGTTTACAACTTGCTTCGTTTTCACCACCATCACCGTCTTCTAACGTTCTCCTGAGAAACAGCAGCACCTGTTAATCATGCCTTTGCACACTTTTCTTTCCTTGCATCTTTCCTCACCACAAAGGAGAAACTCTTGATGAGGTCTTAGTACCATCATTGTTGACTCTAACCTTATTACTATAATCAGCGTTATGTTTTTGCTGGGTATTAGAATGTATTAGAATGTTTGAAAGGTGATTTTATGACAAGTTGCCGTTCCTGTGCAGGCAGTGGTATGGGAAGACATACTTTTCATATTTCTTTCCTTCAGATAAGCAAGGCTACATACCTTAGTCGTGCAATGGGGAAAGAATATGGTGAGAAACAGTGGAAAACTTTCTGGGGACCATGTCTTCTACTGGAAGCTTTTTTACATCTAACCTGGTGCTTTCTGCAGGCAGGGTCACACAGGAGGAGAGAGGCCATAGTGTGGCACAGCTAATGGGATGCATATTGATTGCAAGGATTGTAACATTTGTCAGTGGTGCTCGTCACGTGAGTGTAAGACATGAGAGGAAAGATCTTGAGAGGAAGGGATGCCTGGTGAATGGTACACTCCAACTATGCTGGATCTTTTAAACTCTGTGAGGTTTTTTTTTTGTTTTAAATCAGTGAGAAGAAGCTCATCATGGATGCCCTGAATAAAAATCAGTTCTTGAAGAGACTGGAGCCTCACCAGATCCGAGATATGGTGGAATGTATGTATGAAAGGACTTTCCAGCAAGGGAGCTACGTCATCAGACAGGGAGAACCAGGCAATCACATTTTTGTGCTCAAAGGTGAATACTGCCTACTCATACAACTCACCAAGTGCAAGAAATAGGAAAGTAATTTAGAAGTCATTGCAAGAAACCACCATGATGATGTTTGTGCTCTTAAATCATTTATGGCGGCCCTGCTGAGGGCAATGCAAGTTTTACCTGTGACTTTTATGAAACAGAGTGAGATCAACAAAAAGCGCCTTAGAAACTTGAACCTTGATTTAATGCTATTTTGTTACCTCTTTCGTTTCTGAAGGCCTAGAGGCCAGAAAATCCTTTATGTTGTAGGTACATCCAACCCTTTCTTCTCCAAAGGAAAAGCAGGTATAATGTAAAATACAGAAAACTGCTCAATGGTAAAGCCCCTTCTGAAATAAACTTACTTTTCAACATTCAAGAGAACTTATACCAGTTTTCTGTATATGGGAAACTGACAAATGAGGTCTGAGTTTACTCTTCTCAAAGTTTAGACTTTTTTTTTAAAAAACAGCTGCTTGTTTTTTCTGAGGAAAAAAACCAAACAACCAAAAAACAAGCTTTAGGATAAGAAGACTTTCCTCAAATCATGATAACGGGTCTGAAGTAATCTCAGTGCAGTCATCTGTGCTGACTGTTGCCAAGTTTACACTCAGATCTCAAATTACAGATCAGCCATAGTGGAGCCCAAGTTTAACATCCAAAAGTTGCTCCCAGTGACAATACTCTCTTTCATCATCTCACCATAAAAAAAATCAGTATTTATGATTAATTTGCATACTCATCAATTCTGGACTACCAGAAAGCCCAGAAGCTCATGCTGTAAGGTGTGTGTTCTGTTGAGGCAGGAACATGTAAGCCAGGAGCATACTGGTATAGCACATATTCTCTCTTCGTATGGATGCGTTAGTTTGAAAAATTGATGGTGGTAGGAGAAAGAGGAGGCAAAATTTGCAACGAGGTAGTCATATTCTTGCTAGACAAAATGATAACGTTTTGAAAAACAGATGAAATATGAGGAAGTTGGGCACCTGGAAATTTTTCTGGCACGTTAGGCCTCTTTCGAGGAGCCAGTGAGTGTCTTGAAGAGAAGAGGGCCAAAATTTCAGAACATGTTTAAGGGAAGATTTTTTGGGGCCATAAGCTGTGAAGGAATTCAGACTTTCTTTGACTTTTGCTGAGTTTGTAGTCCTTTAAGAAATTGTCCTTAACAATTTCTTGAAGAAGGATGCTTTTTTTCTTTTTCTGCCCTCTCCTTTGCATTCTGTGTGTATATACGTGTACATGTGTATGAACAGACAAACCTCGTAATTTCTCCTGTGATCGCTATTTTAAGACTTGTCTACACCACACTAGGCTATCTGAACCAGTACTGACTGGTTTTTGTAGCAAAAGTTTATCCTATCAGGATTTAGACTGGCCCTTTTCCATGGCCTTTTTAGTGTTGAAAAGTTTCTCTTAGCTTTCCCTCCCTTCCAGAGTAGATGTGTAGATGAGCAATACATGTTTAAAAAAGTAATCTCTACTGTATTGTATATGTGTTTCAAAGCACTCTTTGCATCGTTGCTCCCATTCCTGTGTTCCAGGGAGTGGCGAAGCCAGAAATGTATCGATTTGTTTTCCCTTTGCACTGTGCAGTTGAGCTCAGTTTTAATACCTATTACCCTGATGATTTTTGACAGAGGGCAGTCTGGAAGTCTTTCAGCAGAATAAACTACTCTCCTCAATACCTGCGTGGACAGCATTTGGTGAACTAGCCATTTTATACAACTGCACGCGGACAGCCTCTGTGAAAGGTACCTGAGGTTTATTATAACAACGTTGCTCGAAATGAAAACTATGTACGTGTGTGAGGTCCCTGTGATATTCAGATTTTCTTTGAAGTTTTCATTTTATAGATATCTGCATGTCTTGATTATCTACAGTAAGCTCATGTTTCCTTCCTTGAGTTCTTTCTGCTTGGGAACTCTAATAATACTATGCCACGAATGTAATTCCATCTCTAGCATGACCTTTGATAAACAACTAGGTATCTCCAAAGTATGCTGGTTAGCCAGATCTATGCCAAACTAATTGTTAAGGAAGGATTATGTTTTAATGTTGAATGATTTAGTATCAGCGGTGGTCTTTGACTCTTGTGTTCTTGTGTCGAATGCAACCCTGAGGCTGAAATTAGAGTGTGTTTTTAATAGAGCAGCACCATGGTGTTTTTAATAGAGCAAATAAAATACGTAGGAATTAGTTGCTTTTTTACTTCTTTTAGTTCTGTATCGTTAAGTTACTGAGTCTTGCCAAGATTCATTTGCACCTGACATTTGCAGCTGGCACTCAGGAGAAGGCTTGTGTTTGATCTCAAACGTGGTAGTGGCAGAGAGAAAGCTTCTGCGTGAGACGTGCTGCTTCTCTGAGGCAAATACTGGCTCTTGCTTTGTTTTTTCTGTCTGACCAGGATGGAGTTTTTAAGTGTTGCTTTGATATAAATGTCCCTCTTCCTGCATAAGACTGGGTATTCATCCAATAAGTACCCCTTGATTCCTTTTCTAACTTGCCATAATTGTTCTGTGGCAGACCAGTAAGTGACTAAATATGGTTAAATTAATCATTTTTCCACTCTCCACCATTCCATAAATATTACTTCTGTTTGAAGGCAAATTTCTGTTCTTGTTTAAATCGTCAGTAAATATGAAGCGTTCATGTTGACTTAATAAGGAGCAAATGGAATAAACCAAGAAGTTGTTCGCTTTAAAAGCTTCTGGTCTTTCTTTCTGCACCCAGTTTTAGCAGTTAATCATTGTTGCCTGTGCAGATGGAAGTTATTACATGTAATCTGTTTTTCCTGCTGCCTGATAAACAGAACAACATCAATAACGTGATTATTTTTCTTACTAGCACGCTGTTCTACTTGAATATGTTCCCTATTTTTCTTTTTTGCCTGCTGTGTAGTATTAGCAATGTTAAGTAGTGTTTCTGCATAGTAAGATGCCATGCTACTTTAGACCTTTGTTAACGTTAATTGGTTTTGAGGTGGGACAAGAATTGTCCGATTGTGGACAAGAAAGGGTGTTTGAATACTTAAAATCACTGCAGAATCCCGCCCTTCCCCGATAGCTTTCCTGTGTTTCTTGTTGTGGAAGAGCAGTACAATGCCATAACTGAGCATGGCTAATAAATACATATGTGAAAACCCTTTCTTGATGCTGGATCTAGTGACACCCTTTACCGACGATCTTTGAAAACTGACAAGTGAAGAACTTTACCCAGACAGCATTTCAGTGGCTGCTGCTACTCAGCAGCATATTTACATGCAGCAGCTGTATTTGAAACTGGGAACGTGATTTACTCCTGTGTTTCTGAATGTCTCTATCTCATCTCTGAGACGACTCTTTTCTAGCTATATAATTGCTTTATTTAGTTAAGGAAGTGCATTTGCAATAGCTTGGATATTTGCTATATTTTCTTCATGCAAGTTAAACCAAAAGATGTTATGTAGGAGAAAAACAAAACAAAGCAATACCTTTGTTCTCCCTTCCAGCATCCAAAAATATTTTTGAGCTATCTCGATAAATGGCAGTTGAGAGCATATGTGTGTATCCGATGACTGTGCATCATTTTAAACCTGGTGGTTTTCTTTCCTGTAAAAATAATTTTATGTTTATGATAAGTTGAGGAAATCAATTGCTCCAATTTTTTTCTGTAGCTTTGCTTTATCCCAGAGAAAACTGTTTTGTTTCTTCTTACGACAGAAGGAAAACTGCTGAATATGGTGTGGCATCTTTCAAAAGAAGAGATAAAATTAAATAGAATCACCTTATTTTGCTTAAAAAAATAAAGTGCAATGTGTTCTGTTGTGTCAATGATTGCACACAAAAACCACTTAGTGGTTTGCATCTTTGATGCTGGATCTTACACATGCTTACTGTATTAATATTTTGATTACCTTTTGAAAGATCTTCATTAATGTTTTGATTACCCTTTTTTTCCCGTATAAAATGGCTAGATTAGAGGAAAACTGGGTGAGAATCACAGCATTGAATGAAATGAAATTTATTTCTTTACCTCTGTTATTTCTATCTTATTGCGCATTTGACATAGATTTTTGTATAATCTGAATTAGAGGTGGATCCAAGCCATAGTATTCAACATTTACCTCATGAGTTTTGAAAAACTTCAGCCAACTTTATGTTTCTTTCAAATCGGCTCCTTTGCAGTTTACATTGCAGCTTTTGAGTGCAATCAATGACTATCTGTGATTAGGAGTAGACCTTCACAAGCATTCCAGCCCTGTTTGGGCTCATAGTAACTGGCTGGGTTACTCAGTGTGGAGTTGCACAGAAAGTGCTCTGTGGAGGAACCATTTGGATATTATGCCTTACTTCAGTGAGCATTGTTTAAGTGTGAGCTCAATTCTTTTAAAAGTCTGATTGCAGTAGGTGCTAGATATTTTAAAATTTGGCCTTGGGCATTTTGAAAGACCTAGTCTATCTTGTACCATGACCTGATACTGTAATATCTTCCATCAAGTAATTTGGAAACATTGATTTTGTTGTTGGTTTTTTGTTTTCTTAAAAGCAATCACCAATGTTAAAACATGGGCATTGGACAGAGAAGTATTCCAAAATATCATGAGAGTGACAGCACAAACAAGACAAGAGCAATACAGAAACTTCCTAAAAAGGTAAATATAATGCATTTCGATATCTCGTACTGGCGTGGGCACAACAATATTGCACCTGTCTTAGAAAGAGAGAGAGAAAAAGGCGTTCTTAATGTAAAGGGCCTCAAAACTCTGAATATTTACCTGTCTTGATTTTTTTAGGATTCACAAAATAATTTTTCTCATTTTGATTGTGTTTCTCCTGTATTACATTAGGAAACAGCAACAGGTGCTTGAATGTTTTTAAGTAATGGAACAAATGCATAGGAAGATTACATGGCTAGAGGTTGAACCAATATATTAAATAAATAGAGTTAAATAAATCCTCCAACTAGGAGTTAATTTGCTGCTGGAGTAGATTAAGAAATATTCCCCATGCCTTGGAGATTTGAATATGAGAACTGCAAGTCTCTCAATTTATGAACTAATTCCAACATAAATTGCTAAGAAATCTGCACAGTGGAATACTTCTCCCTCCTGCAGGGAACACTGAGAGTCGTACAGTACTTTTCCTTAGGAAGGAGGTCAAATCAGAGGTTCCAAACCATAACTAGCTGACTTCATATTTTCTTTCTTTAACAAAGAATGACCACTCTGTTATAGCTTCAAATCGAGATCTCAAGCCTGGCCATGCATAGAATGTCTTCTGTATTTTTGCATCCATCTCCATCTTTGATTTCTGTTAATACTTCTTTGCTGAGCCTGAGTAGCTAGAGAGCTGTATGATTTCCTGGCTTTTACAAGTCTAAGTGCTCAGGGTGGGAAGTTTTTTCATTCTTACCAGCAAGGTCACTAAGTCATCGCTGTAGTTGGATTCTCTTTTATGTAGTTGTCCAAGTAGTACTGAAGTTGTTACCTTTGTCTGATTTTGCAGTCTCTGCAGTGCATTTGAAAATATATTATTGAATTACTATAATGTCTTGATTTTGCAACTAATGGATTCTGTATGACTGAAATTTTAAATTAGCCCGTATGCTTGCTTTTTCCCCTGATGAAATACAAAGTTGATTTACAAACTGACCAACGTTTGCTGCATTTCTAAGTTGTACGTTGTGAGTTCTGTTTATCTAAAAAACAAGATGAGAATGCGTGAACCTTGCAAATTACGATTTAGTTGTATATTATGTGTTTTGTATAACACCACCACCAGTTTAGCTAGTTATAAAATGTGGTTGTACAAAGTGTATAGATGAGATCATGAAAAAAGTGTTAATGATAACTACTTTTGGTTCTTTTTCTTTTGCATTTCTGTTTTCTGGAAGTGTGTCCCTGCTGAAAAACTTACCTGAAGATAAATTAACCAAGATCATGGACTGCCTGGAGGTGGTAAGATACTGTTAAGTTTTTCTACGTAGTATTCAGTAAGCTTGCAAAATAACAAAGAAGAATAAATAAGTAAAAACAAAACCAAAAAACAATCAAGCTTTTTTTAGTATGACAGTATTTTGGGAGTGGTCAGAGTGGAATTCCAGATTGTCAGCAAATAATAACATTTAGTGGCATAAAAGTAAGTTATATCTTGGGCATCGAAGGACTCAGGCAAGTAGATAAGAGGATCTATAGTCTAGCCTTTGTTAAGACTAAGCACCAAGTTACTGTCCAGGTCTCTGACTCTTTTTTTGGTAATTATGCTTTACCTGTTTGCAACGTGGATATGTAATACTTTCATATACTGCAAAATACAAGGGGCAAAACGGCTGTAGGACTTCAACATATGAAACCAGCAAAATGTCTGTGTGTCTTAGGGCTGCGTCTGCCAGCAGCCTTTGGTGGTAAAGGCTTGATATGTAGTCATAGCTGTGAGGTTTTCCAAGAGCAGTGGTAACTATTAATGCTTTTTGTATAGGGAAAGTCTATAGGAACCCCAGTCTGAGAACACTTCTGCAGGTGGAGAACAAAAATTCCTCAGAAAACTAAGAGCCTCAGTCCCAACGAGTCGGAGGAGGCAGAGTGATGAATGGCCGTAGCGCAAGGGGACAAGGAGATCATGGTGTTGATTATGTGAAACAGCAGATGGCCTTAGCACAGCAGTACCCTAACCAGTGACTTTTTTTTTTTTTGGTTGGATTCCTGGCAAGGGAAAACTTCTAGGGAAGTACTGCTCAGAGCAGAAAAAAATGAAGTGGTTGTTTCAGCCTGGAGAAGAGAAGGCTCTGGGGAGACCTTATAGCGACCTTCCAGTACCTGAAGGGAGCCTACGGGAAAGCTGGGGAGGGGCTGTTTGCAAGGACATGTAGCGATAGGACGAGGGGCAATGGTTTTAAACTAGAGCAGGGTAGGTTTAGATTAGACATTAGGAAGAAGTTCTTTACAATGAGGGTGGTGAGACACTGGCACAGGTTGCCCAGAGAGGTGGTGGAGGCCCCATCCCTGGAGCCATTCAAGGCCAGGCTGGATGAGGCTCTGAGCAACCTGATCTAGTTGAAGATGTCCCTGCTGACTGCGGGGGGGTTGGACTAGGTGACCTTTAAAGGTCCCTTCCAACCCAACACATTCTATGATTTTATGATTTATGAGGAACAGATCACAAAGCTCGAAGTTAACATGGAAAAAAATGCTTGATTGAAAGTTAAATAATTAGATAATGAAAGCAGAGTTCCTTAGCAGAGACAGAAAAGATGGTGCTTTGGTAGCTTGCAAGAGATGACTTAGGCATTCCCACGGAGGTGTCAAGCCCAAGATTAATTTTGGAGGTGGGATTTTGATTTAGAACTCTTTTAAGAGCTTTTGATCTTTTTTTGCCGTCATTTTCCCCTGCTTCATAAGGGTGATATCAGTGTTAATATTTTTTTAAACAAATAACATGCTGTTGCATTAAGATATGTTACAGATTGGCCACCATGCTTTATATAGTGGAATGCTTGCATATTATCATGGGATGCAACATGTGCAGGAGATAGGCAGTTAAACATCAATGGAACATGCAGTTGTATTAAGAACATAGTAATTAGAATTTTCAAAGAGGCTAATGATATATTGGACAATATTGTCTCTCTCTTTTCCAACAGGAGTACTATGACAAGGGAGATTATATTATTCGGGAAGGAGAAGAAGGAAATACCTTCTTTATAATAGCAAAAGGAAAGGTAAGATATAATACACCTAACTTGTAAAGTAACATATACAAACACCTGTATTTCAAAAACTACCTCGACGGGTGTGGTCTTCAGTAAAAACTGCGCACGGAGTTTTTGAAGATACTGTTAAGTTTGCAGTACTGTAATAAAAGCAGGGTTTCAGAGATCCAGGGAGCCTAATTTTCATTCACAATGAACCCATGTTATACTGTTCTAATTGTAATGTAATTAAAGTATGTCCTGAAGCCTCTTGACACTGTAGCAGAGATGTTAAGTCAATTTTTTGTAAATGAGATTTGATCCTATGTCATCTCCTGGATGTGTCAGTATCTGGTGGGCAAGATATGGACTTGTGAAATGTCTAAGAAATAATAGAGTTCCAGGTTTAATGGAGAATGGCCTTTGAGGTGACTCAGGGTCTATTCCTTTCATTTGCTACTCCCAGGGGAGTACAGCAGCAGCCATTATCCTTCAGCTGCTACATTGGAGGCTGAGACAAAACTCTAAAAAATCAAATCAGGAGAATTTTCATCAAAAAACTTCCAGTAGGGATTTCAAGTTTCCAAAATGTGTTTGTGTCTGGAGGTGTTCTGGGTTGTTTTTTGCTAATGGGTGTGGGCATCAGCAGAATGTGTGCTACTGTGGAAGCGGAGTTTCATAAGCGGGGAAGTGTTAGTTAATGTTTCTGGAGGCTATCTGTTTATCCGAGAAGATGAAAAGCTCATATGATGCCTGCCCACTCTGGGAACTGAAGTATTTTTCAGGTTTTCACTAAAATGCAATTTGTTTTGTTCTGTTTTAAAAGGTATGACGAGAAAATGTTGGGGGTGGGCAATAATGAATATATTAATTTTTCCATCTCTCAGCAAAAATTAGAGAGGTGTCAGGTAATGTTTGATGGTTTTAATTTTTGAGAGGAGGGAGTAATTATATAGATTTGTAACTCTTTCTGCAGCATTGCTGAGCTTAAGGCATTTATGAAACACATAGAAAAGAAGGGGAAACCATGCTATACTTTGAAACTAACCTTGTTACGTTTTTGGTCCTGTACTTCCCAGGTGATAGTTACCCAGAGTACTGCAGATCACTCGCAGCCTCAGCTGATTAAAAATCTACATAAAGGAGATTACTTTGGAGAAAAGGCTCTCATTAGGTTAGTTCAAATTGTCTGATTCGTGATGTACAGTATTTTAATTGACCTATCACCATGGGTCGGATTATACAACTCATGGCTGGTTTGAATATAATATTTGTTTTGATTATAAAGTCAGCAGGTGAAGGCAATAGCTGAATTTGTCTTAATGTTTTGGTGTTTGCAGAGACAACTTGAAAGTATACCCTGTCACCTACGTTTGGTTTTCCCTGAAAAAGTCAAATCCTGTCCCTCTTTGCATTGTTGCTTATTGTTTATATTTCAGTAAAACCTATTATGAAAACTTGAGCCAGGTTCTAGATGACTCCTAGCATGGATAAGTTCCATCATTATTGGACTGAGCTGTTGTTTCTGTGCTGGTACCCATGACAGTAAGAAACAGAGAAAAGGAGTACACAGAGGATATGACCTATGAGCCAAATAGCTCATATAGCACATATTTATGTGGGTGATTGACTAGGGATTGTTTGGTCTCTGGAATGTTTTATATCGGAAGATCATTTCTGAAATGAGTAGTAAATCCTGATGTGATGCTAATTACATCTCATCGTAATTTCTTGGAAGGTTGCTAAAGGAAGCTATGTTTCAAATCATAATGAAACTGTAAAAAATACAGTGCTAGACAATAGTAATGGCTAGTAAAATGATATAATTGTGTGTTTGGTTCAGCAATATTAATCCAGATACAGGCTGCAGAGGCCTTTGAGGAGTTTCACCTATAGCAGCTGTGACCCTCCATGAGTACAGGGGTACTTTGAGGATTTTGATATGCTTCTGAATTCTTCTAATCTGTTTCAATTCTTAGTGATGATGTCAGATCAGCAAATGTTATTGCAGATGAATACAATATGGAGTGCCTCGTTATAAACAGAGAGTAAGTATCATGCTACAGTTTAATGAAAGACTTGCATCCCCTTTCGGTAGGTTAACAATAAGAAGTGACTTCACTGTAGGCACAGTCACAATGTTTTCTTAAGTGAATACTGAACGAGTGGTTATGCTTTTGGAATACTGAACTGTGGCTATGCTGTAGAATGCTTCATTTCTATGCTTCATTTATGCCTAATGAAGAGAGGCTGACAGAAGGTGCAGGAGCACAGAAGCTTAAGAGTAGTTCAGAGTTATTCTTTTTTTTCTCTCCTTGTGGTGGTGATGTTTCACATTTGTTAAGTGCTATTCATTGGCTCAGGGAACAACAAAAGCCCCTGTGTGTCCCTGGTTTCAGGGTGTCCTTTTGTTCAGGGGGACATGCAGCCAAATTCCTGGTTTTGTCAGGTAGAGGCCAATTTTAAGTTGGGAGAGGAGTGGCTGGAGAGCAGTGGTGCAGAAAGGGACCTGGGGGTGCTGGTCGGCAGCAAGCTCAATATGAGTCAGCAGAGTGCCCTGGCAGCCAAGAGGGAAAACCTCATCCTGGGGTTCATCACAGTATAACCAGCCAGACTCATGCCAAGCTGGTTCCTGTGGTAGGAATGGCGGAACCACGCTTAATAACCATAGTCTGTGTGGGAGACAAAGTACAGCCAGCCTGCTCCGAATTATTTAGACACGACAGGAAATGACCTGAGGAGATCAGGCACTCTGTCCCCCTACCCCCTGACAAATGAAGTTTGGTGCTTCAGCTGGTTCCTACCACTTCAAAGCTCTTAAAATTTGTACTGTCAAAGTGAGAGTTTAATGCTCAGTCTGGATCATGACTTAGAGGCAATGTAAAGCCTTGGTGCAGCAGCACGCATACTGCTTTCTTCTCTTTCCACTGTATGTTCATTAGTTTGTACGGCTTCATTTGTTTTTTTCAGGACATTTAATCAAACTGTTGGAACTTACGAGGAGCTGCAAACTTACCTTGAAGGTTATGTGGCTAATTTGGCCCGGGCTGATGAAAAGCGACATGCAAAGTAAGTCAAATCATTTGTTAGGCATATCTTTAGTAGGTAATCATAAAAAAGAGTGATAGATATGTAAGTAAAATCATGGATGGTAGTTAATGGAAATGGGTCCCTAGGAATGATAACAACCACTACAATGAAACTGTCTGGATATGCTCATAGAGTCCAAGAATTTTTTTCTGAAACAAAAATTACATAGAATCTCAGTATACGGACTTCCAACCACAAATTCACTCTATCCCAAGAAAACTGAACGCAGAAGAGGCATGAAAGTCTGCTCAAATAATTTTTTGCATTCCGATGGTAAATTCTTTGAGTGGTAAAACCCTCAAAGATCAACTTTAACTCCTGATTGAATTAATGAAACTGTATTACTGTACAAAAGACTAACTGCCGTTTTAAATAGAAATAAGCAGGCATAAAAGAAACAATTTATTTTTAATGTTTCAGTGTAGCACTGGTGCTATTGGGGAGTTTGCTTTTAGCTGTGGGCCACACTTTCATTTTATCTGCCCCTGATTTCAACCTGAGCACTGCTGGAAGATCAGCAGAGTATGTTTTTCTGCTGTTTAGAAATATAGCTCTGCTTTTATTTCTGATCATTCTACTGGAACTGGTACACAGTCCTTCAGAAATTGGTTCTCCAACTTGGAGTGCCCAAACTTTTGCGTCTGACTGTATAATTAGGAACCTTACCATGGATCAGCTCTTGATAAAAGTACTGTTCATTGTACTCGGTGAACTTCAGTACCATTTCACTTCTAATTCAGTTCCGTAGGATGTCCAGAAAGAAAGTGCTTCTGCATAAAATAAAATCAAGATTCTGTTAGGAAAAAAGAAGGCTTTGCTTTTATTTATTTATAGGAGTATTAGAGTACTGTGGTACAGGTTGCTGGCAAGGAACGCACTAACCTATGTTACTTTTCTTAATGCAGAGGAAGATCCTTCTGTGGACAGTTGACCAAAGAGGTGTCTTTGGAGATGATAGAGCTGAAGGAGAAAGTAGCCCAGTTCTCTCCTTCCCCATTCCAGAATTTAGAAGTTGTCACAACTCTGGGTGTTGGTGGGTTCGGAAGGGTTGAGCTTGTAAGAGTTTGTTTTAAACATATTCAAGCAGTTCTTTGTCTTAGACGATTGATTTAACTGCTGAAAAATGTGAGGGATTTTAATATTCTGCATGTTCGTTACCTCAGGCAGAGGTAATTCTATATAAAGCAATACACAGTTAAAAAACACTTTCAGGACTTAAATGTTCAAAGAAACAAATCCATTTTTGCATGCCTTCTTCTCCCGCTGTTAAAAGTATCTTCCTGGTCACTAGCCTTATATTCATCAGTTTGTGCATGTGGAGTTTATGGATGTGCCTACCTGCATTGTGCTCCCTGAATTGCAGGCCTTTCCCCAAGATTCTGCCTGGACCTGAAGTAATCTCCAGCATCGCATAGTCTGTGGTGTTAGAATTGCATTGGTATGCCCCACAGCAACTATAATCGGTGTGAGCTAGCTCTGAGCTGTGTTGACTTTGAAATTTCCAACAACTTGTAATGGCTCTTTTGAGTCATATTCAGAAGCATGAACAGCCGTCTTTCTGGGATGCGAAGAGCCTCATTAGACTAAAGTTTTTAATTTCCGCTCTCCTTCGGCTGAGTAGCAAACGTCTGAAAAAAATGTGAACACTTCTTGTGCAGGCTGCTGAAGGTAGTGGTAGATTAAAGGAGACTATGTCAGTTTAGTGAAGTCAATAATTCTTTACAGTAGTTAGACCGTCAATTGTTTTATTCCAATTCATGCTTCACAAAAAAAAGTTTCCTCACTGGTTGACTGACAGCTTGGAAGTTCTGCAGCGTCACTTGAATAATAAGCTAAAATTTGAATTCTGAGCCAGCTGTATAACACCCATAGCTGCTTCCGTGGTTTCCTAGAAGCCCTGTTTTAACTTCCATTTTTTTTATTTCGTAATGGATAATATTTCAGTGTAATGCAAAATTATTTGTAAACATTTTTCATAAATTGCCTCTGCTTTTTTTCTTTTGTATTATGCTAGTGTTTAGAAATCCTAAATTGAAATTGGAACACACTGTGTGTAAACTCATTGTAAAATATAGTATCTATCCAAACTGCTGCTATTTTGTACACATAAAATGAACATAGGGAACATTTCTTTTCATTTTACAACGGGGGACTGGGGCACTAAAAAGATCTGGTGGTTGACTTAAAATTATACGGAACAGTTCTGCAGAAAATCTGGAATTTGTCCCTCATTACAGTAATCACTTTCAGTCCTGTGCTGTGTTGAAAAAGGATATCAGTGTATCTATTGAGAATAGATTGGTAAAATATCCCTTCCTTGCCTCACGTGTACTCATAATTTTTATTCATAGGTTAAAGTGAAAAATGAGAACACGGCTTTTGCTATGAAGTGTATAAAGAAGAAACATGTAGTGGACACCAAACAACAAGAGCATATCTATTCTGAGAAGAAAATCCTCGAGCAAATATGTTCTCCATTCATTGTAAAGTAAGTTGACCACAAGATTTCCTTGAAAGTTGACCCGCTGGGCAGCATTTTTAAGAATAAGGTTTGGCATATATGAGTTCTGGATGAAAGACATTGCAAGTCTCGCATTCTATTTTACTTTTCCTAAATTGCTGTCATTTGTCTCCACAGACTGTATCGCACATTCAAAGACAGTAAGTATGTATACATGCTACTGGAGGCTTGCCTTGGAGGGGAACTGTGGAGCTTGCTGAGAGACAGGTAACCGCAAAGTTACCTTTGTGGAACCTCGTCCTTTAAAATAACCAGTCAGCTCAGTACGTCTGCTGAGTAGGTTCTCTATTCAAGTCCTGTCCAATGAAAAGACATTTTGTTCTGTTTTCAACCACATGAGTGAGGTACTGAATGTCAGTGCAAAAAAGCTGTTAAAGTTCTGGGGTGTTATGTGTTACCTGGCTAATGAGCAAGGCATTTTTAGAAGTTAATTGTCTACAAGGATAGTGATTATTTCTGTTCCAGAGGCAGCTTTGATGAAACCACTACCAAGTTCTGCGTTGGGTGTGTGACAGAGGCTTTTGACTATCTACATCACATAGGAATTATCTACAGAGACCTAAAGCCAGAAAATTTAATTTTGGATGCTGAAGGATATATAAAACTGGTGAGATGTAATCCTTCTGTGATGTTATCCTTTTGTGCTTGTATCCTGTTTCCTTGCAGGGGGGATATAAATAGGCAGCATGTAATTCTAGTGTCAGGATCTCAGAGGTTAGTAACCCTTACACTTCAGTAGAAAAGAGGGAAAGCTACTTGTTGCACAGTGAGAAACAAAGGCGTTGCAAGGCACAGATAAACTGGGGATTTGCAGGCTCCAAGAGCTCTTGCCACAGCATAAACAGCAAAAATAATTTCTCCCAGCAGCCAATCTTAATGTAAAAGCAGGAACCGCGTTTCCCAGGTGCAGAATTACCTCCCCGCCCAGCCTGAAGCGATCATAGGTTCTAGTGCATGTCTGTAGGAAGGGAACACAGTAAAGAGCTCCTGCCGTACTTGACTCTGACGATGAAAATTCCAAAGAGAATACCCTTCAAACATCCGCTCTGAGGACAATGAGCAACCCACCATTTTCCATGGACTGTAAATCTCATGTCCGCAAGGAAAGCATGGGTTGTTCTATCCAGAAGACAAATAATTCAGGAAATTACTTGTGAAAATAAATGGATCTGCTATATAACATTCAGTAATCCAATGGAATTACTTCTTTCTCCTCCACACCAACACTGTGTAATTGTTTTAGCTGTAAACTGGCGACTCAGATCTTTGCAGGAGATGAGGGTAATTTGGACTTTAAGGCTTCCCAGTGCAAAACACCTCTGCGTTACGCAGCATATGTTGATTTTGACCAGGTTGATTTTGGCTTTGCAAAGAAGATCGGATCAGGGCAGAAAACCTGGACGTTTTGTGGAACCCCTGAGTATGTTGCCCCTGAAGTCATTCTGAGTAAAGGCCATGACTTCGGTGTGGATTTTTGGTCCCTTGGGATTCTTGTGTATGAACTCCTTACAGGCAGGTAAGTGCCTTCTACTCCAAGTTCTTACCTTGTTTGTTTTTAAAAATGTTTTCAAGGTTATTTTTAAAATAAACAGTTTGGGTTATTTCCCATCAGTAAACAGGAATGACTTGCAAAATGATGCTTTTTTTGCCTCTTAGGTGTGTCTTATCTTCCATCGTTTCAGAAACACCACGGACAAAGTGTAGGACATATTCTCAATTCTGGTTTATCCGTCTAAGGGAAAGGGCCAGACACTGGCTATAAGTGGCCGGTGTAGGGCTCCTTTAACTGATGATGTTTCCTGTGAGGAACAGCTGAAAACAGACTATTCTTTTCCCCTTTAGTGGGTGACAGGGTACAGTGTGACAGGGTGAACGAGCAGGGCTCGTTCTTTGCCTCCACGCACGCTTCCGTGGCAACTCTTTGTGACCGCTCAGTGGTAGTACCACATGGAAGCTTCTCTGAGTTAGGCTGCAGCAGAGCTCGCTTAGAGGGACAGACATGATCATGCATTTTCCCTGGTACCTACAGGCAGCTTCTCAGCTTCAAACCTTTCTAATATCTTAAACAGACTGAAAGGTTGAAGAATGTAAAACTAGGGCGGCGGGGTTTTTTTCCATATTCTCAAGTATTTGCTTTGATGACAAATGCCCATATCTGCTCTTGCCAGCCATTCCATTTATCAGTGTTGCTTTCTTTTCCTAGTCCACCGTTCTCTGGGGCTGATCAAATGATGACATATAATTTGATTCTCAAAGGCATTGAAAAGCTGGATTTTCCTAAAATAATAACGAGGCGACCTGAGGATTTGATTCGCAGACTCTGCAGGTAAGAGGGGCAGTTTGTGGCAGAGCCTGGGTGTAGATAGATTGAGCTATTTAAGATCCAGACTAGAGTGTTGCATTCCTGACAACTTCATTTAAAATTGTTACGCCTAACACAGTCTATTCTGATTATATTCAGTACGCATTCATGCCTCTGAGTGTGTGTCTGGAGAGGTATCATGTACAAACGCAGGCTCTGTGCTTTCTCTGTAGCTGTGAATTTGTTCTGAAACACATCTTAGGGAAAACTTTTTCAGTGTGGGCTGAGGAAAGCGCTAAAGAAATTAATTTTATTAAGTGCAGTGTTTTAAAAAAATGCTTCAGAAATTACTTAGGCATATACCTCTGTCGCGGATGAAAATATTTGACACAGTTATGTTTTAGCAGCTATTCAAAATTTATTAATAATGTAAGGTAGATTGAGAGGTTGAATTTTAGCAGTACATAATCATTAATCGGTTTAGGGGCCTACAAAGTGAGTAAATAAAATAATGGATCAGCGACTTAGTTACAGATTCAAAGATAGCAAGATTCACACTAACTTACTAGACAGTATTCTGAATCAATACGTATACATATGAGTAGAGGTACAAATTGCAGATTAATACTTTTGTATATATATATCTCTCTCTAAGCAATGCATATAAGCGCAAGCACACACATACATACAGGTCTCTGATCGGGAATTTCTTAATAGCAGGCAATTCTAGCGAACTAAAAGGTGCCACTTCTAGGTCCTACACATGAATGGACGGACGGAAGAGCATCCACATCCTCACCCAGAGGTGGATGAGAGAGAGAGACTAGCCTATAGTTAAAATTTCCCTTTCTCATATTTAGGGTAAATACTCACGATGCATCGGCGTTCTTCAACAGGTGGTAGTTGAGGCTTGAGAAGGGTCTTCTCTCGCCCTGCCCTCGAGGTGTCAGCCTGAGAGAGATCTCAGCTCAGGGGAGTCACTGGCCACAGCCCACTGTGATCTAGAAGAACTCAAAGTGTCTCTACTAGAATTGCTACTTATAGGATCTGAGACAATTGACTTTCATCAGGTACTTTTCCACTCCAGCCCAACTCAGACGATAGTTATGCAACCCCAGAGCTTGATAGATCTTGGGGTCCTGGCATCCCCCTCTCTGTGGCCACAATCCATATGGTGTCAGGAGTGATCGATTATAGTTATTGTCTTCAAACGGTAGGAGCCATGGGGACTAGGCACACTACTGTGTTCTGGTCTGTTGCTGTCTATCTCTACCTTTTCTTTCATGTTAGAGCATCATGTTAGAGCATTCTGGTCCGTTGTGTTGCTCTGCAGCCCAGGTTGAGAGGGAGATCACACCAAGTACCAAGTGGTCTGAAGTTCTTACAGAAAGCGCAGGGTACTTTAAGACTTACTTAAACCCACTTGAAAACTTTTAAAAAGGTGGTATTTCAAAAGGGTCGGCGTAATTCAGAAGGATTAGTGCATAGTGGCAAGCACAACCTGTGGCTGGTGACACTGCTGATTTTGAAATCCCAGCTCCAGTGGGATTTCCTCCATGGCACTAGGAACAGTACACACCAAGTTTGTGCAGCAGAATTGAAAGGATCTTTGTAAATGCAAATTTTGGTATGCCTCCTTCTATATATATAAAAAAAAAAAAAAAAGGCGTGCAACTAAAATCCAACCAGTTGATTTCCCTCTGCTGCGTCTCACAGCAGAGTGACACTGGTTTGTCTTCCTGGAAGGTTTCTCCATCCTCAAAGGAAAAGAGCAGTGAGCAACACCTCATCAGGGCTTTTTATGAGACCAGAAGCTGTATGCAAGCTCCATCCCTGTGTAACTGTTGAATGCAAGCAGTTAGGGCCTATAAATGCTCCTTAAAAAAAAATAAGAATATTTTTAAAAATCTTATTCTTCTTCTCTTATTTTTAAGGCAAAACCCTACAGAAAGATTAGGCAATCTGAGGAATGGAATTAATGACATCAAGAAGCACAGGTAAGACTGCCAAGAAGAAAATTTTGTTTTTAATTTGAAAATATTTTTAATATTTTAGAACTCAGTCTGGTAAACACATAAAACTGCAGGCACTTCCAGGCAGATTGCGTAAGAGAGATCTCCGTTGCTATCAAGTACATTTGCGACTACAGCAAGCAATGATATAAACATAGACCCTCAGTACGGTTATCTAGAAAACATCTTGTTATTTACTGATTTTGTCGGAGGTTGTTGATGTAGGAGTTTAAGTCACTTCTCAGAGAAATCAATGCCAGTTCAGCAACTGCCTTTCAGACCTCCGGACCCTTAAACAGTTGCTTTTTAAGAATGCTAGTTAAGAGCTCGGGAGCAGCATTAGGGCTTTGTCCCCTTTCTCCTAAGAAAGAAAGTCCTCTGTGAATTAAGCATTTCCTACCTTTTCTTTATATCCGAGTTGTTTCTAAGCCCTGCAGTTTGTGCCTGGGCAAAGAAGTGCTTTGATTTTTCTGCTTGTCTCCCTCTTCTCTTGCTGTTGAAAGAGGGTGGAATTCCAAGGGGACAGATCTGGTTTTGCATGGCTGTGCTCGTGCCTCTATTAACCTGCCCGTCACTTTGGCACTTCTGGGCGGAGGAGATGCAATGTGTCTGGTCCTGAAGCTCCCCCTGCTACCGCTCCCTTGTATGACACTGACAGTGCGCTCAAGTTTCACCCTTCTAACAACTGTGTTGTCACATGGACAGAAGTTGTCATGAAAAAAGGTCCTATAGCCCTTGTCCACGTGTTTTTCAACTGTTAATAGTATAATGGCAGAAAGCAATCTGGCTTTCTCTCTTAGTCTCTCCCTGCCTGTCTCTCATTTCTTTTTGATCAGGTGGTTGAGTGGTTTTAACTGGGATGGTCTGAAAGTGAGGAAATTAACGTCGCCTTTGAAAAGAGAGGTATTGGCTTTGGCTTTCAATATCATAATGCTTTACTAATATGAAAGCGCTTGGCTACGAAGAAACAACTGATGGGGAGAGCAAAATTTCCCAAAGGTTATTGTCATAGCTCACCATTTTTAGTGGAAATCGAATGAAAGAGAGAGAGCAAGCGATACATTACTTAAATTCAGTTAAATAATGGAAATATTGTTCTGCCTGTGTACTTTGCATGAGATTTTCAGCATTACTAGAATAAATGGTGTTTGGTCAAAAAATGAATACTGAAAAAACATATTTTCCTCTGTAACGGGCACATTATTAAGAAGCACTGTTCACGTTACTGTGCGGAGTACAAATTCCTGTATTCTCTTACTACGGAGTTACAGCACATCATTGAATAAGCTTCCTGTTTTAAATGGTCCATTTCTCTTTGCCCTAAAATGAAAAAAGATCCAGGGTAAAGAATTTGAAACTCACTTTGAACTCCAAAAAATTAATTCTGAGACCTGCTTTGAGTGTAGATTTGCTCTTAAACAAATTTGAATCAAAATTGTATGCAGTGTGGCGCAGTTCTCTTACTGACCTTATAGGGCTTTGGGTGAAATCTAGGGTTTGATAGTATTTGGGGACTGGTTTTTGTATAAGGAGGCCGATGCCATTGTTATGTTATACAATTCAATTACTGGAGGTTTATCTTTTAAAGAACAGGAAATGAGAAGTCATGCATATCATGCTAGCCTTTCATTCCTCCGCTGGTAGCAACAAAAATGATGCATAATCAATGGAGAGTATTTTCAAAAGTTACCTTCTGAAACAACCCTTTGTTCGTGTTTTTAATGTCCTAGTTGTCTGGACCGACTGATCACAGCTACTTTGACAGCTATCCACCTGAAGAGGGAACCCCTCCAGACGAACTTTCAGGCTGGGACAAGGATTTCTGATGTATTTTTCTTCCAGGACATTTATAGAGTCTCGTTGGTGTCAGTTCTAAACCTGCTCTCTTGTTTCTTGCTTCAAATCAAATTGCACAAGGTTTGTGACAAACGCGATGTTCGTTGAAGGATAGAAGACTATAGCAACCAGAACTTGTTTGGATAAGGCACCAAAATCTGTGTGCATCTCTTTATACCGAGGGCATGCATTTAGTCAGCAGATGTAACCTGAAGGTTTTTTGATACACAATGTCTCTATGAACATTTGCAGACACTATGGGATCGGGTTTTGCCAGTGGAAATATCACTAGCTAATATTTTGATATTAACAAGGTTACCATATGTCTTTATTTTGAACAGCGAGGATGAATATTGGAAGCCAGTAACTGTCAACTTTGTCAACTGCTGACACTACATTTCTTTTTCATTTTCTGTTAAGTCTGCTCTGTGTTTCGACTTTTCCCTATAATGGCCAGTATTGCAGTGATCCAGAAGTGTGTAGAAAAGAGACTTTTACTGAAAGGTTGATTTGATATGATGCTGCAGCTAAAAGGTTATCAACGTGGAAGCTGTCTCTGTCAGTATAGCTTTGCACCAGGTTGAACAGATGAGACAGGGTATAGCAGGTGAAATGAAAATCCAGTATGGAAACAAGGTATATACATAATAAAAGTTGCCTGGAGAAGCAGACTGTGGTATGTATTTCCCTTACCGCTTCAAAGACCCATGTCCATTTCTTAAAATGTTTTGCTTTTATGTAGTGTGAAGATAAAAGAGGGACAAAAAGCATTTACCTTGCAGGAAAAAAATATGTAAGTATACAATCACGTTTTTTCCTTCAAATGTATTTTCAGATTGTTTTCATTGACATTTTGTTGAAGTGCTACACCTGTTCACACCAGTGCTAAACTCCCGCCCATGTCGGTGTTCCAGTTGGTATCACTAGATGTGAGCTATCGTTTCAAATCGTGTTTCATCAGACACCTTATTAACATGTAATTATTCTGAGTTTTAGTTGTATAGAAGGGGAGAATAAGAGAGCAAAAACTTGATTATTTTTGTTCTCTTGTAAGGATTTCTATTCACGAATCAGCTTAAATATTCTGTTTTCTTTTGACCACCTTCCCTTCTCTCTAATGGCTACTAATGAGGTTTAGGAAGACCAGAAATTCCAAGCTCCTCTCAAAAACGATATAAAAATACAATTGTGATTTGCAGCCCAATTTTTTGAGCCCTGTCTTCACCTACTTTGGTACAAGCAAACAAATTGCTAACCAGAACCGTCAAACAACCTGAGTGAGGGAGGCCAGCGAAGGGCTAAGGTAGCCAGGAGGCTGGCACGCGTGCCCTGTGAGGGAAGGCTGAGAAACCTGGGCTTGCTCAGCCTGGAGGAGGGACGGCATCACGGGGACCGTACAGCAGCCAGCCAGCGCCTGCGGGGGGGTTATTGAGAAGACAGCGCTGGGCCCTTGATGGAGCTGCACAGGAAGGAGGGGTCGTAAACTGGGACGGGAGAGGTGCCAACTTGATGGAAGGGAAAAAGTGTTTCCCCAGCGAAGCAGGATCCCAGACAGGTTCTGCAGTCTCCTTCCTTGCAGGTTTTCAAGAAGGGACCAGACAGAGCCTCGAGCAACCCCAAATGAATTCCGTGTTGACTCTGCTTTGAGCAGGAGGTTGGGCTAGAGACCTCCCGAAATCCCTCCCAGGCTGAGTGATTTTATAACTGTAGGAATTAGCTTCATCTGTCAGACGTTTGTATAATCAGAATATAGAGCAATGCGTGTTCCTGATGAGTTTATATATGCCTGGGCTTTGCCACTTAACCTTTAAATTATTAGAACAGGGGAATTAGTTTGAAATGTTGTTTTGGATAATAAACGCAGTTGGATGTTGTGCATTCTTGGTTTATAAAGAAGATTCTGTTGTGCTCTGTTATGAAGCACAACTGCTGTAGCAGCAGGGATGTTCCTGGGTGTCATGCCGCGCTTAGGAGATCGATGCATCGGCAAGCCCTGCTAGGATTTGTTTCAGCTCCCACTGAGACAAAGTCCAATCTAAATTTCGGTATTGAAGCTGCCTCAGCACCCTGTATTTCACATGCTGGATGGAAAACCTCCCAGACAACTTGTAACGTGTGCTCGGGGTTTAGTTACCCACGACTACTGGCTAGACTTCCTAGCTGCTGGTCACGACTTATCCCAACTGGGTGAGCGAGGGACTGCCATAGGGGTAGTTCCATGGTTTGTTCCATGGTTACAATCATTTTTTACTGCTGGGTGGCCATCACTTTGACAGCAAATCAATTTAAATGGTTTTTATAACATTCAATCCAAATAAAGGCAGTAGAATATTTTCCATTGAATTCGTTGAAGGTTGGATTGAGCCCTTGGAGGAAGACACTACATGTTTAGCTGGTTTTGTTTCCCTGCCTGGTTGTAAGCTATTGTGGAAACTTGCAGACAGCGAAGCCTGTGCAGAATGGTGGTAATTTTTCCATTGTATTTATCGATAGCTTTCTTACATATATATATGTATAAAAATAAGTGTGTAAATATATGGGTTTTTTAAGTGAAGAAACAGCCACATAGCCATAAGAGCCATAGTTTAGTGTGGTTAGCATTAAGTCTGTGCAGCTGTGGGATATGTTTTCTTTATAAAGCTTGTTTACCTTGCAGTGTGTGCAAATAAAGTAAGCTTACAGTGCAAAGGGCAGGACATTCATTTTTCACAATCGCATTCCGTGCAGCAGATCCGGATTCTTAGCCCTGAATTAGACTGCTTGTCCACATGATTCAGAAAAGACCGAGGCAGAAAAGACTACCCTGGAGAGAGAGTCACTGATGTAATTTCTTGCAGCGTGTCCCCCACTGGAGACTATGTTTTCCCTAGCAGATGTTGAGAAAATGAATACATAAGAAGATACAATAAGTGAGGTCACAGATTATTTTCTATTTACGTAGAGTTCCCGTGTACAGTGGATTCATTTTATTTCGGGCATGTATACAGTTCACTGAGCTGAAGCTTTCCAGAAACAGAAGCAGAAGCTGATAGGGTGCAGGCTAAACAGGACTTGAACTAACCCAAACTGTCTTTAACAGCCAGATGTACTTCAGACTGCAACTCAGCACCAGTGGAGTTATGCTGTTGTAAAACAAGAGGGTAAATAAACAATTCAGGCTCAAGTAGTTTCACAGAGATCACGGGAGGATTGAATGGACAGTTACGATGATGATCAGATTACGCTGATTTTTGCTTTTTCTAATTTAAGGTCAGTGCAAAAAAAACAGATTTTGACATTCAGGTCTTTGGGCATGCTGTGGATATGTTAGTAATTGTCTGAGTTCTCTCCTCGGGGTTCTCATCTGTGTTTTGTCTTTCTGCTGTGTCAGCTTTGCCTTCGTTGCACACTCATTGAGAACTCCAACTATAGCTATGCTTTTTTGCCCTCTACTGCCGCAAGAGAACGTGCCTCAGGAGGCAGGAGGGATGACTGTTCTTCCTGACAGAGGACGGAGATGAGGAGCAGTTAGCCTTGTCTGGGCAGGTGAAAGCACCTTTCCCCAACCAGCACATCAGAGCAGAGGTGCAGGTGGGCACTTCAGGGAGGCGTGTAGGCAGGAGCAGCAGCAGAGTGAAAGAGAAAATTCCCAGACGTGCAATAGTTCCATCCAGTTTTTAGTGCAAGTGATGAATTTTTACCGTGTCCTCGCAGCTGGCCCTTCAGGCTTTGAGAAGGGTGAGGTTGGCCACCCTGATGTCTGAATGTGTCGTCCGTTAATACAAAGGGGAAAACGTTTGAATTCATACGTAAAGAGGTGTGGGGTGCCCCAAACGTTTGAATTCATACATAAAGAGGTGTGGGGTGCCCGTTAGAGAGTGTAAGAGATTTTTGCATTGAATGAGAGGAAACAGCTGTCCTGACATTTAGAGAATGTCTGTGATTTTAGGCAGGATTGAACAGATCTCGTTTGCAATGAAAGGGAGCTGAGAGCCTTTTCTCCTCCTGCTACTCAGCAAGCCATCTCTGAACAGACACGGCTTTCCCCTCCTGCGGTCCCCAAGTGTAGCGTAGTGGTGAGGAGGATTTTTATCTTTATTTGGCAAAGTAGGAGCTGAAGTCCTGAGAGACTTAAGCCCTTTGGTGATTTTTGAAGTCCCTGTGGAGGGCTGTGTGTAGCTTTGGGTTTAGACACCTCTGACAGTGTGACAATTTGACTTCCTCGAGATTATTCAGAAAGTCAGGGAAAGAAGAGACAATCAAAGCCAGCCTTCTCAACTGCAGCGCAGCAAGGCAGCGCAAGACTGGCTCTCCAGATCTCTTGAGTTCCTTGTGCCTTGTCCTTGTAGCACAGTTATTTTGTTTCCTGGCGTGGGTTTGAGCAATTCTGACTGACAACTTTACTTCTTGATCTAGGACTGAACAAGCAAGAGTACGTCAAGAGACACAGACAGGCACGCACATGTGAATATGCCTGTTACACAATGTTGTTTGACAGTTTCATGTCTCACCCCTGAAACGGCTGTGTGTCCACGCTCAGATAAATGGTTCCTATGGATGTGGTACTCTTTAAGTGTGTAAGATCTGTTGAGGTGAAAGGCCAAGGAAAGTGGATTTGCACCACGTTATTACCAACATCTTTTGCATGTGGTGCAGTTTTAGGGAGAGAGGGGAGGCAGTGCTAAAGAGGCAGAAACCAGATAATTCCTCCCAAAGGTGGAGAGCAAGGAGGAGGTTGTGCAGATAGCAGACGTGGAGGTGTGAAATTAAAGGCGTTTGTAACCACGCACAGCCACGACCTGTATCCCTCGAACCTTTATGTCCCTGTGGCTTGGGAACCTGGGTCACCTCCAAGTGAGAGGGCAGGGTGTTACTTTGAGACGCAACACAAATTTACTCGGAAGGCTGGGCCAGTGGGGAAGGATCGAGCAGTGAGAAGCATCTTTTCCCAATGGGAGTCAGAGTCTCCGTTCTTGCCATCAGAGCCAAGAGATGGGGGCCTGGTTCTTCTGTACGTTGTCTACAAGGTGATGCTGGATGGGGAGTTACAGGTTGAAAGCAAATTGTCTTGCACACTAGCCACAGAAAAGGTGGGTAATTATTTTCTCGCAAATCTATGATCCATTGCTTGGCACACAGATATTTGCCGGTGGTCTGTTTTGGGGATAACAGCGAGCCAGCAGCAAGTTTTACATCAGTGCTCAGGTGCATCCTTTGGCACAACTCCCAAATGTGAGCTCGTCGTGACTCCTGATATGATGCTGCTCATTGCTGGTCGGTGCGAGTTGGGACAAAGCTACTGAAATAAGGTGAACTCCTGATCCGCAGAAATCAAGGGTACGGTGTGGCTGGCCTCCACTAGCCAGCATTTCATCCATGTGTGGGAGCGGAAAGTGGCAAATATAATTATAAAGCTCATCCGATGTGCTTGCAGAGCCAAAAGCTGTTACCTGTACCAAGCTGCAGGCCAGCAACTTCAAAAGACAGAATGACTATTCCAATGAAATTATGGGGCTAATAGCAGGAGGCTTGGCTGCTGAATAGTCTAGGGAGTCACTAGGGAGGTAAAGTCCAGCCCCGGGCAGATTGTTTTCCCTGCTGTCTTGCTAAGCAAAAAGCATTCCAGAAAAACAAAGTGAAACCCGCCCTGACGGGACTCAAAAGGTCACTCAGCAACGTTGCGCTGTTACACTACCGTAGCGCCTGGCTGCCGAGAGCCTACCTTAGCGTTGTTTCTGATCAGCTTCCCTGCTTCCCAGAGGAAGAGCGACAGAAACACGCTGGACCTTAGCTTGAACTATGTCCTCTGAGGTGCACCACCCTGCTGGGGACAAAGTGGGAGGGATCCGCGTCCTAGTTCCTTCAGTTTGTGCTTCACGCGTCGTTCGGGGGGCGATGTCCTTGGATGCCAGAAGCAGGTATTTTCCTGGGGGACTGACTGCCCTTCTTCAAGGCAGCAGTCTCGCCCGCAGTGTGATGACCCCCTAGCCCTCCCGTGGGGAGTTAGAAAGCTGCAAGGTACTTTCTCCTCTCCACTGTATTCGGGAAGATGTAGGCTGGTGCTATCCTAAGAAAGGAACATGCTGTAATCCTAACAGAAGGCGATGTGGGGAGAAACCCAGCCCTCAAGGGCTACTGTGCAGCTCCCACTTTCCTAGGGAGGATAAGAGACATGCACAGGAGTGGACCAATGGATTAAAAGGTGACCCCCCTATGGTACAGTCAGCCTGTGCGCATCACTGCTTCTGACTGTCCTTAAAGTCAAGACAGGAGCCCACACACCTCCACACCAGAGAGACGGGCTCTGTGTCATTACCGAGACACAGCAGTGAAAAGCTCTTTGTCATCTGCGACTGTCTGTCTTTTCAGCCAGGAAAAAAGCACAGCCTTTGTCATCGTTTTTAAGTCCATCTGATTTGCACACAGAGTGTCTGACTCTCCTCCTGCCCCCAGGGGGAACGCCAGCCCCGCAGTCGCGTTAGTTCAACTCAGCCATCCCGGCGGCACGGGTAGGACGAGGTGTCTGTGGGAGGGCAGAGGTACCAGTGGCAGGCACTCAAATCCGCCCGCTCGATATCCTCCCAAAAGGCGGCTGCTGCAGACCTCCTGGAAATTAGGAGTTATCAAGGTCTGGGGCTGTAGTGACTCACGCAAACGCTCGATTCATTTAACGACGTGTAAAAGCCAGGCAGGCACGCCATCGACCCCACAGATCCCATCACAAGCTTTTCGTTAACGCTGGCTGCAAACGTGTGCTCCATTTCCACGGGCAGTCATCAACATTAACATCTTGTCCAAGGCAGCACAACTGACTCATTCTCATGCAGCAGGATAAAAGCTTGTGGCGGAGAGCACGTAACACGATCGTCGTCGTGGGCCTGGAGGTTTCTTTGGGTTTGGATTTGTTCTGGGCCAGTTCTTGCAGAAAGTACCGCTTTGTGGCTGCGGGACAGGCAGGGCTGGAGGCAGAGGGCGATGTGTGAATGGATGCTCACACGTGCCCAGCTGGCGGCGAGCAGAGAGCCGCTATCTGCCTAGCCAGCGGGCGAGTGTGACCTCCTCTGCTGGGCAAAAATTGCAGGATTAATGACATGCATGCATGAGCACCTGTTAATTATGAACACCTCATGAAATTATGCATGAGCATCCAATTATTTCACATGTGAGTGCCCTAAAAGTTCATGCATTAGTGCCCAATTAGCTCACGCACGAGTGCCCAATTAATTTATACCTAAGCATCCAATTACTTCATGCTCAAGCACACAATTTATTTACATATGAGCATGGAGCTAGCTCACGCAAACATCCAGTTAATTCATGGCTGTGTGCTCGATCAGCTCACACATGAGCAGCCATGTCTAGTGTGTGCCCCATCAGCTCATGCGTGAGCACCCATGTAGCACACACGAGTGCGGGGCTGGACAGAAACGGCAGGGTACAGTCGTTGGGGGCATCAGGTGCCAAAATGCCAGCTGGCAAGAGAAGCCCACGGACCACTGCTTGGACAGAGGAGGGGGAGCTATGAGACAAGGTGGCACGTGAGAAGCCGTGCAATGAGATCACAGAATCACAGAATGGGTCAGGTTGGAAGCTACCTTAAAGACCGACTAGTCCCAACCCCCCTGCCCTGGGCAGGGACACCTCCCACTAGACCAGGCTGCCCAAAGCCCCGTCCAACCTGGCCTTGAACACTTCCAGGGATGGGGCATCTACAACTGCCCCGGATACAAGATAATTAACATTAATAGCACTAAAGAGCCAATATTGATACCGATCCCAATATAAAATATACAAGGATTACACTCAGCCGATTCTATCAGCAGGAAGCTGTGCGCTCCCAGCCACGGACAGCAAATGTCGGACACTGTGAGCGCTACAGCTTCAGGAGGAAGGGAAGGGCTCAGGGGTCCGGCACCAGGACGAGAAGGTCTCAGGATTGCAGCCATCAAGGAAAAGAGAGAACTTCTCAGCAAACTTTCTAATTTATATTGAGTGTGACATTCATGGTATGAAATAATCCCGTTGGCCAGATTGGGTCAAATGCCCGGGTCTCGCTCCTCCCCATCCCTGCACCTGGCTAACTCAAAAACACTGAGACCTTGAAACCCACATACCATAGCTGGCTAAAAAGTAAATATTTTCACAAATTGAGACACTAGACTTCTCTAAAAGTGCAGTTTTCCCAGACATTAGAAGAGACATTAGTCCTGTGTTGCTCAAACCAGGACAGAGACTTCATGAGGGAGAGTAGCAATAGGATGAGGGGTAATGGTTTTAAACTGAAAGAGGGGAGATTCCGATTAGATACCAGGAAGAAATTCTTTACTCTGAGGGTGGTGAGACACTGGAACAGGTTGTCCAGAGAAGCTGTGGATGGGCAGGATGGATGGGGCTTTGAGCAACCTTGTCTGGTGGGAGATGTCCCTGCCCATAGCACAGGAGTTGGAACTAGACGATCTTTAAGGTCCCTTCCAACCTGAACCATTCTGTGATTCTATAAAAGGACACACACGCTTTAAAATGCGCCAAGGCTGAGGGTGTTTGCGCGACCCCGTGACCACGGCACATCCCGCTGCCAAGACAGTGGTCCTACCCTGAGCCTGCCTCATCCCCTCCCCACCGAGCTACAGAGGGAGGACTCTGGGAATAAGGGTTCTCAGCCTGAGACAGGTACCCTCACTGTGCTGGGCAGAACACATCTTTAGGTCAAAACACACTACGTTTTTGCTGTTATAGACCAAATAGGGCAAAATTACAGCTCTTTCGTATTGTATGGCTAGCTCTTTTGAACTTGGAGAAATTCAAGTAAAGATGTTTGGGCAGATTTGCTGACTAAGCAGATGCTGTGCAGAATCCACCACTTTGTCATTACATAGAAAATTAGTAAGATTTAAAATAAACCCAAAGGTTATCTCTTTTGATATGCTTATGCCGGTACCAGCGCTGTTAGATAACTACCAATTTGCAGCCTACGTTATGATTTTTTTTTTTCATTGCAGCTGTTTTGCTTGGCAGTGTTTAATAACTTTCTGATTTGCAACAATTCTGTCCCTTGAGAAACTCAAGGATTAAACAGCTACTATTTTTCCTGAGTTTTACCAAAAAAATGCCAAGTCACATATACATTCCTCTGGCGCTAGCAGAACAACTCTGTAAGTAAAAAAAAAAAAAAACTGGAGCAAAACAAAACAGAAGCAATTTATGCATCTGTTTCTGAATTTACATCTTAGCCCTACAAGCAATTGTCTTGGCATTCAGTGCTGTCATAGGAATGAAAAAAATCCCCTGCGTGGGAGCAGAAAGAGCAGCTGGGAGTGCACGGGAACTCCCTGCCGCACATCTGTCACCAACAAAAAAAAAAAAAAAAAAAGCCCCGATTTTTTCCATGTACCTTCAACAGGGACACTACAGTTGTCTTGCATGTTCCTGGCTCCCCGTGACCACCCGGTTCCAAGTCGCCAGTCCTCCAGCCCAACGTCGCACCAGCTCTCCCCATGGCCAGTCTTCGCACTGCAGGCACGGCAGTAAGGGGCTGGGGGCACAGCAGCCCCCCCTTCCTTCAGCTGACAGAGGAGAAACAAACGGCAAGACAAGAAAAGCTGCTCTGCTTTTCCCTCCTTCCCTCCCTCCCTCCCGCCGTTCAGCAGCGCCTGGTCTCAGCAGAGGACATACGTACGCTGGCGCGAATACCTTGTGAACCTGAAAACACGAGCCCCTTTTTCAACCACGGTATTAAAGTGACCCTTCTCACACATACGAAAGCTATTTTCTTTGCTTTAAATGCATCAAAGACACGCAGCAGACATAAGGAAAGTATGTCTCTCCATTGCAGGTAGCCGTTAGACAACCAAACGCACAGCAAAGGGGACAAGAGAGGCGCTGACTCAGACAGAGTTAATGTACCCTTTTTTTTGTTTCCCAAAAGCGCGGGCTATGTCTTCAATTACGCCTTAACAGGACAGTGGTGCACTTGGCTTCCCAAGGGCAGGCCATACTTTGCTTGACGTCTTTCAAAATGTGAGCAGATGAGAGGGAGGTGGTGGAGCAGGACCTGCTGGGGAATGCTGTCGGCCGGAGAAGGTAAGTACAACCAGGAGTCAAGGGATGCTACGCTTCCTCTCCTACACACTCCAGCTGAGGGCATTAAAAGTCTTACCGCCCACCAACAAAGACATTTTGGAAGGGAACCCAAAAGAGCCGCTTGGAAGAACAGAAGACTTCCAAACCCTGGTACTGACCCTGTCCCCCAGGCTGTGCCACTGTTTGGTTTTTTTCCTGACTGTTGTCAAACCGTTGCATTGTACAATTGCAGGGTGTTTTGCAAAACTGCCCAAATGCTTCTCGTCTAAATCACAGCTGTTTGTTTCTCTAGTCCCAAATGCAGAATGTTTTAAAACATGTCGTAAGGTAGCAACACGAGGAAGTACGTGCAAAAAAAGTTAAGGATTTGACTTGACTGCACGCTGTACATCTTCCAGCAAACTTTGTACACCCAAAGCCTTGCAGATTATCTGGCATCCATTGAGTGCTTATAGGCCAGAAACATTACACAGCAAAATGAGCTTCCGTTGGTAATAACCCAAATGCTGAAGGCACTACCTTATTCACACAACTGTAACTTCCCACACAACCTTCTTTCACAGAGGCTATCCATACTAACATTTTTGTAAGAATGAATGAGGCATACTAGGAATCCTCTCATGCCTTTTATTTGGTATGTTTAAAATGTTAAAATGCCATGGTTTCGCACCTATGGTCTGATGTTTCCCTGAAACCATTGCAGAATACAGATGAAATTTAGTCCTGAAAAACAAAAAACCCTGTCACCTCTGGTTATCGTGTTGTTCCAGTTACACAGTGAAAAAAAAAAAGAAAAAAATCAGCATGTTATTACGCTTACTATGGTTTTGCCCATCTATTTCTGCAGTACACATCCATGAAATGTTACAACTAGCAGAAAGCTAGTTTTAGAGTTTTAAATTAAATGAAATTTTTAAATTAAAGTTCTCTTATGAAGCAGTTAGCACATGGATCTACGTGCAAAAGTGGTTCACAAGGCTGGTCCTTGTAAAAGAGATACCGTATTTTCAGCATCTTTTCTATGCTCAGACTTTCCAAAAGTCAAGAAGGACCTCCAGGAAGACGTGAAGGAAATAAAGCAAAAACTATTCACAGCTGCTCTAATAGTTCTCCCACTCCTTTTAATATTTATCCTTCTCCTAGTTATGGTGGTAACCCCGACATGAACTTTTAGGACCTCATTCCTTGTGTAAAACAAGCCCAGAGAGCTGCCCAGAAAGCCCAGCATAATTTCTCCCCAGGACAAGCACCATGACACCATGGCAGACCTGAACCGATTGTGTTTCACACACCTTCACCCCGGACCTGCACAAACCCCACGTGAGGACAGCTCGTCACTTCAGCCAGATGACAGCAGATGCAATCGCCTTCCACGTGCCGTACTTCTCCGTCAAAAGAGAACTTTTGGGCCAGCTGGTGATGCTGACACAACTAGGTCACAAAGAAACTCCGAAATCACATACCTTTGTCCTCAAATGTCCTTAGAGAAGTCCTCCTTTTTTAGACACTTCTGCTCCTTATAGTTTAATTTCCAAGTTTTGGTATCACACTATTGGAATGGACCCGAAGAAAAATAATCACATTGGTGAGAACCCGGCTGCTCGGTACAGCCCGGCTCTTCCACAGCTACGAGTGCTCCAGCTGCCAGTTGCTTCTCTGCCTCTTTGCTTTTAACCAGTGATTTGCAGCAACCAGGGCAGAGTTCTGCCCCTACCTACAAGATAATTATCTCCAGTAGATAATGACAGCCACGTTACTTCCAGTTAAAAAGTGAACGCTCTAGAGACACGCGCACACAGGGTGTTATTTGAATTACTTGCAATTACCTGGCTGTAGGTGGGAGCTTGCTGGAAGACCTCAGCACGGCCTCCTTGCACCCATAGCGATCCCGTCTTTCACAGGAGCTCTAAACATCAGCGGCGAGAGGAATACCCCGTGCTTTGTTCAATAAGGGATGCTGAGATGCTCCCACCAAGTCCGCCTTCTTGGTGATACATCCATTACAATAATTAGTCTCAAAATCGAGCCTGACTTGCTGAACGTAAGGGAGTGCAAATCCTCTGCTTCTCCCTCCTTCAGGTTGCCCTTTGACTGCGTATTTTCTTCCACCAAGGAGCGCGCTGTAGACTTACATCCCCAAGTAACTGGACAAATTCTCTGCCGGTTACAGCTAAAAGTCATCAGAAAAAAAGAGAAAAAAAGAGAGAGAGAGAAAGAGAAGGAGAGAGAGAGAGGGAGAGAAAGAGAAGCTGCTACCATAGTTTCTAGGCAACTGACATGGCCAGGCCCGTCCACAGAAACATCCTACCCACTTGTTTTAATATCTTGTAGATGGAGACCACCAGCCTCCCAACAGATGATGCCTGTTTGCACACACTGAAGTGCTCTTACCCTGTCAGCAAGGCAAGATGCAAGTTTTGTCTCTAATTACCATTTGCTGGTTCTTTTTGCAGAACTACATTGACCGTGTTACCTTGCAAAGTATGTAAGGAGGAACCTTCCTGCCTCTAACTTCAAGCACAAAGTTTAAGAGCAGTTATAGGCGATAGACATTTGAAGCAAAAACTAGTGCTGGGCTTCCACGGGCGTAGCACAGAGCAGTGACAAGCCCAACTCAGCCACCCCTTTCCGCTATTCCCAAGCAGGGCAGCATGGCGAGTGCGTCATTTGCCAAAGGTGGCTCCTGGCTTAGAAATTGCAAATTCCAAGACCGAAACTGCCAGGTCATTAGAAAGCGTTCCTCCTCATCACTCATGAGAGCCAAAATAGAGAACCGTTTGGGCTTACTTTCACACACATCTGGAAACCAAACAGCTCAGCTAACAAAACACTTCATTGCTTACACAGTGAGAAAGCAAAGCTGTCCAGGGACAACGACACTGCACCGGGAGAAAGCCGACAGCTCTTATATCACGTTTGTCAGGGAAGAATTCAGATGCCTGCTTTCATAAGACTTCAAAACAAAGCTCCGTTTTTCTCAGACGAGAAGCTAACCCAAATTCAATACTTGCCTGTTGCTCTCCTTGCTATGCTGGGTGTAGCCTCGCCGAACTCCGGAGTAGTTGGTGGTGTGCAACCTACCCCACCCTCAAAAACAAGCTGAAGACCGTATTCAGGGTGTGATCCAGCTGCAGCTGGAGAAAGTTACCTAGGAAGTTCCTTCAAATAAGTCTATGCAGCAGAGCTGAGCCTGAGCCTCTTTCCGTAAGAAGTTTATGCACAGCCCAGTGTGTTGTGGGACATGGTAAGTAATCAAGAACCGGAGTTGCGTTTACAACCCAGTGTTACACGCATCTACCATTACTTCTAATAGTATGTGCTGGACACGCCCAGCACGGGAGGGAAGCTGGACAAAGCTATGAGCTTCACGTGTCATGGGTGAAGGAATAGAGACCAGGGACAAAAGTTCCATTCCTATAGTTAAGTGCATATGAGAACTACACAAAGACTGAAAAATATAAGAGCTTAATACAATTCTTAGTATTTCTAATATGCTGGTATGTAACATGGAATATGCTACAATCTTCATACACAAAGAATTCATGGCAATTACTGGCCAAGCATTGCACAGCACAGGTTAAACGGAAGGAAGATGAAGCAGCATGCACACTGCCTCCCCAAGCTTATAAAACTGTTCTGAGCATGTAAATCAAATCCATCTTGTCTGATCAACCCATTTTTCAGTCCTACTTAAGCGCTACAAGGACCAAGCTTAAGGATTGAGAAAAGGACCGGAGACTGGCAACTGTTTGCAAGTGGTAGGAGGCAACTCCAAGTGACAATTCCCTCCCTGCTCAGGGCTTAATTCCACTCAACTATGAGCAAGGTCCACAAGCAAACCACCCCATTTTCATCTGTTACTACGAAGGAAATGGCAGATGCGTATTAAACAAGTCATACTTCAAACTCCCTTCTTTCTGAAGGGGCCATAATGGCAAATGAATACCCTAACGCGACC